>CARXXK010000003.1:74060121-74654684 GCA_949089665.1 Macrosiphum euphorbiae | reverse complement strand
ATATTACCACGTCGGTTACAATATACAATATCTTGTGTAACCACTACCGCGAACACGCCGCCACTGACGTCGATTTATTTTCTTCCAATCGAGCGTCGCTGTCCCTTTGTTTAGTCCGTCACCCGGTCTTATAATATGTAAGTCCGTTGCTTACTCGTTCCACTTGTTGCTAATCGCTTGTATCACTAATGACTAATTGTTGCTTCTAGCTCGTTTCACTCGTTGTTCCTCGCTCGTCGTCACCGTTCCCAAACAGCTAGCCGCACTACATCGCAGGCGAAGCAGTCGCCGTCGTTCCAGTGGCCGCCAAGTGATTGAGTGGTATTTCCCGACGCTGAACATTCGTTTCCGGTAGATTCATTCCTTCGATATGCCTTCAAGGTGAGTGTCAACTAATATTCAATCGCGTATCCACACGGCCGTCCATCTCGCTTTCACTCGGTTTTTTCCCCGTTGCTTTCATTCGTTTGCCCCCGCTGTTCCCATAGACAGACCGCGCGATCGTGACCTGTGTACATTTTCGCGAAATCTAATGAAAACATTAAAAACGTGACCCATACACCATCGTTCAAAATGTCTTCGTTTTGACATTTTGAGAATACGCGTACGTACCTACTTACGTTACCACCGCCAAACTGTTCGAGGCCAAATAAAATAAATACCTAAATAAGTTGAAAGTTGTTGTTTTCGTGGAGATGTATAATATAGCGTGATCATAGATACTAGTTTAATTAAAATAATTTGACTATAATTTATACATTATATATGGTCAAACTTAAACATCTCTTGATTCTTAATTTCTAAAATGTATATTAGATTTACGTTTTATATATTGTGTAAGATCGAACCAGTAATTTTATGTATAACATATTCTAGCTAATCGTCCTTCTAATCTATTTTAATTTTAAAGACATTTATGAGTATTAGAAAATTGTAAATTGTTTGTATATCCTAAAATACTCATAACTTGCTTTAAAATTAAAATATAGTAAAAAGCCTATGCGATTCCCTAGATAATATCTTACCTTTAAATTGTATAAGAGATCAGTTCACTTGAATTTTTAAACTAACGGAGTTAACCGTGATCTGCTGGGCGTACAATTTGGTATGTTACAAGTTTGTAGGTCGGAGATAACAAACGCCTGTGTAGCATCCTCTTAAATTAAAAATAAAAATATTTATGTACCTATAATTTCAGTGTTTATTTGAAATAATGCTTATTTGCTGACAAATTCAAAGTAATTACCTATGGATAACAATGTACATGATTTTTTTTGGTGTCATCATTTTTGCCAAGTTATTCAAGATAAATTATACATCTTTTGATATATTATTATTAACATATTAATATATTTTTGTTCCAGAAAGAGAAAACATGTTGCAAACATAAAACCTAGTGGTACAACTGCAGAAGAAGAATATTCTGTAGAAATAATATTAAATAAACGGATAAGAAATAATGAAGTACAATACTTTCTTAAGTGGGACGGCTACGATGACAAATATAATTCTTGGGAACCCGAGGAAAATCTTCATTGCGAAGATTTAATTAAAAATTTTGAAGAAAGAAGTCTACGGCCAGTTCCAATACCAGAAAAAGTAATGGGTGTTTCTTACTATGGAGGCCAATTGTTATTTTTAATAAAGTGGAGCGGGATAGAAGAAGCCGATTTAATCCTAAGTGAAGAGGCTAATTTAAAATTGCCTCAAATTGTTATTAAGTTCTATAAAGAAAAAATTTAATTTATTCGGCCTTTTGAAATATAAATTTTGTTTACTATTAAAATATGACTAATTATTACATGTGCTCAAAAAATAACATTTATTTTATATCAAATCATATGATAAATGTTTTCTGTTATTTTATTTTTTGATTAAATATTTGGCAGTTATGCTTTACAAATGAAAATATCAGCTTATCTATTAATAGATAAATGTTAGTAACTAAATATAATTTCATAAAATGGAAAAATAGAATAATTATTTTCAAATATTTTACACAACTAAACTAACATAAAAATATATTATAATATAATGTTTGCATGTTTGATTTTTGGTTGGCAACTGTTATGTGCACATTTTGTTCAATTATTTACTTACTTTAATACAAATAAATCTTCTAGTTATTAAATTTTTATAGCAAATGCCCGAATATTTAGTACAAGGTTCCTCATAAAAAGTTCTTATTAAATCCCAAAAATCTATTAATAAATAAACAATATTTTACTTATAGTTATTTGAAACTTAAACATTGACAAAATTGTACCAATGTAAGTTATCTTGTTGGAATTCAAAAATATTATTCCGAGGATAGAAATGGTCTGAGATATAATTGTATTTAATAACACAATAACATAATATTCAAATTATTATTTAAATTATTTTCTATAACTTTTGCCTGCCATTTTACTAATATTAAAATTAAATGACTTATTAATATAAGGCGACAGACTATCTCCACTCAGAATCACTTGCCGTCTGCAATGTCATATCATTGAATTTAAATTTAACTTATACTTACAGTTACTTACTTAATCACGAGATACACTCAACATTCACAGCAGAGAACTTCGCATTAAATTTATTTGTTTCAGTATGAAAAATTTTTTCAAACTTCAAATAACTATGAAATTAAAAAAAAATTGCCTGTGTAAAGAACAACTTATGAGGAACATGTATTAAGTTTCAAGTATTTTGACCTATCTTTGAATTTTTTTTCAGTAACTATTGATAAAAAAAAAATTGAAACTCTTTTTTGTAGTAATTCAGTGTTGAAAGTATAATCATATACTGTTGACTCAATGTACTCATTAGTCTTAGTTCTTTTACATTAAAGATTGGTTATTTTAGTATTTCATTTAATTGATACATACATAAATTAAATTTATTTTATTTTATTAATTTAGGATTTTGATATTAAATGTGCTGTACCAGCATGCATTACAAATTCTAATGTAGAGGAGGTTGAAGATATCGACTTGTTCAAGCTTTCAATAGTAATTATTATAAACATTCATAAATATTGTTTTAAAATAATTGTTGATGTCCGTCCATTGAAGTTTTTTTCTTATTTTGTAGGAACGTTTAAATGATTGGAGTCCATTATTAGGCGTGCAGTTAACTCTTGACAGTTGGGTGTGTGAAAGACACTTCACACCTGAAGATTTTACACAATCAACATTGTTGATAGATGGTACACTACAAACAGAAAAACGCTTATTACCTTCTGCTTTGCCAATTCCAATGGATGTAAAAATAAATTATATAAGCTCTTATTTTAATTTTTTTAAATGCTATAAGTTCCGAGTACTGGTTATAACTACACTACTATTAATACTACTTTATTACATATATATTTAGTTAAGATTTTCATATCAAATGAGTAGATAAGATTTGACTTGTCGCTAATATAATTTATACACATATATTTATATTTCATTTTTTTTTTTACTTTAAATATAAAATATTACATTTTTATTTATGTGATCAATTTTTTTTTCGATAACGATTCATACTCTATCTTTTATTTTGTATTCTAATTATTATTACCCATAAGCGCAAATTATTATCTTTATTTTCTAAATTTCTGACATCAATAATACATTCCTAGTTATTTTTCTTATTTTAATTCAATTTATTTCCAACTGAAATGGTATAATTCCTGCAAACAAAAAATTATGTATAAGGTTTGTTAGATTATATAGAAAAATGACTACTATATTATAGTAAACTACTTATACTATATTATGAACAGTATGATGAGCAATCTGTTGTTATAGCTTACATACAGTGGAGCTGGGTTCAGTTAAAAATAGTGGTTCTTCAATAATTAGAAGGTCTATTTTCCATTGGATTTTCGTATATAAAGTTTTGCCATTCATCACATTATATTAAACTAATAGTTGCAAATTAGTAGAAATGAGTATTTTTTTTTTTATATAGATATTTAAAACAGGGTACTTATAATGTAATTTATTATATATAATAATATTGATATTTGGTCATTTTATGTTTAACCTACGTTTGTTATTATCCAAAGTTAATAGATTCAAAAACTACTGACTGTTTCATTAAAAAGTTATAACAATAGATTTCTTGAAAGTGTTTATAGTTCAATGTTTCAATAAGTAAATAAAAGGTCATAGTCATTCGTCCAAAATTTGTTTTTCTCCACTAATAGTTTTGCTAGAAAAATGTATAATAAGGAATTAAGAATAAAATTATGTTTATGTACAATTTGAGTTTTTTAAAATTTCATGAAGTTTATTTTCTAAAAATGTTCAATGGTGTGATCTCGGACATTCAAGCCAAGCCTCAAGCAAGATCATAGGTAGAAGGGGCCGCTAATAAAAATCCTACAATAGAAATCGTCACAACAGTGTTATATCAATTTATCACCAACTTAAAATTTAAATTCTGTAATTGGGCCATTATTATTCCTCCTCACTGATGTACTGCAAAAAACGCTTTACTCCATAGTTCAACCATCTATTTTTGCTTATCCCATTACTTAATTATTATTTCCATTGGGATTATTATATCTAATAATATATCAATTAATTTTCTGTCTCTGCCTTCATTTGCTTCTTTAGGTATGACTATATGAATGTCGATTATTATTCTTACCTATATTATTGTATGTTAAATATTATCATATAAGATCTTTAATTATTTAATTTTAATATTGTAATTGTCGAACTATCAGTTTTTACTAGTAGTTGTATAATAAAAAAAAAATTAAAAAAAATTTAGTTTAATATAAATATAAACACATTATATTTATACATTTATATATTGAAACAAAACATAAAACATATTCACTTTATACCTGAAGTTATATTCAAAAGTAACGATATATAAATAAAAATTACTCAGTATGTTTATTATAATATATTGTGTTTTAATAATAAATAACAAATCTATAGAATAAAAATAATTTTACTATGCACATTCATACATTCAAGTGAAAATGAGACCAATATTGAATACGGCTTAAACGTATAAATTAAAAGTAACTTACGATTGTATACCCTTTAATTTGAATGTAGTAGGTGGTCTTTTACACTGAGAATAGGTATGTTACAATAGACGAACCAATAAATAATATATCAATTTATTAATAATTGTTCAAATATATCCGTGACCATCTGTCACTATACCATAATCTCGAACACGTAGAATGAATAACAGCAATTTTTACTCCCCAAAAAATCAAAAATAGTCAAAATATTTTGAAAATGTATTGTTGTATAGAAAATGGTAATACAAAAATTAAAACATCAGATGAAAACTTCAAATATTCACGGAATTGCCACATTGGTTTCCAGCTGCAGAATTTTTTTTCTATTTTAGATTAATAAAATTTAATGATATTATATATAATTATTGATCTCTCGAATGCACCAACTAGATTGACTTTCCAATCGAACAAGATACTGTTGAAGAAAATTTTCAAATTATTTTTCAATTAGAAATGAATAAGAGTTTTCTTTTCATAGCTTACATTAGATGATTCAATAAGTTTTGTTACCTTTATCAAAAAAAAAAAAGTTCTCAGGAAAATTAAAATATTTATAAATTATAGCTATGAGATATTTTCGATTTTTAATAATTTGTTTTTTACATAAACCTTACATAATATACTAATTGTATATGATCTATGATCTGTAAACTACTGACTATATTATATTCAAAACACATTGTGATATTATAATTAATTATAATATATAATATTATAATTAATAATATATTATAATATTTGCCTATATTATATTAATAAGTAATGTGAAAAATAATTTCAACACGAAATAGAAAAACTAGTTATATAAATGACATAAATTGAAATTCACATTTTAATAAAAATTATTTTGGACATTAGTTTGTACCGTCTCCCCGTCCAAGTAAATAAAAATAGTAGGAGAGCTCAGCAGGTTGTGCAACCTGTATAAATTAAACCGTGGTACACGAGTATGTCATACTGTTATCATTTTGTTATTGACTATTGTCATCTTAAGACCTAAGTACTAAATTAAGATGTATAAAAATGCTTAGATAGGTGTATATATAAATAAATATATTTTACATATAAATAGTGTAACACTAATTCTCTACTTACATTATTGAATAGAATGTACTAAGTATTTTTTTTAAATTTGTCCAACTCAAAAGATACAAACAGTTGACAGATAAAAGTACATAACATATTATTATTATATTACATATTTTTGAATTTAAATTAAATTAAAGTTGTATGAAAAATTAAAACATTGTATAAAACTTATCAAACTGTTTAAAGCCAAAATCCATTTAAAATTCTTATTTTTTTTTTTCAATTAACTTGTTCATTCACTCTCATCTTCGCCACGTCTACACCTGTTACTTTTTCTTCCCTTAGACTTACTTTGGCCATTTTTCATGTTTTCACTGTCTGTACTAAGGTTACTGTACAAATAAAAACAAATAATCAATAGTAATAGTTAAATATTTAACAGACGGCTAAATTCAGTAATTGTACAATTGATTCAGTGATTATTTTGTGATATAATTGTAAAAATGTTTTGAATCTATTAGTTTAAGTTAGCGTATGCATGGCGGCCAGCACCGGCGCCGACGATCGACGACGGCCGGCGATGACTTTCGACCCATCACCTGGGGGGGTCAGGCACTGTTCGGCGGCCAGTCTTCATGAGCGAAGCAGTTCAGTCTTATTTGAAAAAGAGTATATTACTTAACCTGCAACTGGTCAAGCGGGGTAAATAATCTCCCAGTGTTTATAAATATGTGTTTTCAATAATTATCTGTAATAGGGATTTGTAATTCTGATTAGCTTATAAAAATGACATCATAATTCTATAATGACATTTACTTCATCAAAAACTATTTGTTTTTTTGGTACAAGCGTGTTGAGAACAATATTTATCCGTTTGAAGAATATTTAACGCGACTGAAAAGTTAACATTATATCAGTATTGTATTACCTTAACGTTTCAATTATTTTTTTAATTTTGATTTATAATACTGTGGGTACATATGAAATTTAAATTCTATAATTATTTGTGTATATTAATTATAATTATTTTTAGTTACAAAGTACCAACTAAAAGTAATATTTAAAGTATATTTCATATTATAGATAATTTTTAACCACCACAACCAAAATAGAAAAAATTACACAATCAGTGACAGGTTGATTAATGTTAAACTGAAAGTGTTCATATATTTAACTATGAAAATGTTAACCCCTAAACAATTCATGTCACTTATATTTATATTGTATGCAATTTAACTTTTAAAAATTGACAGTTATTAAAATTGTTAAGGATTAAGCCAATTAATGAAGTTAGTTTAAGTAACAATAAATTATGTGTAGAAAGGAAATAACATTACTATTTCAATAATACACTAAGTCCAGCAAGAGGGTAAGTGTGTTTTGAGAATACAATCTTCAGTTGAAAGCCAAAATATCCCCTCTCCTGTATCTAACTTTTTATGGGTATATACAGCCGAATAATATAAACAAAAACATTTTCACAACACATAAAATATATGTAAAATAATAAAATAGTACTATTTTACCGGTTGTATCGCCTTTGCATCGCCATTTCCATTTGTGTTTCTTTCCTATTTTGTTCAAGTTCCTAAATATAAATTAATTAATTAGTTAAAGAAATATTTTAGAATAAAGATTAAATAAATACTTTAATCTGTTTTATTAGAACTTTAGCAGTAAATATGCTTTCTACAGTGCCAACAATCACAAAAAGAACATAACCCTCTTTACGAGGAATGTTAGGCTGTAGTCCTTTATCACCTTCAATTTCTATTTTGATCTATAATAAAAAGAAAAAAATATAATTGTTAAATTTGAAATGCTAATAACAATAACCAATCATCTAAAAATGTAAATGCTATTTACTAAGACATGGTTTATTTTTTTTTAATGTCAAAATAAGAATAAACAACTATACTTATTAGTATAGAAGTCTATCAATTTACAATAAAACCATTAATGATGATTATCTTACAGTATACCTACCTAAAATAATTTAATGAATTTTTTTTTTTTTTTTATTACACCCTACAAATACCAATGATAAGAAAAATAATGAATACCTAGTAAAAATTAAATTGTAGTATTGTTCAAGATTAAGTAATGTTATGTGTAAAATTTCTAAAAATGCAAAATGTTTTCTATGTCTCAAGGATCAAAGGCCTTTATAGGAGAGCATTTTGTTCAAGCAAAAGTAAAATTTTAAACTCAATAAATATTGAGCCTGCCAAATTACTAATATTAAAAATAATATAAGGATAAAAAATAACTCACCACTCCGCTTTTCGCAATGATATCTTTGATGTTACTACCATTTTTACCAATTAATTTTCCAATGAAATCTCTTTGAACTTGAAGACATTTTTTCTTATACTCTAAAATTCTTCGAGCTTTCTTGATAGAGTCTTTACTCTAAAAACAAGATTATTAGATATTTTTACAAAAGTACTATAAAACTGACTTACATTTACATAAATTTTAAAAATTCCGGTATGTTTATCTAATTCAATATTTGTAATACCGTCAATCCGGCGAGCTCGTTCAATATTAGTGCCACGAGTTCCAATAGCCAAACCCATAAGTTCATCAAGTACATTAAATTCATCAGAATAAGGTGATGATGTAATATTTAGCTTGGAGCTTTCCAGTTGCTTGGCTAACTCTTCAGTCTTCTTAAGCAACATAACATTGTGGTTCAGTTTTCTAAAGTGTACGTCGGCTAATATCAATGTTATTTTACTGGTCAATGGTGAACGAGATATAACACTCAACATTGATCGATCAGGATTATATAACACCAAGGAGGCGCCAATTGCTATCTGTAGATCTTTATGGATGCCATCAATTTTAGCACTAAAAGATTAACCATGGTTATTCTTCAAAATATTTTTTGTAGCTGTTCAATTTTAACTATTAAATAAATAGTAAACTGACTGTATATTTTATTTTTTTTTTGTTATACTTACAATTCTCTAACATCTTCGGGTACATCAATATCAGTTGTGTAAAATGTATTGCCATTAATGTGTGAATTTATGTTACTGCATCTGATTTTATCAGGAGAGACAAATATTTGTTCAGCTGTTGAGTTCAAATATTGGACCACGAACTGGGATGGTGGGTTACCACTGATCATTTTTATTATTGCTTTTACCCACCCATAACAAGGATGAGGTTCTATGACCGATTTTACTTCTATTTCTTGATTGTAAATAAACTCTGTACTACATTGTTCATCTGACAAGGGTAATCGAACATTGTCATAGTTGAATTTAGTTTCAGAATACCAACTAAAAATTATTAAGGATGTATTATTATTTAGCAAGGTAGGTACTAATTAATTTAATGTTTTAAAGTAATCAAGGACAATCCGGGAAAGTAACATATAATAAGAGTTTCTAAAAGTTATCTATATGTATATATGTTAGCGGTAATGTATGTAATACGTTATTTTATTAAATAACTAGTTATTCTATAAAATTCCTAAATATGTTTGTTAATATATAAATTACATGGTTTTACTAGTTAATACATAAAATACCGATTGGGTTTTCGTTAATGTATGAAATTTATATCATTAGGTAGATGACCGGGACTGGATTAGATAACATACAAAATTTGTTATCGTTTTTGTTATTAATAAAAATAATAAAATAAGATAGTATTGAACCACACCATTTGGCATAGACTAGACTTATTCGTGTGACAGTGTACTGCGAGTTTACTTACTAGTTAGTTTAATCATTTTTAGTGTTGTATAGTGTAATAACTAATAAGTGTGCTTTAAAATGAAAACTAAATTTGATACAATTATAAAAAATACAACAACAGAGCGTAATAACAGCATGTTTTTGATGAAAGAAAAATATGATTTCTTAATAAGTGAAGTGAAACGTATTAAAACAGGAAAAAAAGAATTTTTTTTTATTTATTTATTAATAATTCAAATAATTTTGTTTTAGCAACTAAATACGGTATACTAAAACAACTTTACGCGAGGTCACAATTTAGTTTATGCACAGAAAAGTTTATTATGCTTAGTGACGTTCCAGATGTAGATATTTGCCTTCGAAAAGCATCCGATCAATTGGTAATGGACAAGGGTTTTTTAAATGTACATGCCAACAAAAGTGCACCACAAAACGGTGCATATGTTTAAAAAATAATTTACTTTGTAATTCTAAATGCCACTCAAAAAGTTCCTGTACTAATAAATAAATTGTAAATTTAAAAAAAAAAATTATACAAATACATTGACGTGAAAAAAAAATTAATATTAATATTTTATATAATAATGTAAGGTGTGTTTGACTTATACTATAACATTTGATTTTTTAATTTGTAAATTGATTAAGATTTTAATAATTATTCTAATAAATTGATGTGAAATAAATTAATATTAATATTTTATATGATACTGTAAGGCTTGTTTGACTTAATACTATAACATTTGATTTTGTTTGTAATTTGTAATTTGATTAAAACTTTTATTCAATAATAGTTTTAAATACATTAACTAAACCCTTATTGTTAGTTTATTAAATATCTAGTTGGTATGTAGAATAACTAGTTGAAGTATATATTTATGGATTCATTCAATACATTAACTGAAAGTACCCGTAATTCTATAAAATAACTAGTTATTCTATAGAATTACGGAATTTCATACATTAACGCTAACATATATATATAAACTAAAATGTTAATTAGAAAGCTTATTAGTTTTTTTATTTTCACTGCCTAATTATGTGAAGATTTATCGAAGGTAGATAATATTAGCTTAATTCCTTTCCATTCAGAAGCCATCAAAAAATATAAAAATCTAAAAATAAGCAAATATGAAAAATCTTAGAAACTATATAGTAAGTATTGGTAAGTATAGTTATTAATTATTTGAATACTGATGTCCCTTATAGCACAAAAAAATATTGTCAACTGGCTATCTTATATGTTATAGTGTATACACTTAATTTAGATTCTGAGAGTAGCAACTTATTTTCAATGATGGGTGATATTTTTCCGTTGTAATCAATATTTGGGGGAGTTAAAACGCTCCAATAGTGAGAACCATTAGGGTTTCTTAATTATGATTAAGTTACTAATGATTGGTCTATACAATTTTAGAGGATCATTAATTTGAACAACTCGGTATAAGAATAATGTTTTAAAACTATTAACTATAACTTATAAGCAATGGTGGGCAAGTTAATGAAAATAATTAACTGTGGAAAGTTAAGTTAATTCATTTAAATTGCCTTCAGTTAAGTTAAAAGTTAACAAGGAAAAAAAAAATAACTAGATAAGTTAACTTAAAATTAACTTATCTCAGTTAAAAAAAAGTTAATTTTTTTGAAGGTACAATATTTTTAAGTCATATACTACCATAGTATTTTGTTATACAAAAACATTTACCAAGATATTTAACACTGTGTAAAAAATTAAATTATTATAATACATAATTCGAAAATAAATTACTAAAATCGTAAAAAAGTCGACCAATCGGTATTGCCTAGTTGATTACGCATGACTCAAAAATTAAATTAACTTAACTGCATGACAATGATAATTAACTATAAAAAATTAAGTTACAACAATAAACATTTTAACTGAATAAGTTAATAAGTTAAAAACAAAAATAATTAACTAGTTAAGTTAAAAAGTTAAAAAAAAATTAACTTTTTAACTTAACTTTAACTTTTTAACAAGTTAATGCCCACCTTTGCTTATAAGTGAATTAATCATTTTTTTTGGTGATTATTTAGGTAAAACGTTAAAGCCCAATACTAATTAGGGAATTAGGGGTATCTATTGTTCAATAATACCAACTGTATTAAATAGTTATATTATTTAAATGTGATATACAAAATGTATAGATTAAAGGTACCTATACAAATATTGATTTTTAGGGGGTTAATAGGTATAAATTGAAAATAAAAACTATTTTATTAATAATAGATAGTTATTGCTTACCAAAATCATGCATGAAATAAAAAATAGGTAGACTATTATATATATTTGTAGTTAATATTTTTAAAACAAAATCAACTTTAAGTATTAGATATTTGGATCTGTAGGTATAAAGCCAAGTGAAATAATTTTGATGTAGGTAACTGTATAATTTAATATATAACCGGACTTAATAAGACATGATTTTTTTTAAGGGTAATCTTACTTTTGAAATAGGTACAAATTATTCATGGTAAAAAACAAACATAGGTTCTTAATATTGTTTATGTACCTACCTACTTGTAATTTGATTAGAATGCTTAAAAAATGTATTATAATAAAATATATTATATTATAAGAGATACTCACTCATCAGGGAAAGAAACTAGAACTTCGTTTTCCATTACACCCGTAACAAAGCCCTAAAATATATAAATTAAATTAATTATCATTCTCATGAATTAAGAATAACCTAATCACCTCGTAATAGGCGCCGTTCTCAAAGAGCACCTCGACCTTATTGTCTTCCATTACTGCGCTGTATGAGTGGCTTTGCTGATGACTCGTCGTCGCTTTTGTCTGTCTGGTTTTTGGGCGGTGGGCGGAAGCGGTGTCAGTGCTGAACGGAGCAGCGATAAAGGGGTTCTCGGCAGTGGCGTAACAGCGAGGAGTTAGTGACCACAACTGCGGAACAAGAGAGTGCGAGCGATACGACTTCGGCAGCGTCGCGGCGTACAGTAATAACTAAGTAATAATTACAAATATATTATAAAATTATAGACGTCTCTATTTATTATCCATTTTCCGCTGCTCTTTGTGCGGTCGGCGAGTGAGTCAGTGAGAGTTGAGTGAGTGAGCGATGCGTGCGAATGCGAGTATACGAAAATACGATATAACCATAGATATTAAAGATATATGGATATAAGTAGACATATTATTAAATATATTTATATTAAAAATTATGTCGATGGTTTACACTAAAAAGGAACATGGATAATTAAAATTGTCCGGAAATCCGGATGGCTGCAAGACGGCCGGCATCGTTATCGTTATCAGTCATCACCGATTTTATTATCACTTTATTTTCAAAATAATATTATTGTAATATATCTTTCGCTTACCTCATTTCCAACAAAGTTGTATAATATTATTAAAGTCCGTTGAAAGTCTAGTATACTAATTCTGACTTTCTGAGTCTATTATACTATAGTGACATCAGGGGTACGAAACTCCGTGCGTTGGCCGAACAGGCGATTGGGGCCTTGAACACGGTTTCCGGGGGGGGGGGGGGCATACGTAAAATAGGGAATGGTAAACAATCCCGTATCCCGCCTATGTTTCGGGAAACGTTTACACAAACGGGAGACTTGGTGACAGCGACGTATCTGATTAATCTATCTCATTTTAAGTATTAACCAGGTAAAAATATGAACTCAGTACATCCAGTCACATTGGCGCAACTAGGGGGGGGGGGTGCACAGGGTACTTGTGCACCCCCAAGTTTAAAATGTGCACGCCCAAAATATAAAAGAATTAATCTAGAATATTTTGAAGTAAAAATTATCAATAAATACAAAAATATGGTACCATAGTGTATATTGAAGAATATAATAAGTGAGTGCCTATTTCACTACTAGGTATGTTCCAACATTCCCACCTATAACAGTATACCTAACATAATATTATTATGAAATAATCTTTGGCTTAGGTAGGTATTTAATGTTGAATAGAACAGGTCACAGTTACGTCGTTATTACTTATTTATGTAACATTGATTATACCTAATAATATTTCAACAAAATACAAACAGGATAACAATATTTCTCTTTATCTGTGGCAGGATAAAATACTGCCCATGAATGTGAGCGAGTTTATATTATTTCCTTGTTCATAATCAATTGTTATAATTTATAAAACAAGAATATAATATATTCTTAAATATATTCTTTTAGATAACAAAAATACAATAAAAGTTATTAAAGTTGTGTTTATTTAATTTTAATCTAGAGGTATGACATAGTTACGTATACGCGTGCTGTTAAAACAGTTAACTATGTACATTTAACTAAACATAAAATTATTATTTTTTTGACTTACTATAATAATTAAATACAAATACAAATATTATCCAAATATGTTAGATGTATCTTTATGAATCGATAAGAAACCTAATAATTAAAATAGACAATATACAATAGTAAAAGTTATTGAATGTTGTTAAAATACCAATGAATTTGAACTAGTTGTTAAAAATAAAAGATACCATCTAAGTTCCTTTAATTACTTACAAATTAGTTTATTGTTTTAATATGTATGCTAAATATTGTAAACCAATTTAGTTCAAAATGTATAGATTCACAATTCGTGGTTGTTTTCACATGAATGTATATTAACATAAAAACTGTTCAAAAAAGTAAAACAAAGTTCTACATTCAAAAATAAATATTCACTGAAAAAAAATATTGATATGATTACGTTTAATTCAAAATAAATTAATACTTGGTAGGAACAAAAAAAAAAAATCAATTGAATAATTTGAAATAGAATTAATTATTTGTTAAATTAAATGTAGAAAGAATTTATTCAGATTCACTGCCAGAAAAATCATCGTTGCTGTTTATTTGATTGGAGTTGATTGACGAAATGTAATTATCGACATTACATTCAGTTGATTTACCATCTTCTTCATTTAGTACTTCCTATAATTGAATTAAGCTAAATTAGTTTTTGTTTATGTATTTTAAGGAAATATATTTTTGTATAAATATTGGATTACTAGACAACCAACTAAAAATATAAAAAAAATAGCTAATTCTTCAATAACAATCAGATAACATTTTGTTGATTCCATTTACAGTTTGCATAATAATTGTGTATTTGTGTGAATAAAAAATTTCATATATACCTTTAATTTGTTAACGAGATCAGTTGTTTGTTCGAGTAATTTTTTACAACATGCATTTTCTTCTTCCAATGCCATGACTATAGTATGTAATTTACGATTTTCTTCAAGAACTTCTTCCAAAGCATTTCTACAACGATCTGCAATAACCTCCCAGTATTTTTCACTAAAACCATCTAAAATGACAAGTTCATTATGATTAAATTTGTAATTAGCATAATATTGTTTATAAAAACAATTAAGTACAAGATATAAATAGTAAATCCATACTAGTGCTAGTGAGATCTTCAATAATTAACTTATTGTATTGAGATGCATTTACTTTTGAAAATAAATACTTTTTTTCATTTTTTTCATTTTATTATCAGAACTAATGTAACACATTTATACATACAATTAATATTAATACTAATATACTATACAACAAATCTAAAAATAAATTCATACTTGTGTTCATGAAATCTGCAGGTCCCAACCAAGTTTTCTTTGTCGCCGCCAGACGGCTGCAATGTTTGGAAGAACTTTCTGGGACTTCCTTTTTTGTGACTTCTGTAGTTAAATCACTGAGTAGTATAGCACCACAGAGCTCTAACCGGGGTATAGTGGTCGCATGAAATGGCGCTACCCTTGATTTTGAAACATATAGTGATGTTTCGAATTCTCCATTTGAATTCTGTGTTCTTGGGTGAACACATGGTCCGTACGCCTCCTGTGAGGCTCACAAAATCCATGAAGCTGGATGTTAAACCAACTACTTGACAATGGCCGACGCCGAATGGCTAATTTATCCAAAGCATACAAAGATAAATAAAAGTTTTTCCACCGATGCTGCATGTCGTCGGGTAATGTATTGTCCCAATCAATCTTCAACACCCATAACTGTTGAACAAAGATTTTTCCAGTTATAAGAACTGGGGTTAGGAAACCAAGTGGATCGTAAATCCTATTAATGTCAGAAAGTAATGTGCGCTTAGTCATTTTTTTTGGGTGGAATCCATGGCTTTAATGTAAAGCAAAAACAATCTGTTATGGGTTGCCACATTATGCCTAAAGTACTGACAGCATCCTGTTCACTAAGTTGTAAAACATGATTAGGATCGGTCCCAGAATTTGGTAATTTACTCAGGACTTCGGAAGAGCTTGTACACCATTTTCTTAACGGTAGACAACGAGACGCCAACGTGTCTGAAACATCTTTGTATAGCTGGAAATATTCGTCTGAAGATTCAGCACAAGTAAGTAAATCGTTTACATAGAAATCATCTTTAATAGCTGAAAAAGCTATCTCCACCAGGATACGGGTTGCTAAATAGGAAGCTGATTTTGTAATGTACGTGATTGTGCGAAGGTTACGTATCCCTTAACAGTCCAGAGGGACTTGGACGATACCAAATTCGTTGTAATTGACAGTCTTTTGGAGTTACTAGTATTTGACGGTACATCTTCTCAACGTCTGCAGTTAATGCTATCTTATGTACTCTAAATCGTAACAGTTTAACCATAGGTTCTTTTAACATGACATCATTAAGGGATAGCCCAGAAATTGTTGGAGCTGATCCATCGAACACAACTCTTAATTTTGTGGTGATGCTGTCTCTCTTGATGACAGCATGGTGAGGCAAATAATATGTTTGACTATTTGAATCATCATTAGTTACCAGTTCCATGTGATTCATGTCTAAGTACTCTGACATAAACTTGTGATAGGCTATGCATAGTTCCCTGTATTTAGATAACCGTTTTTCCAAGTTAAAGAATCGTTGTTGCGCCATGTGTTTAGATTCACCGAGCGAACTGAGTTTAGTATTTAACGGAAGGCTAACAACTAATCGCCCTGAATCACCTCTGTAATGTGTCTTCTTAAAATGGTGTTCAGCTATATCTTCTTCATCTTCACAAACACTTGATTTACTGATAAATAGTGAAAGCACTGAATTTATTGTTGCATCATTAGCACCAGCACAAGCAGAAAACATAGACTGTATAACTTCACTATTTAATACCCTTTAAGTAAGAACCAATTTAAGTGTGATTTTGTGAATCACTAAACTATTTGTAATGGCAACATTTCTCCACTGAAAAGTGTGTAAAACATTTCTGCGCCAAGTATTATATCTACCTTGCCTAGTGTATCATAGCTTGGATCAGCCAATTGTTCATTAACAATATCCAGAATCTTTGACTGATCTAAACGTATTGATCGAGATGGCATATCATTGACGATTGAAGGAAGTACATGAAGATCTAGTGAAACGTTGACATGTTCAAACCTAGAATACATAAAAACTGGTTGCAATTTCTGTGCATCTGACCTCATTGAGTTGATACCAACTAGTGGTAGAAAACATTTTGTTTTAGACAATCCAAGAAATTGGGCACAGGCGTCAGTTATAAAATTAACCTGTGATCCTGAGTCCAGTAGTGCTCTACAGGGCTGAGGATATCCAGCTGCATCATTAATGTACACAACGGCTGTGGCCAACATGACCATGTCACCTGACGCATGCATTGACTGTGCTATTCCCTTACTAAAACATGGAACACTTGTGCTTGCAATGGGCAAATGGGCAAATCCGTTTCACTTCTTTTTTGTTGGTTTTCATGAACTTGATCCAAATGCAATTTTGACCGCATTTTGGACAACTTGAGAACCTGCAGTCTTGTGCTTGATGATTAGAGTAAAGACAGTTGAAACATAACCGATTCTTTGAAACAAATTCTTGGCGATCTGGTACTTTCAAATCGTTAAAACCTTTGCATTGATATAACCTACGAGTTTCATTGCAAAAAGGACATTTGTATGATGTAGTTACCTTGTCTGCAGGTTAAGCACAAAAAAACCTTTTTTCTTGAAATTTATTACTGGACTTGACCACATTCTGTTTAATGCATGATTCACCAATGTTAACTTCACCTGCTTCATAGGCAGCAATACGGTTAAATAAAAATACCTTTATTTCTTTGAACTCTGGTAGGTCTTTCTTGTTATATTGAATGTGCCATTCTCCGACGGTTACTCTATCCATTAGGTTGCATATTAATGTGACCAACCAAGCGTTCCACCTCTCAATCGGTTGACCTAATGCCTGTAATACATTTATATTTAAAGTAATGTGATGATAAAGTCTTTGCAACTCTATTACTGAAGCTATTGAAATTTTGGGAGTGTCAAATAATGCTCTAATATGTGATTGAATAATTGCTCCCTTGTTTTCATACCTTGCTGTTACTGCATCATAGGCCTGCTCATAGTTCTCATAGTTGGTATAGATTTTTGATATTGTCAAAACTATAGAACTACAAATGAAAAATAATAATAATAAATTCTCATTTGTAGTTGGTATAGATTTGACAATATCACTGGCCTGCCCTCCTAAACAAGCCTTAAGAAAATGCAACTTATGAACCGGTGCCATATCTGTGTTGTTGTGGAAGTAAACATTAAAAGAATCTATGAATGATGTCCATTCTTTCCAATCACGACTAAACTTAGGGAGTTCAATATGTGGTAATTTCATCATATTATTATTTACATGATTGGATGTGATGCTGTAGGACAGACTGGATACTTCTAATTTTTTGGATTCTTCAGCTTCCAATATATTATGTAATAATGATGCCTTGACTTCATAAAATCTCTCTCTAAATCTTGCTTGTTCATCCATTACTATTTCATCTGCTTTTTGATCAAGTTCTTCTCTTACTGACTGCACTTCTTCAAATTTTTCTGAAATACTTGGAAGCTCCTCTAAGCGTACTCTTACTTGGCTTAGTTTGTTTGTTTCACTATTGAACTGCTTGGCAAATGTGGCCATCGCCTTTAAACTGGAATGAATGATCTTCAACTCCAATGTCGCCTTTCTGATATCCATAATTGTGACCTAAATTACAATATTGAGAATGATGCACAGTGTGCTTATTTTACAATAAAAATAGAAAAGATGATTATACAAATTAATGAAATTCATATTTTATACTGATTACTAATTCAACTTAATATCTGACCCGAAGGACCAAAATGTTAACCCATAAGGTGACCAAAATAATAATGAACAACCTTATCGTTATATAAAATATATAATGTGGACTGTATAATTTAATAAATATTTAATTGCCCATTTGGCACAACAATGATAATAGTAATAACAATATAAAATATAATTTCAATTGCCTCTTGGGCTATAATACAATGAACAATGGTAAATAATAATATATAATTGAACAAAGGCCTGAATGGCTGTAAGATACAAACAGAATGTAAATGATAAATAATATGCCTTAACGGCTACCAGAACATAATAATACTTTAGGACCCTAGTACATACATACACACATATTTGGTCGACCAATACTCACATAACAGTTGAGACACACACCTGGTTTTACACCCACGTTACCGCACCAGGGCCTGTAAGTATGTCAATAAGTTACAATAAAAATCAAATTGACCCTGAGTACGTGTGAATGTGTGCCAGCAACTGTTGACGATGACTTCACTAACAAAAACACACTGAATGCAGCCGGAACAGGATCTCTAGTCTTCGCACTACTGTCCTCACGAGCAACGAGGTACACCAAAACACGTTGAATCACAACACAAATTTCTGGTAATTTTGACCACCCTATACTGGGAACAACAAATTAGTGATGGAAATGAACATTTCTGAGAACGATAATTACCAGAAACTTAATCACAAATTCACAACAACTTGGTTTGGGACAACTGCCAACAGCTCATGACAAAAATGATGTAACAACCATGACGTTGCTTGAACTGCTCAGCAACGAGCACAAAAAACAAAAAACAAACGGTCTTTCAGTGTCACCACACTAAAACAATAACCAACGGAAAAACTATGAACTTTATGACACTGAAAGCATGATTACACGAAAAACAACTTAAAGTTTTGAACATAACAAATATAACGAAAACATTGATAATGATTCCACAGCTGGCCGGTCGCCATTGAACTATATGATAACTGGAATGCTCACCAAGCAGTGTTGCCCGAAAGGGAATGTTAGAAAGAGATGGAATAGGAGTAGTATAGGGGTCACTATGGTACATTGCAAAAATTCTTTTAATTATTTTGCAAATCGTGAAACGCAATAATTATTAAAATATTTTTCAAAAAATCTGAAATGCAAAAATACTAAAAATAATTTTCATAGAAATTGAAATGCAAAAAATACTAAAAATATTTTCCTATGGGGGACTTCGGCACACGTGACATTTAAATGCAATAATTACTTAAAATATTTTTCAAAAATCTGAAATGCACCAAAACATTTTTTAATAGAATTGTTCTATCAAAAATAAAAATCAAAATAGCATATTTAATTGCAAAATGTATTAAAAAGAAATTTAAAAAATTAATTTAAAAATTAAAAATATAATAAATAATAAAAATAATGGCAAATATAAATTCAATAAGCATATTAGAAAATATGAAAGTCTCTGAGCTTAAGTCAATAGCAAAAGAGGCTAAACTTAAGGGTTATAGTACCCTTAAAAAAAATGATCTTATATCAAGAATTAGGAGAGGTCATACAATTTGCGATTTAACAACTTCTGAGCTTAAGTCAATAGCTCGAAGTTTTGATATAAAACAAATTTACAAACTTAATAAAGAATGTTTAATAAAAAAAATTAAATTAACAAGAAAGCAACAACCTTTTCGTAAATTTCAAGAAGATATATTCAAGGATGAAGTTTTTAATAGTTCATTAAACAATAATCCATTTCAGAAGTTAGAAAAAACAATTTTCACTGAAGAAAATTATTTTAATAGTTCATTAGAAAAAACATCAGATGTTTATGATTTGATAGATATAATTCAAATGAATAAACAAATCCAAAAGAAATTTAAAAAACATGAAGCTGAATATAAAATTCGGTTTAGAGAAGCTTTAATAAAAGATCTAAAACTATGTAATGCAAAATACAAAATTGATTATGTTCATAAAGCTCTAGATTCCATGTTAAAACATGTCCAAAAAAATTCAAGTTATGAAAAAGGTGATCAAATAAATATTATAGTGATGAATCCAAATTTAAAAAATACTATATCTACTGGTATGAAATCTGATAATTTTTTAACAAACTTAAAATCAATTATTGTTAACATATTAACTTCAGCTGAAACAATTGATATAACAGAAACTACTTTTCAAGTTCAATTAGTGAAAATACCAAGAGGTTCAAGGAGAACTAAAATAATTAATTTATCAGAAAATATAAAAACAAAAAGAAGTATTATTGAGATTAATAACGATGATAATTTATGTTGTCCGAGAGCTATTGTTGTTGCATTATCTACTGAAACAAACAATATTTTAGGTCATGAATTAGACCCCAATAAAATTAAATAATTGAAGATAGGTAGAAAAATTCAAAAAGATTTAGCTTTAGAATTATGTAATATGTTACCAGAATATAACGAAGAAGGATTTACATTGAATGATATTAAGAATGTGGAACTTGCACTAGATATTCAAATAAATGTTATTTGTAATGAAAATTTAAATACTTTAATTTATAAGGGTGAGGATAAAGAAACTAAAATTTATTTGTATAAAAATGGTAATCATTTTGATGTTATTACATCAGCTAAAGCTTTCTACGGATCGTGTTATTATTGTAATAAGTGCGATAAACCATATTAAAATAAAGATAAACATAAATGTGGTAAAAATAAAAATAAAAATAAAAATATATGTAAATTGTGTACATATTATGGTGAGAGATTTGAACATTCAATTAGTAAACTTAGTAAGAACAGGTACTAAAATTACATCAGTTTGTGATTGATTTTCAAATGAATCCAAGATTGAGTGTTTAAATATACACAAATTTGTTTTTGTTGATCTATTTTGCATAAATCCGTGTTGGTCTATAGATAATAATTTATTGCATAAAGGTGTAATAGTATTGTTGACCAGTTTTGAGAATAATTTAGGAATTATTGAAAGTTTAGATATGGGACGATAGTTATTAATTAAGCACCTTTTTTAAAAATCGGGGTTACATTATGAGGATTTCTATTGCTCTGGAAAAATACCTGATAACAATGATTTATTAAATAAAGAGGTTATAGCTGGAGTGAGAATGAATGCACACGCTTTTAAAAATAATTGCGAGATTTCATCAGGACCAATTGCTGTTTTATAACTAATATTCCAAAGTTTGTTGAAAATATCTATTTGTTGTAATTCAATTGTATTAATAGCTCCGATGTTATTTTCTTTTAAATTGATTTGTGGGCAAGCTATATAATTTGTGACATATGTGTTAGAAAAGTATTCTTTAAATTAATTTACAATATCATTACCATTATTAACTTCTTTATCTAGGTATGACATAGTGTTTGGTAATTTGTTATTATTTTTATTATTTTCATTTACGAATTAAAAAAATAATTTTGGATTTGATTTAACCCCATTTTGTGAGATTTGTATGTATAATGTATAATCATGATGTCTTAAGTGCTTACATTTTGCACGTATATTAGAAAAGGTCTGATAACTTTTTATGTTGTTTAAGTGTTTATAAATATTATGAGCTATTTTTATTGTTTTAAATGAGTTTTTAGTTCCTTACTAAACCATTCCGGATAGTTGGATTCGTGAATTTGAATTTTAGGAATAAAGTGATCCATAATTTAAATTTGTATACATGTAATCTTTAAAAACAATTTTTAAACCTCCCCCGCCTGTTTAAAGAGTTTGTATTTTATTCATGACCACAAAAAAAATTTAAAACAAGAATTTTTCGTTTAGCAAGGTTTAGCAGGTTATAACCACTATAACCGCTAAACCACTACTAAACTGCTTTGAACAGTTTTGATATAAAATATTGACTCAATGCTCATGACGATGTAAGATTGTATAAGCATGTTATGTCAATAGTTTTAGTAATTGACTGGGTTTAGGTAACAATTTTAGATTTCAATGTTATCCATCAAATTCAATATTAGTATACTATACTATTTTACTTTTGTTTTAAACTATATTTTTATTTAACTCATTTTAAATATTATTTATCATTTTTTTTATTGAAATTAAGATTAAATATTTTTTAGTTAACATGTTGTTTTTACAAAAATAATAAAAATAAATATGAACAAAAGCTAAAAAAAGGTGCTCTGCTGTACAGTAGGTTACAAGTGGATCACTGTATAATGGATGGTATTAAATTTGAATTCAATGATATATGTGGAAACTTGTTTTAAATTTTTAATCCTTAGATGTAAAAGTTGAACAATTTATAAATTTTCAACTACAAAATAATTATTAAATTTTAAATTTGATAAATTTTGTCAAAATTCGATCTTAAATGGTTATAAAAAAAATTGTGCTTATGTATTTTAAATATTTTTCAACTGATATTGTAACAATACATCAGGAGCCTTGTATTAAATGTTTACGTAGTCACGTCGCAGTAACGTTTTCATTTATAAGCTGTAATAACCGTTTGAGTTAAATCCTACGACCGGCGCGCGCCGCCACAGCTAGAGGTTCGACCTTGACACTCGACGAGGCAGTGTTGCCAGCGTTGCCTGTTTTAATGCATGGGAGGTGGTATACGGGTGTGCGGCGTAAACATATACAATATTGTGAATGGCGCAAAACGCCAGCCAAGGCAGTCAAATATACTGCTTCAGGCCGCCGGGTACATTGTATATAGCCGCTCTACTACCTACGTGGGGGGTAGCTCGCACAGTGCTTAGCAAGTAAATTATTTGATATTAACTGATTCCAGTTCATTCGATCTGCCTCGCCTCGCACCCGGCACCAAACTAGACTATGACTAGAATACTGAAATTAATTCTGGAAATCAGATGTCTTCATAAAGTAATTAATAACAATAAACATTACAACGAAGCGCGACGCTGGGCACTGTAGCCCGTCTCCTGCATAGTGCATACTACTCAGAAATCTGTTAATCGATTACGATTATAGAGACTAGATACTAGAGTGCTCACCACTTTAATTAGTACCTACCTATATAGTTTTGTTTTATTTTACGCAACGGTAAATTATTAAAAAGAAAAAAACAAAAAAAAAACCGGGGGGAAAATGTCCGCATAAAAAATGTATCAGGGGGAAATGTCCTACTACTGCGAAAACCGATGGGGGGAGAATGTCCAGGGGGAAATGTCCGCCATTCTAAAATATTTGTGATGAGTTTTTACTAAAAAAACTTGTCTGTTTGATTAAAATATGTACAATACTGTGAAGTTTTCACTACTTGAGCTTAAATGTTTTATTCATCTCTTTTCTTGATGTACTGGAATATTTTTTAATTATGTTTGCTCTCTTCTATTTTGCATTTAGATAGTATTTTGTTCATTTTTTTTATGATTTCCGTTAAGAGGACGTCACACCAGCATATTGTGTTGTCTCCGTCTTACAAATGACATTGTACAACATAGCAATAACTGTTTTGCGCGGGATAACTTTATTCGCAACATATTTGTTGTAGAACTACCAAATTTTCACAACACGTAAATAAGAAATTTGTCTGTGCAACAGTGTACAATTTTTTTAATAGCACTTTCCAATAATTTTTTATAGGCAAATGAAAAAGAAAACAAAAAAACAAATATTTAGAATCAAATAACTTTTATTGTATTTATGTTATCTAAAATATGGGTACGCTGTTGCATAGATAATTTTCCACGATATATGTTCAGACATTTTAGAGCCACTACTGCAAAAACAGAAAGATAAAAGTTGTCCTGCTCAAGTTTTTGCTATGTAGTACATTTGTAAGACGAAAACAACACATGCGGGTGTTACATCCTTTTATTATAATAATAATTTATGATATATTTTTGCTATTAAGGGGCCTCGCCCCTGAACGGCAATTGAAAACATGAAAATATTCACTTTTTCGAACCATAACTAAAATTAAAATATAATATTAAAAACGGAAAATGTGTCGTACGATCTACAGACATTTTTCTGCGCTGAATTCAAATATATTTTCAGAATCAAAATCAGACAAAGTTAAATAACTTTAATTTTGTCAAAATAATAAGTATGTTGTAAAATTCGTGATAAACTTTATCGCACGAAAATCAATATTTGGTATTCTTGAATTGTGGTATGACTTTAGTCGAAAGGAAGACATTGGACTACCTATTTGTCGACTAGTAAAAAGTCGGTGACAAAGTTTAGTCACATTATTATCGCATACGTTATCAAACATTTAAGAAATTATATTAATTTTTGAAATTAATCAGTTGATAATTGATATTGTTTTGAATTTTAGTATTATTTTACGTTAAATGTTGTCCAATAATTCTCGTGAATCGTTTATAGTTATAAATAGGGCCCGGAACTTAATGACTTAAAAATCTTTAAAAAATGTTAAAATTACTTATCAACATCAAAAAATGACCTCCAAAATACCAAAAATTACTTTTTAATGACTTGACATTTTTAAAAATAAACGTTTTATACAATTTATGTAGGTATCATAATTCATAATTAATACATATGCTAGCTCTTTAAAATTTTTTACTTTCGAAGAAGCCTTCAAAATTATTTTTTTGCAATTATTAAAAAATAAATTGATCGACTTTTGGGAAATTTTTTCTGATTGGCCGGACCTAAAATAGTATCTACCTACAGTTTTTAAATAACCATTGATTGTGACAACAAACGATAAAGATAAATGCACGTCGATAATCGACAAGCTAATGAAAATTCAATGAATAAAATGCACCAAAAATACTAAAAAATGACTGTAAAGCAATGAATTCCTTAACATTGGTAAAAATACAAAATAAAGATAAACTGATATTTAAGCAATATATCAGGAGCCTTGAAATAATTTTTCACGCTTTGTGACCCAAGAAATTTTATTATCATTTATAGAAAAAAAAACTAAAAAATATAAAAAATTACAACATAATATGATAGTTGGAAAAATTTTATAAATCATTTTACAAATTGTAGATGACGTTCATGTGTTCACTGCCATGTGCATACAGTATTATAATACATTATTATTTTTACTTTTAATGTCCACATGATATTTTCTTCTTATAGGAACCTATGCCTATAACTGTTTTAACATGTACCGTCACCACTCGCCTTATTAATTACTATAAGGAAGGCACCTACTATTGTATAATATTTCCATTATCGACGACAATCCAGACGTCTTCATCTATAATTAAAACTGGGATAAAATGTATTTTATGTTTCTAACAAAATAATATGTATTATAATAATCAATAATAAATAATGTCATTATTTTGAATAGTTAAATTATTTTTGTACCTTCCCTTCACCTTGAAAAAAATACCCCCCCTAAATTATTCCTAAATGAACACATGGTGTAGTAGGTACCTAATAATAATCTAAATAATATCTAATATGTCGTCTAAAAAACAAATGTCACAAATTTGATAAGTTAGAAAGAAAATTAAAAAAGTAGGTATACAATTTAAGTGATTTTATTGAAACTCCTTATTCGATAATGTTATCAATATTATAGCCAAATATATCGTGCATTTGTGGTAAGTTTAAACTTGTGCTAACGGACACAACGGTTGTATAGAAATTAAGGAATTATTAAATAACTTTTTATTTTATAGTTATAGTATTGATAAACATTAGTTAGTTGGCATAGCGTTTGTTAGGTTTATAGCTATTTTAAATCACGATTATTATTTCTTAAATCGTGTTTTACACAGGTTTTATACATCTATATACCTTCAATTTTTTTTTTTTTTTTTTTTTAAGATAATTATTTTATAATTATTTTTTTTAATTATCAATTATAATAGTATCTTAATACTTTTTCAAAAGTATTTTTTACACGGCTGATTAAGACCACGTAAAGTGGATCTTTTATTGTGATTTGTGATGTAACTGTATCTAGTACCTAGGACCTAGGTATCAATAAAGTTAATGTTTAAATTTACCTAAATGTGAATATCTAAATATTATGGTATTATTTATTTTAATGTATGGTGTATACAATATTACATAACTACAGATCATATTGGATGTAAACTTGTATTGAAAGTTGCTTATTGCATATATGATTTTAAAAAATGTTGAGGGGGGGGGGGTAATGGGTGAAATGTACATACATTTCATCCGCCCCCCTCACAACCACGACCAAATTACACCACTGAAATAGAGCAACAATTATCGGTTTTTTTTTATCTCTATTTGCAATATTATTATATAGGGTGTCCCGTGAGGATATACTCATTAGCCGTACAGTAAGGGACCAGACGAAAAGTGGTTTATTCCTGTTTTACCTATAATATTATTATATTATTACTAAAAAAATTATTAAAAACCTTGAGATTAATGAAAAAAAAGTCAAAATTTTCACAAAAATAAACACTATAAAATGGCTATCTTAACTTGTGTCAAAAACAAAAAAATAATTTTTTTATGTTATTTACCAACAAGTATCTTAACACCAGTGACAATATTCAACAATACTTCATACTATAATACGAGACTTGTATAGTTGTATAGATATTGAAAATGG
This sequence comes from Macrosiphum euphorbiae, assembly GCA_949089665.1. Lineage (NCBI taxonomy): Eukaryota > Metazoa > Arthropoda > Insecta > Hemiptera > Aphididae > Macrosiphum > Macrosiphum euphorbiae. Next base: position 74,627,264 of record CARXXK010000003.1, on the reverse strand, counting down.
TGTCCAGTCATTTATAATCATTTAGAATATTCGGTACAGCCTCGTAATTTCTCGTACCCAGTGGCTCCTAGCCACACTAGCAAGTAGCAGGTGTTGATAAGACAATAGCTTTGAGAGGGTGGGTGGTATAGTCCTGTAGTCATTAAAAGACTTCTACTAATGATATTTTCTGTGTGGATCTGCGTGATATTAAATATAATTTATACAAATTAAACACAAATTTTGTTTGGTGGGTGGGGCGCCTTACGTTAAATGGGTATACCTATTTGAAAATACAATTTTTTTTTTAGAGATCTGTGCCTCTGTAATCATATACCTAACTATATCTTAATATCTTCCTATATAGGTACGTTTTTGATTATCTGTGTAATATAAATATTATATAGAGTTATAATATGCGTACGATGCGCTGCCATCGACGATATAATATGATTGCTGTTATGATGGTGGAATAAAATTCCGACGGTTTCAAAAAGCATATTCGTTGGAGGTATATAGTATACACTAACGAATAATATTATAACTCTGTCGAGATCATAATGTTTTCACTAAAATAGTAGTTTTACGACCAGCGTATTATCGGTGAAAGAATCCGTCGGCGACTTCTCGGAATTTATCGATGGGGAGTGTTTGAAAGAAAAAATACCTTGAACGCGTAAATATCTAACTAATAAAATATACAAAGAAGTACCTATACAACATAATGGTCAAATACGTCTTATACTGTAGTTTACGACCACCTGCCGATTGAACGACGCCGTGAACCACCTGACATTCCGATCTCTATAGGGATGAGGGTGTCTGGGTATAATAATATATAGTAATAATCCGATGCGATCCGTAAACAGCAAACAGATAATATTATTCGTGTACGCTACACGGCTGCCAAGTATATAGAGAATGATTAACCGTGCATAACCACTCAATTTTCATCGTCGATAACGACCGGGTTATTCGAAATCTGATTTTTGGAATTATTAAATAAACTTCGGTATAGACTATAGACCAGCAATACTCAACCTGCGGCCCTCCAACGATTTTTATGTAGCCCGAACAGAACTCATTGAATTTATAAAAAAATATAAATTTCAAAACTAATATTATTATAAATATAAAATATAAGAAAACAATCAAAGTGTGTGCGATAAAGATGATTATGTTTTTGGTATTTTTTCTATTTATAACGATATTGATGTATTTTATCTTATCGCTAAACTGGTCGTAGCTCGAAGGTAGGTACGCATTATGATTAGATGAACGGTTAGTCACGTTGTAGATGTGTAATAGCGTTGGTGTAAGGCACATTTATTCATTAAATATCAATCATAATTTTATTTTTTTATATTTGTTGTGACATTATGGCAGGCGTATCTTCGAAAAAACGAAAATATCTGAAGAAAATAGACTGTTTCAGGACAATTGGGAAGAAGAATATTTTGTCGTACAAAATAAAAAGGGTTCAGCATTTCAGCTACTTGTTTAATCTGGCGAGAAACTGTTATACTTAAAAAATACAATATTTTTCGTCACTACACTACAAAACACGAATCATTTAATAGTACTTATGGTCCCGGATCTTTGATGAGAAAAGAAAAATTAACTTTTTTCAAGAAGTCATTGCAACAACAACAATGTGTTATTCAGTGGCGGTATCACAAGATGTAGCTGTCACAACTGCATCATACGAAAATTGTTACATACTCGGCAAGCATATGAAACCATATACTGACGCCGAAATTGTGAAGGAATGTTTTATAAGTGCTTCCTCCTTACTATTTGATAAATTTAGCAATAAAAATCAAATAATATCGGAAATTAAAAAAATGCAGCTTTCTGATTCTTCCTGTATTAGGCGTATAGAAAATATTGCAAAATATATTTATAATTTTTTTTATAATACATTTTAAAAATTTATACAATTACACAATATATAAATTTATTTTTAGTTTTTTTTTTTAAATTTCCGTTCCATTCATTTCGACTTTCGGCCCGCGTAATATTTTAAAATATTTTATGTGGCCCAAATAAAAAAAGGTTGTGAATGACGTACATTTCACCAGCCCCCCCCCCCCCCCAAGTTACAAAATCATAGTTTTTTCTTCACCATTAATTAGTGTGGAATTTGTGTGAAATTGTGTGATTAAGCATTTAGGACAAATTCAAAAAAACTTTGGGGGGGCTGGTGAAATGTTCGCTGGCCCCATCTAAATGTAATTAATCGAATTTTCTGGATTTTTTTTACCAAAAATTAGTGCGCCATTAGTGTGAATTTGTGTGACAAAAATGGAAACTTTTCGAGCAACCCTTAACCCCCGAAATAACGTCGGACCGTTTTGGCTATTTCCCCCAGCCCCCCCTCCGGGGCGAAAACCCGACTTTTTCTGGACTTATACAATTTCTGGTTAATTTCGTATCATGGTTGATACGACTATTTGATAGTTTTAAATAAATAAAAATTATGGATAGGTTTGGTTTTGATAAAAAAAAATTAATTGCTCATTACTTGTGATTCCTGAGTAACCCTTGTCTAATCTGCAGGCTGTACATAGGCGAAATTAGGTGGGGGATAAAGGGGGCTTAGCCAATCAAATATTTATCCAGCTTCCACATAATAGGTAGTAGGTACAAATATAAATTAAAAAGTAAGCCATGACTTACATTACACTATAGTTAAGTTAATAATCATGTAAGTAAGTATATAGTTATTTAATATTTTTTCTTTTTTTTAAAGATGTAACATATACATCAGTAGATTTTTTGAAATCAAAGATGTTTGTTGCCAAAAACTGCCTGATTTAAGTTAAAGAGAATTTTGATATCGATGATATTAAACAAGTAGTCTCTGAACTACTGAATATGTGTACCCAAATTCATACAAATTACAACTGGTAGATTTCACAATACCTGTCAGTTCGACAACATGCGAAAGTTCGTTTTCATGAATGTGGAGATAAAAACTTGGCAGAGAGCCACGATGAAACAAAATCGACTTTTAAATTTATCTATAATAAATATTGAAAAAGATGTACCTAACAAATAGTTTGAAGACTAAAACAATTATTGAACAATTTGCTTTATAGCTAATAGAAAATTAGTATTGACTTTAAATTATTAAATTAATTTAAATATAAAAATATTTTGTTATCATATGAATTTATTTTGTATTGTCAGTAGCCATCTGGTTAGGTTAAAGAGAAAAGATACTGTAAAATAAAACAAGTTAATTGCATTTATACCAACGTCAAAACTGAATTATATTTCATAATATATTATATTTACATGAGAAAATGTGATTTGCAAAGACCGCAGCTGTGAAGCAGCAGCTCAAGTGAAAGAGAAGTGATATTTCACAAATTGTACAGTGCAACTCAAAAACATATAAGCTTAGAGGAGTACTAAGATTCACTAAGATTTGTCACACAAATTCACAATGGCGCACTAATTTTTGGTAAAAAAAAATCCAGAAAATTCGATTAATTACACTTAGGGGGGGGGGGCGAACATTTCCCCAGCCCCCCCCCCCCCCAAAGTTTTTTTGAATTTGTCCTAAATGCTTAATCGCACAAATTCTGAAAATGTTCGCACAAATTCACACAAATTCCATACTAATTAATGGTGAAGATAAAAATAAGATTTTGTAACTTGGGGGGGCTGGTGCAATGTACGTCCATGCGAGGGTTCGAAAAAAGAATAACTTATTAAATAGGAGTAAAACATCAAAATATAAATAATTATGTAAATTTATTAGCATTAACTATACCTAAATGGGCTGAATGTATTACATTTTTATTTAGTTTACTTTTGTTCTCCTCGTATTAATATACGCAATATATATTTGTTGATGCGAATATAAAATTCTAGAATTCGTTTTCCTTGACCGTCCAACCGAATATTTATTTTGGTTCTCATCATCGCGAAATAAATGTCGTTTCAAACTTCGAATCTTTCAGCAATAATAAATAATAATTGTTCATAAATCATTGTATGCAATCTATTCTGTCTTATTATATGAGTGGACATCCGCTTCGTAAAAAGACTGAAAAGTATCCATACCGTGAATAATGCATTTATTTCGAGACATATCTTTTGTCTACATCACGAAACAGATTGTACGAAAAACATATCTTTACACAATTTAATGCGTATAACATAAATTTTCATGAAATGGATGGTTTTTTTTCGAAAGTCGTAAAATTGTTTTCAAAATAATTCGGATTTCAGTGTTAGCGAGATCTGAGCTCTCAATAGTAAGATACTATTGTATTTAATTTATCACGATCATTATTATTAAAATAATTAATTTTTACATAATATTACATTTTATTAAAAACGCATAGGTAGTTTATATCGTGGAATATAAATGTATTATAAAAATATGTCAATATACTTTAATTTTCAATATACAATACTTTATACCTTTAATTTCTATTCTAAAATTACTACACTAATAATAATAGATATAATATATATTTATATTAACACATTTTATCGATTTCTCATGGAATGATTTTCTTATTTTGTTGTAATTCAAAAACGTATAACCGTAGCCCGTAGGTAGTACACATAATATTATTGTCGCCTGGAAGCTAACTGGGTGGTTTTGGGGTAACATTTTGTATATATCGATGGCTAAGAGGCCAAAAGTTGTATGTCCCAAACACTAAATTTTTCGGGAGAGCAGTTATAAGATTTTAAATTATTCTACACCAAATAATTTGCGTTGTAGATTTTTGTTTTTCGGTGTTGCAACTGATTTATTTGTAAAATATTCTGTAGATCACATAAATTATTACTTTTAGGTTTTAAAATTTTTTCAAACGTAATTATAATGTTTCTTTTAAATTTAAATGGGACTTGTTATGAATGGCAATTATAATATATTTTTACAGTGGACATATAAGGTTTTGATGGACATATTAAAAGTTGTTAATTTAATATAAACTCTAATTAATTTATTACATAAATAGTTAAAATGTACGTAAGACTTATTTTTTTAATATAAAAAAATCAATTTGTTTATAAAATTGCAGTAAAAAAGTAAAAAATATAAAATATATTGGAATTTTTTATTGAATGTGAAAAACAATAAAGTAGGTAGCATTTTTCATCAAATTTTTAGTCAAATAAAACCAGTGTTTAATGATATTTTATGCTAAGTGAAGATATCATATTATTTAGTGTAATTTAAAATTAAAAATTTTTATTATTTAAAATAATACGTCCGGACATATTATTTTTTTATAAATAGATAAACAAATTCAATATTATCTAAAACATTACACGTCCAAAATTCAATAAATTGTTTTTGACAAAAGTAACAAGTCCGGACTTGTTATATTTGTCCGCTTAGTATTTAAATCATGTTAAAATATTTATCGTATGTCTTATTAAATTAGGACTTGTTATATGTGTGCACTAAAAAAACATATCTTGCACTAAAAACACAAAAATTAAAGTATAAATAAAACATGTTTTAATCATGATATTGACTTATAATGTTTTACCGAATCAAAAAGACGACCCAGATAAACCCTATGAACTAATAAGACAATTTTGAGAAAAATTGGACATACAACTTTTGGCCTCTTAGCCATCGATATATATATACGTATTTATCAATTTAAGGACCGGTTCGTATTTTTTTTTTTTTTTTGTTGCAACAGACGCTGGAGAAGACAGCTGCAGCTGCACATTCCACCGTGTGCCGCCATTATATGGCATCAAAAAGATACTTTCGTGATATACGACTGTCCCTTTTAGAAAAAAAGGAATGAATACGATTTCTCTCCCTATGCCTTAAAATCATTTCGATTGCGTACGAAAGCAAGTGCAACGTTGCCAACATGTACTAATGAATTTAATTTAATTTAAAATGATAATAATATAATTTTAAAAAATCTGTTATTAATAAATGCTAAGTATATTGAATTGAAGTAAACTTATTTTGTTTCAATAATTTATTTACTTGGCGAGGAATTATTCCTTAAAAGAAACAAAGTGTGATAAACAAAATAATTAAATGGCGAAGGAATATTAAAATATAACTTATTATTATTTTAAATATATTATTATTAATATTTACCTATATACTATTCTAAATAATTCCTCTCCAAGTAAATAAATTATTGAAACAAAATGAGTTTACTTAAATTCAATATACTTAGCATTAATTCATAATATCACATCTTTATACTGCTTAAAGATCTTATATTTTTTTTACTTAGGCACTTTTACACGTACCTAGTTTACGAAATGTTTTTGTTGTGATATCACTAATTTTTATTGTTATTAAATATTGAGTACTTACACAATAATCTATAAGAGCGGTAATATTGTTGGTAACATTGGCAACGCTAAATTGCGACGACGACTACCTTGATTCTGAATTTAATATAAATTTCCATTAAAAAGTTCGCACTTTTTCATTTAAAACTTAATTTCTAAAACTACGGTTTTGATGATTTATACAAAAGCACGTTCTACACAATATTTCTGATGTTTTGGTATTTACTAGGAGTTAATTTATGCATTAGAAAATAAGTTCTGTCGTATAACGAATTTACCTGATAAGCAACTCGCCACGACCAGTGGCGCTGGATATACTATACTGTATTATAATATAGTTTTAATAATAACTAATAATTTGACTTTATCTTCATCAGTAAATGTATTTTTTAATAATTTTTTAATTAATCTTAATAATTTTTAAATCTTAATTACAATATAATTAATTAATTTAACAGTTACAAAAAAAACATATCATTTGAGAACATTGAATATTGATAATTGTAGAATGTTATCACTAGGGCGCGGATTTTTATGTAAATACATATTTTTATTGAATGCAGATATCTTTGTCCTGATTAAAAACAAGCACGTTTCATAACACCCTGAATAAAATGACAATTTTTTATGTTACATATTTTCACATATTTGGTTGTAAATACATATTTCTAAATATTTTATTAAAAAGTACATATTTTGCAAATATTTCATATTTAAGTACATATTGATTACGATTTTTGATGTACTTATTAAATTACCAGAAATGTTAAAAATAACCATTTATCGACCTCTATTGACTTTATCGACATCTCGCGTCCGTAAATTTGATGTCACCATATCGGTTAGTGTTAGTATTATTCAGTCTGCTGTTGTGCTGTTGTAACGTACTAGCTAAAAATGTTGGTTTACAACACATAAAAACTATTAGAAATATTCTTCTAAATACAAATGAGAACAATGGATCAATGGATATTGAATTTGCACCATACAAATCAATTTTAAGACCTAACCGCACAAAAAGTGTTGTAAACATTTGAACTTCAAAAAAATTTAATTTGACTCTCCAAAAGACATTTTTTTTTGTGACAAAGGTAGAAAAACTTATGAGGAATCTTGTTTTAAATTTTTAAATCTTGGATTTAAAAAGTAAAATTTTTATGAATTTCTAATTCATAATAATTTGCACATTTTCGTTGATAATTACATATTTTGTCGAAATTCAAACTTTAAATGCTTATAAAAAAATATGTGGCTACGTATTAAAATACCTGTCTATGTAACAATATATTTTGAGCCTTGTATTCAATCTTCAAACTTTTTGACTTAACCCAATGAATTTAATTTGATTGAAATTTATAGAAAAAAACCTAAAGAAAATTAGAATCTGGAAATGTCCGCAAATAGCTCAAAACAAGTCAAAATATTTTGAAAATGTTATGGTGTATCTAAAATGCTAATATAAATATTCAGTGACAATGTTATGTATTTACGGTCATTTTGTTTTAGAGTTATGCCTAAACCCAAAATCTATTTTGCGTACAAATTCCGGTTTTTCCTTAATTTTTATTTTGTTTTCACCGGCGCTTTTGAAAACTATTACTGGGAAATTGTCATAACTACCCCAAAGTACCAACTAGATCCACTTTCCTATCAGAAAAGGTGCTATTGAAGAAAATCCAAGCATTTTTACTACCCTAATAGGTGACGATAGACACAAATTAAAAAAAAAGAAATTTTAAAAATACATCATTGCAAAATCAATACATTCATCGCTCTGTACAGAATCTTAAATAATGTGATGGATATAAATTGTAGTCATAACTCATAAGAAAGGAAAAAACCAATGTAGTTTTAAAATAAATGTTAGTATTCCTTTTATGTATATTATAGGTATAATATTAAGCTAACTTAAGATTTAGAAAATTAAAGTGTGAAATTAGAAGTTGGTATAAATACTTCAATCGTATATAATATCAAAGTAAAAAGAGGAGTCACTTCTTGGAACCCTTCTCATTCACGTAAACAAAAACTACAACTTTATAAGTTGTTATAAAGTATAAAGAAATGCACACAAGTCCACGGTTTACGGATAATAATAATAATAATATTAATAATATGTTATTGACTATTGGTACGAAATACGAATATTTTTTTAAAGACATATTATTTTGTTGTATATGCGTTGTATACAATTTAAATACAACATGCCCCACACCAATTTATTCTATATTATTATACAATAATATGACACCCTTAAAATTATAGATGAGTACAGTGGCAAATTTAGGGAGGGAAAGGCGTAAGTCCCCTAAATGGAAAATTTTAGAGGGGGATCGTGGTCTAGACGAGGAGACTCACTCGGTATAAATTAAGCGTTAAAAAAGGAAAATAACAATATTTATTTAATTTAACCTGAATTTTATGAAGCACCTTTACCTATCTATCTAAAACAAAAAAAACCTGTAAAAATGTAATTTTGTGTCATGTTAATGTAATATGGTGGTGGGAGGTGAGCGACGGTATCAAATTTATATTTCGCCCCGGCTCATACATTATTTTTAATGCACCACTGGACGAATACAACAGCATAATATATTATAATTTTCAACGTATGGTAAACAACCGAATCAAAGGGACCTAACTAAATATAAACATGTGTTCATATTTTAAATCTCGACATTTACCAATAGCGCTATTATTTTGTATAACGAATACTGTTGGGCGATAAATACTGTAAAATAACTGTTTAAGTGCGTGTTAAAATATTATAATGTCAGCGGTGTTAAGATCTAACAAGCTCCGAGCATAATTTTATGTATGCCTGTCATTCGCCTTTAATATTAATCAAACGCATACCCAGAATTTGAATATTGACCTGAGCCCCAAGTCTTGTTACAACTTACAATTACACTCATTGTTTTGGTATATTTGGTTACGTTTTAACCAGGTATATGTATTGACCGAGCATATACAATACCTACATTAATATAATATGTTTATCACTCAGATAAAAACTATATATTTTTAATATACAATTATTATCTATATGATATATAAAAATGAATTTTTGTCTGTCTCTCTGTGTGTCCTTTATGCATTCCTAAATGGCTGGACCGATTTTAATGACATTTGGTACAGAGATAGACTAGACATCTAGGCAGAAGATTTAAATATAATTTAAAAAGGGAGAGGACCAACCCCGGGAGGTGCTCAAACTGGGATTTTGGGATTTCCGATAGAAATTTTTGTTTATAAATGGTTGCCATGTGTTTTAAATAAAACATAATATTATTCATAGAGAGTATTGGCATTTTTAATGGGCAACGAAGTGCACAGGATCAGCTAGTATTCCATAATATACACTTGGCTGTATTATTGGGTACCTATTGAATGGGTATATTAACTACCGAAATGACTACAGTTCAAGGGTGTTATCAGTGAGGGAGGCCGCAGAATGCAGAAGGACGTGTAAAATGCATCGGGGTATCGAGGCTGAGGTTATTTTAATAGCCTTAGGTTGATATCCTAGATTTCACAAGTTATATATTAAATTTATTTTATTAATAGCATAGGCTAGTAGTCTAAATTTTACATTTCAATAATCACATTTACATATTGGTAAATACTAAATATAATATGTAATGTGTTGAGGTTAAGTTATGTAAAGTTATGAGGAAGAGAAAGATTCTTCTATATTGACAATCCGGAGTATCCTTGTGAGGGGCTCATTAACAGCGTAGGTATATTGTGGTACCTATATCTACAATTGGAACATAGAGGATAGTTATATATTCCGTGATAAAAAAAAAAGGACGTGAATTTAACGTAACCAACTTAGTAATAATTGCTGACAAATCATTTTCACGCATAATCGTTTTTTGTATGGAATGAATTATCATTTTTCAAATTTAACACATTACATATTATAGTGACTTAGGTACTCACATTGATGAGGTAGGTACACTCGACACCTACTGTATAGGTACATACTTTATTTTTTTTTTTCTGAAAGAAAATCTGAAAGAAAATTGAAGAAATTTTTGGAGAGAAATGTCAATTGCTTAAGGATATAAAAAATGTTAAAAAAACCTTTAAATAAATACCAAAAAAATAAACGAGGAGAAAGGATATGTTGCAAGGACTAATGCAACAAAAGGTATGAGTATTTTGGATTTTTTTAATATTTAGTATCGATGTACCTTTGCATTGCAATTTTTTAACATTTTGTGGAGGTAGATACGTTGACATATTATGTCATATAATAATAATTAGAACAATAACTGTATACCGATGCAACAGGGAGACCTGGCAAAATAAATTGATATTTTTAAAAATTCTAAAAAATAAACTACACTACTTAGATCAATGTTTTTATCATAAAAATTGTTCTTATAATCAGTTTTACAAATAGGCTATTTTTATTTTCATTATTAAAAAAAAAGGTGGGCAAGTGGGTGTCGCTCTGCTGTACAGTAGGTTACAAGTGGGTCACTTGCAGTCCTTAGCACGATACAACATAATTATAATTATACTGAAATGTTGCCAAAGTTAAGACCTCGTAACATTAAATCATATTAAAAAGACAGTCGATGTGTCTCACAGCCGGAACAGATAAAAAAAAACATTAGGTAGTTAAATTATGTGAGTTGAGTTCAGGTGCCGAAGTCATAGGGGCACACTTTTTCGAGGGCGTAATCAAGGAATTTCTTGCGATTCTCCACCCAATCATTGATGTAAGTCCCACAGTCAAACTCGTACCCTCCCTCGTGGGTGTACTTGTATTTAAAATGTACACTGGCCGATATGGAGCCGAACCACTGACTAAGATAGAGTCGAACCAGCGCGTAAACCAGGCAGTCCATGTGACCGTTCAACAGGGAGCTGCTACTCGTCTTCTTGTCGCAGGGACCCCTGTTCTCATAGGCCTTAGATTATTGCTGGCGGTATTTCAATTGTCGATACCGGTATCCGGTATTTGCTTACTACCGATTATTGCCGGTTTTACGGGATTTTCAGTAATTATCGAAAATACCGTACCTTGGTAATTACTGAAAATACCATAACCTCGGAAAATGTATTTAATTTAGTTTTTCCATGTTTCCAATCTAGGATAGTGCTATTATATTATGTAATTACGATTATATAAAAATAATAAAAATAAATGGTCTATTCACTGACCAATCGTGGCTCAGACTAAGAAATAATAATATTATATTATACCTATATATATTTTAATTATATTATTAGTACATTTATCTATGCTTGAAATAGGAATGGTAAACAAGCCGACCACACACAGCATACCCCGTCGACCATGGAAGTAAACAAAGGTCTAACATCATGTTTGTGACTAGTTTCCATGATATAAATATATAATAATAATTTATTACCATGCTCGTTTCCATTTTCCATATTTTTGTGTACAAAATTACATTGGCGCCAGGCCCTTTAAAATATTAAATACTATCTAAAGGCATGATGGTGGATGCATAGATAGTGGCGTCATTTCAGTTTTCAATAGATGGGGGCAAATGTTTTGACCGGCCCGAATGGGTAAAGAAAAAACCGATCTCTGCACTCGCAACCAAATATTATATACTTACATTTTTTTATGGTACCTACCCTTTTTATTAACTAGATAACATCATTTTTAAATAAAAGGTAGCAGATATTTTATAAAAATAATTGTATACCTATATCAGTTAAAAGTCTACAAACTATTACCTGTATGGCAATATTTATATTGATAAACAAAAATATTAGTAGTTTATTAGGATATCTTCTTTTATTTATTTTTGAAAACTAGAAATTTAGAAATTTTTGTCAATCTATAGAAATTTACAATCCCAACATCGATACATGGTTAATCATGGAATTAGATACCGCTGTGCCTGGTTACAAGATTTATGATGGTGTGGTCATTGATAGGTCACCACATTTTAAGGCTCATTAGAGCTAATAATAACTTATTTATGGTTAACTTATAATAATTTATATTTTACTATTTTTCTATCTAAGAATTTAAAGATGTTGGATTAAAAGGGTTTTTTTTATATTTTTAAAATTGTTTATTTTTAAATCAAATAAACAAGCCATACAATTAATTAAATTATATCATGCATAAACTATTTTTTTATGTTATAATATCTTGCTACCAATAGATTGTGTAGGATTGCACTTGTTAGTGTTATTTGAATATAACATTTATAACATATTATGTAACATATATTATGTTCATGAACATATTATTTTGAATCCATTTAACCATGCTATTGTGTGTGCATGTGCTATGCATTTATTTGTCTATTTCTGATAAATAATGTTTTTTTTTTATGTTTATAGTATAAATTAAGATATACCTAATTAGGTATATCTTAATTTGTGCTTTATAGCAGCTCCCAATTGTGACGAATCCATTCCATCTTAGTCCGTAGAATAAATTATATACATACTTACATCCATATTATATTATTTAAGAATAAGAACATAACTATATTATCTGGAAATATATTCCCTCCTTGAATATCACCAATGGATTTATGAGTCTCTCAGTGAATATCCAGTTGTGCAATCGTATTTGATGTAGATGCGTGGAGGGTGGGATTTGCAGTCCATAGTAATTTCATGGTAAAAATGGGCTATAGGTCAAAATAAATCTAAATATTTTGAGATACTCATTATAGCTAGTAAAATATAATAATCGACCAATGTATTTTTTGACGGTAATTTTACTATTAAAGTAATTTATTTTACCATTATAGGTAGTAGGTACCTATAGTACAATAAGTACAATTAATTTTTCCAAAATCAATACATTTTAAAATGTCATTGTGTGTATAAAATATGATAGGTAATAAAATACATTAAAAGTTGCAAGTAGTCACAAAAAATATTATTAAATTGCATAAAAATAACACAAATTATTATTAATAATTGTTACAACTTCGTCAACATATAAACTTCAAATGTCTATTATAACAATTTGTGGGATTACTTATATTAAATTTGTTACATTTTTATGTTACAGTAAAAACTATTTCTTATAAGGAACCTAAAACCTTGTTTTTATTAAACAATTAGATATATTATATATTAAGTGTAAAAGCTTTTGACCAGGCACAAACATTTTATCAACATTTATAGTGGAAAAATAGAAAATTTGAAATGTCTAAAAATAGCTCAAAAAGTGTTAAGAAAATTCTATCATACCGATATTTTGTGAACATTTCAATTTAAACATTTATCAACTAAGGGTGAAACCAGAAAGTACGTGTAAATAATAATTTATAATAAATAATAACGACCAATAGCCAAAGACTATTATATAATTAGCTAATAAAATTAAAAAAATTATATCCACAATAAATTTCTAGTCAATTTCACATAACTGATAGATTCAAATATTGTTATTATAATATATTTTACAATGTTATTTCTGTATAATATTTATTATTTTATATGAATCATAGCCGACGAAAGATTCAAGTCTACTTCTGTATTAAGTTGATACCTATTGCCACCGGATTTTAATGTGGAAATAGTCTTAAAGTTACGTTACACTGTTACAGTGACATATTTTGTCTCCGACTTACAAGTTCGCATGGCAAATTTTACATTGTTTAGTTAATAGTCTTACCTTTAAATTTTATAAGAGCTTAATTCGCTCTAGTTTTTAAATTAACGGAGATAAATGTGTTCTGTAGAGCGTAAAGTTGCCTGTTACACACTATTGTAAGACAGACAACAAATGTCACTGTAACGTCCCCTTAAGCCCAGACACATAAAAACAGATATATTTTATACTTGCCCAAAAAATTATGCTAAAATATCAAATTAATACTGTAATCTATTATAGATAGGTATAGAATAAAAACATTATTTTTATCATTTTCGATTTTATACGATTAATTATGGATAAGAAACCACTCATACAGTCATATCATAATACTTATATAGTTATGTATTCTTCTACAACGACATAATAATATTGTTGGGTTCAGGTGTTCAGCTAATAATATATATAATAATAATAACACACGTAACACATATTATAACTGAAAGCCCAATCACTTGTGAAAACTTTGAAATAAACTGCAACATTCCGGATGAAATATATTCATCTCTCATCTGTGTCTCCGATTTGGTCAAAACACTTACCAATACCAATTTCGTCGTCATCTGAAAACTCGTAAAAGTCGACGAGATAACATTTCTACAACGCGTAAAGCGTGTGTATCCATTTTACGGTAGACAACACTCATTATTTAAGAAAACAATAAAGTTTTTTAAGATTTGAAAATGTAATACAAGATTACTCATAAGTTTGTCTTACCTACAAAATTTATCAAAATCTCAAAAATTATCAATCATCGTAATTAATAAATTATAAAATGTTCAGTTTTTATAGCTAAGGATTGAAAATTTTAAAAAAAGATTCTCATAAATAGTTCATACTGTAGCCAAAAAATCTAAAAAATATATGAGCACAGTTATTTTTTACAGACATTTTAAATTCATATTTGGACAACATTACATATTAAAAAACCTAGAATAACTATTTTAGTTATTTTGTTGTGATTGTATAATATTATTCGTGGGTACTTGAAACTTCTAAAGTATACTACTATATATCTATGATAGTATCACGGTTTGTTGTTGATGTATAACGCTTATAAGTACCTAATGGATATTGTGATATGATTAATTTGGAATTTATTATAGGTACCTATTATAGGTCAAATTTTGGTTTAATATCATAGATATGTATATAATATGTCTTATACCTAGACTGACATACCGTCTCCGCTCATAATCGTTTTTCTTATACAATGATATTATTATATTATTATACAATGATATTATTATATCGTTGAATTCAAATTTAAAATCATCCATTATACAGTGACCCACTTGTAACCTACTGTACAGCAGAGCGACACCCACTTGCCCACCTTTTTTTTTTATCATGAATCTTGGCGTGATATCGCAGATATTTTGGTTTTTTTTTCGATGTACCTACCCTGTTTATAACAATTTTTGTTCTCTGGTCAAAAACTTGAGAATTCAATACAAATATGTTCCTCGAGAGATTTTTACACTGGTTGAAAAAACCGAATGTATATTAAACTAGAACAATATAGGTACACACAATTTCCGCAAGTCACATAAATTAATGTTTTGTGTCAACACATTTATTGATAATATTATCAAATAAAAACCAACTATATAACATATTAAGTATAACAAAAACGTTTATTCATGTAAATTAGGTACAGCAGCAGAGCTATTATTTATAGGTATATAATACGATCACGGAACGGTACAAAACAGGTGGCGAAGAGTCGACGGTACAGTAAAAAGGACAATAGTACCAGCGAACATGGGAGTGAGATAACGGAGGGAGGGGACGGGACGTTTAAAAACCTTTCAAACTCTATTATACAAGACATTACTGGTCTATTATGTCCTTAGAACCACAACAACAAAATAACCGTCTGACGAATTTCTTGGTCTGGCACCAAAATGAACGACGTGCAGGACGTCTGTGTCTCGGACTTTCCGGTTTCCGAACATCACTGGTGAGGTTAAACTTCAGATTTGGCGTTGATCGCCACCCAATCTCTGCAGCTGTCTCACCAGCTAAATGTTGACGAACGGGGACATTTGGCGTGGATACACACATCCTACCGTCCAGCAAACCCTTGGAATGATGTTCCGACGATTCTAGTCTCCGTATATCGCTGGTGAGGTTAAACTTCAGATTTGGCGTTGATCGAAACCCAATCTCTGTAGCTTTGGATGAGGAACTTTTACTCATCATGGCCATGTTAGGCATAGAGACACATCTATATGACATTTTATCTGATAATATTATATAGGCAGAATAATTAACTGAGAATATTATACGGAAATACGTAAGAATGAAAATTATTCGTAACGAATACAAGAAATGAATATTGACGAGTGGGAACTATGTGACTAAGATACGAATTGTGGATTTTTCAAACAATCATGTACATGGCAACGATATTTTTGTTATTTGTGTAAATCTGAATGTATCTAGATTTTTTAATATCAAATTATATGGGCACGATAATTGTTTATTAAATTTTTGTTTTTTAGTTAAACTGGTCAAAAATACAAAAATAATTTTTTTTCATTGTTAAAAACAAACCTTTGATTTGTAGATTTGGGAAGTAATACTAGATACGTATGACCAGAGAAAATTAGAATATACGAATCTTAATATTTTGCTGTTTTGAAGGGTTATGCGGAGTTGCGGTGCACAGTAGGATAATATCTTCATAAAAACCCTGCCAAAATATTATAATATAAAGATTAACCAAAATTTGGATTTTTCTTTTTTCTCTGTGAAATAGAAACGATAAAATCAAATCACATACACGAGGGCTATTCATATATGTATGAATACTTATTATAAACTTTACTTAGAATATTTATAATGGTGCATAGTTAAACAAATCCTTTAATAGTATTTTATAAGGCAGATGATGTAACAACTGACGAGAAATATAATATTTTAGTCATCATTTATAATCATATATTTACTAGTATGCTGTCATTAAGATGGTAATGGAACTAAATATTAATGTAAGTTTGTTTAAAATCTTTAGTTTATATTAAAAAAATGGTAAACGAAAAAATTAAGTTACTAGCATAGTAAAATTTATTTTAGTTGTATTGCTGTCAGGTTGTTATATTATTCTGAAATTGATTATTCTTATATTATCATTTATCATCCCTAATCCGCTAAACTGTTAATTATATATATTTAGATTAGTAACTGTAGGTACGAGAAACTTTACAAGACCATCATTGTCTCCACAACAAGCTCGGCTTTACATGTTCATAATTTATTTAATCGATTAATCAAATTTTTAATATTAATGACCTTTTTTTTTTCTACACGTACTTGCTCAACATAAATGCACACATGAATATGAAATATGAATTACCTTCGAATTACTCATGTTTAATATTTTTTTCTAATATTATAGACAACTCCTACCCATTTATATGATTTAACTACCTATAACCTAAAACCATTGATCATACATATAATTAATGCTAATACATAATTTTAATAAAACGTGTTTTCAGGATAAACATTTAATATTAAGTACAGATTAAAGTATTAAGACCACATTAAATACTAGCATCAGTTATTAATAATATTTATAATCACGTCCAGTCAAATACCATTAAACGTATTTAAATTCCCAGTACTATAATCACGTACCCACTGAGAATTTTAATCTGAAACGATAACCAAAACGCAATTTACCTAACTACCAATATATGCTCTACATATTAATTTAACATTAAATTAATAGCATATTAGCATCCATGCAATATGTTGTTTAAAAAAAAATTGGGCAAAAGTATACCGTTAATCATTATTATAATAACTTAATATTATGTTAAATTAGTTTATAATTTTTAATGTATGTATACCCTAGTTATAACACTATTAACTGACGTCGTATATCTATTTAAGATATATATGTACTATATACAGTATACATTGTATATTAATTACACTAATTCAACAATTTATGGTTTATAATTGGCTTTATCGATACAATTTTTAATTACATATTTACAAAAAAAACTTGTGTCATTTTTTAAATTCCTATTGTTTGAGTAACGTCATAGGTACCTATTTTTTATTATCTATCTGTTTATTCTTTCTTCTTATTATTGTATAACTTCGTTGTAAACTAATTAAACTCTAAACCCTAATATTGCTTATTATCATTTTCAAACAAATTTAGTGTCTAACACAATTATTGTAGATAGGCATTATGTTTTTACTCAAAATGAAATGCTAGAGGTACGGGTACCCATATTATTAAATTTTTTTGATTTAAAATCATGTATAAAAATTGATTTTCAATAGATGTTTAATACTTTAATGTTAATGTTTATTTGAGACGTATTGTGAAAGTGTACCTACAGGCAACATGACCAATCTTACAAATTAGAACATTTTTATCATTATATAGGGAATATTTTATGGTAGTTTTTTAGGGGGGCTGAAACCCACGTATTTTTCATACGTTTTAGACCAATAAGCGGTGGTAAATTACACGTACTTCGGTATGTCCGATTAAAATTTTTTGTACATGTTTGAATTCATCGATAAAATATATAGGTTTCCTTAGAAGTGGATTTTCAATTTTCAATTTATAATGACCCTAAAATAACCATTTTTTTTAAATTAAAATTAATTTATTTGATTTAATGTTGTTTTAATGTTTATGGACGGTACCTTTCTGTTTTTTTTATAATCTTGTTTATGTCATATAGTATGCGGTCTACCGGTGAACACGTTCTACCGGCCGGTACCTGGGACCGGCCGGTTTTTAGACAGGCACAAGTTTATTTTTATTAGATACAGTTACAATCTTTTTCTTCGGTGAACACTTTATCTTTATGGCCTTATACACAGATCAGAGTCGTGTTAAGGGGTGGGGGCATAGTCTAAAAAAAGTAAGGGGGGCTCCTTTATTTGCGCTTAATATGCTACCCGGGGCCCGTAAATTGTAGAGAAGGGGGCGCGAATTGCCCCGGGGCCCTGAATTGCTTGACACGGCTCAGACACCGATAACAATACTTCAACATTTTGTAAAAGTATGGGCTCAATAGCTCTGCAGTATGTCACGTAACCTAATTTAACCTACACACCACTATTTATACACTTAAATTAAGTGACTTAATAATATGTGGACAACATTTATTTGCAAACAAATTTTATTTAATGCATTTTTGAGAGATATGGCTGAAGTTTTTGTGATAGGTATGAACTACACATTTTTTTTTATAAATTATAATTATTATATATTTTTTTCATAGACAACAATAATTTTGACAAACAAAATTTTTATTTATTCATTTCTTTTAAAATTATTTAAGATAATGCACAATAATGCACAATATTCATCATTTTTGACAACAATTATATTATAATGTTATGATATAATTGATAATTTATTTATTTGGGGCAGACCGCGTACTATATATGCAGCCCTACGGTTGTATTTGATGTTGACAACCGCAGTAAATCGTCCAAATGCACATCACTCAAACGATTTCTGTATTTTTTTTCACAAAGCACAACTGTAGAACTGTACACGAAAAAGATTGTCAGTTCGTTATTATAGGTATAGGACATAGGTACTTCTTTTCCGATTACCGTATTATGTTAGGGACTTGTATAGGTAACACATCGTACCGATTCTTATCAATCAATAATAACTGATTAGTTTGTAGTTTTAGACTTTTTGGTTTACAGACACTTTGTAATGTCTATAGCCATGGTTTATAATCTATTGTCTAACTCGCGTCTCATAGTTGAATAGTTCAAACACGACACACGTAAGTAAGTACCTAGTTGTCTGAGTTCTCAAAATTTTAAATATTTGCTGAAAGTAACTTAATGATTTACTGTTACTGTTACTGTTTTTAGTTCTCACAAACACACGACACATATTGTATTATATCATGGTTTTCAAAACTGAAATATAATAATATGATGAAGGTACATACGAGGAACTAGGAAGTCAATCCAATTTATTGAACATTTTTGAGAATTTGATTTTCTTTAAGACAATTCATCATTCCAAGTATACATTATAAATATTGCAATTATTCAAGTAAGTTAAAAAAACATTAATAATTAATATAAACCTGAATACGAAAACTTAAAGGTAAGAATATTTTTGTGGGCACGTCATGGGATTTTATTGATTTATTAATTTAATAGTGAGTTATCTGTATGGTGCTATGACTACATTATATTGTCTGATATCATTATATTAAATAGTTATATTATAATATATCTAATTGTATGTGTAGAATTATATTTGTGTCCAAAGGGCTCAGCCAGTTAGCTCGAAATACATAATAAATAACTATGTTAAATTAATTATATTAGGTACTTAAAATACCCATAACTTGCTTTAAAAATAAAATATAAAGAAATATACCTTTAGAAAATATTTTTACTTTATGTTTATTAAAGCTAACATTACAAAATTGGATCTGCTCTACACAAATTTGTTATGTTACTCATAGGTCAGAGAGAAAACAAATAGTTAACTGACATATTTTTAACAAACTTTTAATTTATAGGTAATATATTGCGGAACCAGTATCCAATTTTAATAGTACGGAGCATCTGAACGTATTTAAATTTCAAAGGACACATAACAAGTTTGGAAATTCAGTGTTCTGACAATTGGATGTGATTCATTTTGGGACATTGCTGGTAACTTTATGACACAAAATACTAAATAAAATTCTATTGGAGTGTGCAATTATGTGAAAATTGTAAACATAATATTTAATTTAGGAACAAAAGTTGTATACCTTAATACTAAATTTTTAATTTACAATATAATCATAATCATACTAATGGGGGGGGGGAGGCAAAGGGGACAAGTGCTCGGGGGCACCCTTCAATTTAGGGAGCATCATAAAAACAAATGATAAAAAGAAAAATTTGAGATAATAATTTTCAATTTTATACTGTAATACCGAATAAGAGTATCTATCAAATTGTTTATATTATTATACTATTAACTATCAAGTATAAAATTATGTAAACAATAAATTACATAATATACTAAGTATGTTTATACTTACATGCCTATAATAATGTATAAATATCAATATTACCAAAGGATAGAATATTATTGATGATGTAATATGAATACAAATTATAACTTTGTAGGTAGACCCATAGATTGTCAGTACCATAACAACCTACCATAGATTTGATTTTATATTACGACAACATTTTCTTATGTTTATTAATATTAAATAGATTAAAAAAATTCCAAAATATTTTGAACATTTTAATGTATTTAAGTTTATTTTTTAGAGTTACACCAAAGCACGAAATTGAGTTTTTCTAAAAATGGTTTTGCACAAAAATCTTAGTTTTTCCTTAATTGTTGGTTTATTTTTCTTGATGTTTTTGAAAATTTCTTGGAATTTTTTACTTTTGACCCTCCAAAGTACTAACTAGATTCTTTTTAATGTTGAAGTAGAAAAGCTGTTAGGCATTTTTACTGCACCAAAATGTGATTACACAAAAATAAAATAAAATATTACATCATTGTAAAATCAACACAATCATCGCTCCAATCAGAATCTAAAATAGATACCTAAAATACCTACTTAATACTTATATTTCTTCTTTAACTGATACTGTAAGTACATCATACATAAATTATTTATTGTACCTAAAAAATCAAATCTTTGTTAATAAATTGCCTCTGAATTATATATCTGAACTTGAACTGATATTATTATCTAAGCCTAATACCAAGAACCCGACACATGTTACAAGTTGTGTTTTAATAAACATTAAATAGCTTGTTATAATATCAATTTATTAAAAGTCACATCCCAAAGTTTCATCCAGTATCTTTAAAGTCTATAGATCAGAAATTACCTCAACTTGGCACATAATACATTATACAAACTACACACATATGTTTACTATGTCAGTTAAATAACTGTTTACCCTATAAAACGGTATCATAATTAAATAACACTTGATTTGCAATACCTATGTTACAGTTATTTAAAAATATATGTTTACAAGAATATTACAATGAAATGTATTTTTTTGTTTCTTATAGTCAGCAAAAGAGGGTTTTCAAGTTCCAGATAAACTAGGATATCATTGTATAACATGGACTACTCAATTATGTTTTCTTCTGTTCATACATATATTTCAACATTACCAGTTTCAGATAGATGAAATTACACAACTGAATAATGATTAATTTTAATAATAATTTTATCATTTTTGAAATTAATCATGTTTGCGAGGAATGAAACATTAAATTATTGTTAAGATTGTAAGAACAGTATATCAACTTTTAACTATATTTTATTTTAATAAGGTAAAACATTATTAGATGGATAGTTATTGTTTTAATCATTAATGACTTTTCCCATAGAATACAATATTCAAAATTTAAATTTAAAACAGTACCTAATTTTAATGATTATTATAATAAAATTGGTCTGTTTTAATTTATATACATTCTAATTAATATTTTGTAAATTAGTATTCACAGTATGCATTAAATTCTTATTCCCCAAGATTGTCATTGTAATTCCCTATATTTTACTTAGTACAAGGGTTACTGTCCGCCCCTGGATGAATACTGTCTAGATTAAAACAAAGATAATAATATAATATAATTTGCTTTTTTGTGTCATTTCAGATAGTACCTAATCGACAACTTATCAAGAAAACGGTGCCTTCCGAGTTTTTGGATACGGTTTCATAAATAATTTAATAGTTACTGTATGATTTGTTTATGATTATGATATCGAGTGAAATGTGATGAACTAACAACTTGAAATACAAAAATGCAATGAGGATATCAGCTCTGATTTCTATATTGAATGGATCGATAGATTAACATCTATTTTTTTTTCATAGTGAGTAATTATTCTTATACATTAAATATAAATCAAACAAATCAAAACACTCATTGCCGTCTCACTTGAAATATCAGACTGCGGACAAGTCAGTTGTGCATGAATAAATTGAATTAAAAGTCAGATAATAAATTAAATGCATTACTTGTGTGGTTACAAATTGTGTTTTTAATATATATCAGATGATTGTGATGAAATGACTGTTACTGCTGGGTTGACCTTATATTTTGTTACAAGTTACCGTTACAAAACCAGTTTGAAACATTTACCTAACCTTTCTATATATAGTAGTTTATAAATACCTACTTTGAGTTACTTTTTTGTGCTAATTTCTTCAAGTAACTTTATTTTTTAGAACAAATTAAAAAAAATACTAAAGCAATTTGACAATACCAAGTTTTTTTCTCAACGTGTTTAATATTAGGCTCCATGTTCTACTGAAGTTGTCTTCTATAACTTATTGACACATACTGTACCAGACATTAGTCGTTATCTATTATTTATCTTATTGTGTCTTGGGTAATGTTTTTAACTTCTCAATAATTAAGATCTAATTAAAATGTCCATAAAAAACTAACTCAAATAATTTAACTAGAATTTTGAATTTGTAGCGTGCTTTACTTAACTCTATAGGGTAATAATTTCTATATATTTTCATTTACAAAGAAAACAGTAGAAATAATTGATTTCATAATTATCAATTCTGTCTTTTTTAGGAATGTAAATTACCTCTATATTTCGTCAACACAAAGAACACCACACTCAGCACATAGGTACAGCTTAAATTAGTAAGTACTCGTATCATAATAATTGATAGTGTATTAATTTTATTTATTTACAGTTATAAGGGTTTATATACACAACAATATTGCTTTGGAAAATTTATTGCTGTATAAATATGGTATGGTGTGAAATGTCATGAACTAACAACTTGAGATGAAAAGCTATGTTGAAGATACAAGTTCTGACTTCCATAATGAATGGATTGTTTACATATATAAAGTACGTTTACTTATCATACATTAAATATATAAATTAAATACCTGAGTAAAACACAAAATGCCGTCCCACTTTGAAACAGACTGCGGACTGTCAGTTATGCATGAATAAATTACATTTAAAGTCAAATAATATATTAAATGAATTACTGGTGTGGTTACAAGCTGTGTTTTGAAGCTGTGATCGTAAATAAAGTAAACTAAGTAATTTAATTACTATTTTGATATGCAATTTCATATAACTCTATACTAACCTTTTTTTTTTTTTTTCAGTTTGAACCGACGTCGTCGCGGGAACAGCTTTCGCATTACTTTCGCGACGCCGCCAACTCTATACTAACCTAACCTAACTCATACTAACTCTATAGTCTAATGATTTCTATATATTTTAATTTCATCATTTCTTTCACAATAAACAAAAGAAATCAACACTTTTGTAATTAACAATTCAACAATGATTGTAAGAATCAAACTATTGTTTATAAAAATACTATAAATTTAAATTAAGTTAATTTGTACCTTTGTAGTTTATAATAAATGTATTTTCTATCTAATTATTGTAATAAATATAATTACATAAGAATTTATATTTAACTTAAACTATGATTAATACAACAAATAACTAAATTACTAATTGGTACAATTTCCAATTAAATATTGTTCAAAGAACTTTGCTTGCCAATTTTTCTAAAACAAATAATATATTAATATTAATAATAATAAACTTTATATACCTAACGGAATATAATTCCAATTTTATTTTAAATATACAGTATGGTACATTCATACAGTGTAAAATATACATAATTACAATATTTAATATAAAGATTTACAATAAATAGTTTAAATTTGAATATAATAATAATAATAATGACACAGTTTGGTAACACTTAAACCATAATGGCCTATATTAAAGATGTTCCACAGATTCTGAAATTTTTTAAAATTGTATTCATTACTTTTATAATGTTTAGTGACTAATATGTATGTAAACTGTTTTGTGGTATATATGTATTGTTTAATATATTATACAATATTAAAAATTATATAAATACTGTTTTATATCACGGCCGTGGTACTCAAAATTCTTATAAAATATTAAGTGCTGTTAACATTACTATTTATTATAATATATACCAAAATATTATTACTTTTTTGAGATGTTGATCATGAATATTGTAAAAACATAAATTACACTTAAGTAAACGTGGTGTGTGAAGAAAATTATTATTGAATTAACCAATAGTGTTAAACAGTTTACTAATTAACATAATATAGTCATAGTTGTCTATCGTAAAGTACTGTTTAGACTTATACTATATATTAGTAATATAAAATATTATATTATTATATATTCATCAATAGAGATTGACTACCTGTTTTACATAATTAAACATATCATAAATTATTATATTTGTATAAAGGTATATCAATTTTATTATATTAATTGTTTAATGAAATTTAATAAGTTATTACTTATTATGTTAGAAATATAAATGTTAACAATATCGCAATTTACGCAATCGATATCTTAATATGTTATAAATAATACACAATACTTTGGTACAATATAAAACTCAATTAAGTTTAAAAAAAATTTCTAATTTTATCTATAAGATCATACCAAATAAATATATATCATAATATGTACTTAGAACAAAATAAATCTGATTGGATTCAATCATTAGTGTTAATTGTATGTGTATATTAAATATTTATTATATTGGTATGATAGGTAGTAATTTGTTTTGAATTTCACAATATAACCTTATATTTATACGAGATATATATTTCTATTTTAATGACATTGAACATAAACAAAAACGTATAATGATTTATTTCCATATTTAACCCGTAAGTGGTACGACATTTTAAGAAGTAAACCAAAACAAAAACTGCAGCGGTCTATGGTAGTATGGTCTACGGATCAATTATTCAAATAATGAATCGTTATATGTAAGATTGTTTATTTAAGTTCAATAAGTTGACATGTATGGCGTAGAGTCTAGGAGAATAATAATGAATAATAAACTAACAATCTTATATTATGCTTACCTGCAACTACTTAAACACATAAATAATACATAAGTAATACCACTACCTAAAAAATATACTAAGTGAAGTATTACACAATATGATTGGAAATATATTAAAAAATTTCGGTAAATAAAAAAAAATAAATACGGCCTCAGTTGTGAAATTGTATTTGTATTTTATATATTATAATAATAATATGATATTAAAAATTTAAATATTTTTAAATTCAGCGGCCAGTGATAAATGTTATTTGTTGTTTATTCCAAGCCAAACTGATATGATATTTTCATCCATGTAAGTGATATAAACCGTTTTTATTTACTGTCTGGTAATTGTCCACACCACCGAAATTCTACAGGCCAAGTATACATTATAAATATTGCAATTATTCAAGTAAGTTAAAAAAACATTAATAATTAATATAAACCTGAATACGAAAACTTAAAGGTAAGAATATTTTTGTGGGCACGTCATGGGATTTTATTGATTTATTAATTTAATAGTGAGTTATCTGTATGGTGCTATGACTACATTATATTGTCTGATATCATTATATTAAATAGTTATATTATAATATATCTAATTGTATGTGTAGAATTATATTTGTGTCCAAAGGGCTCAGCCAGTTAGCTCGAAATACATAATAAATAACTATGTTAAATTAATTATATTAGGTACTTAAAATACCCATAACTTGCTTTAAAAATAAAATATAAAGAAATATACCTTTAGAAAATATTTTTACTTTATGTTTATTAAAGCTAACATTACAAAATTGGATCTGCTCTACACAAATTTGTTATGTTACTCATAGGTCAGAGAGAAAACAAATAGTTAACTGACATATTTTTAACAAACTTTTAATTTATAGGTAATATATTGCGGAACCAGTATCCAATTTTAATAGTACGGAGCATCTGAACGTATTTAAATTTCAAAGGACACATAACAAGTTTGGAAATTCAGTGTTCTGACAATTGGATGTGATTCATTTTGGGACATTGCTGGTAACTTTATGACACAAAATACTAAATAAAATTCTATTGGAGTGTGCAATTATGTGAAAATTGTAAACATAATATTTAATTTAGGAACAAAAGTTGTATACCTTAATACTAAATTTTTAATTTACAATATAATCATAATCATACTAATGGGGGGGGGGAGGCAAAGGGGACAAGTGCTCGGGGGCACCCTTCAATTTAGGGAGCATCATAAAAACAAATGATAAAAAGAAAAATTTGAGATAATAATTTTCAATTTTATACTGTAATACCGAATAAGAGTATCTATCAAATTGTTTATATTATTATACTATTAACTATCAAGTATAAAATTATGTAAACAATAAATTACATAATATACTAAGTATGTTTATACTTACATGCCTATAATAATGTATAAATATCAATATTACCAAAGGATAGAATATTATTGATGATGTAATATGAATACAAATTATAACTTTGTAGGTAGACCCATAGATTGTCAGTACCATAACAACCTACCATAGATTTGATTTTATATTACGACAACATTTTCTTATGTTTATTAATATTAAATAGATTAAAAAAATTCCAAAATATTTTGAACATTTTAATGTATTTAAGTTTATTTTTTAGAGTTACACCAAAGCACGAAATTGAGTTTTTCTAAAAATGGTTTTGCACAAAAATCTTAGTTTTTCCTTAATTGTTGGTTTATTTTTCTTGATGTTTTTGAAAATTTCTTGGAATTTTTTACTTTTGACCCTCCAAAGTACTAACTAGATTCTTTTTAATGTTGAAGTAGAAAAGCTGTTAGGCATTTTTACTGCACCAAAATGTGATTACACAAAAATAAAATAAAATATTACATCATTGTAAAATCAACACAATCATCGCTCCAATCAGAATCTAAAATAGATACCTAAAATACCTACTTAATACTTATATTTCTTCTTTAACTGATACTGTAAGTACATCATACATAAATTATTTATTGTACCTAAAAAATCAAATCTTTGTTAATAAATTGCCTCTGAATTATATATCTGAACTTGAACTGATATTATTATCTAAGCCTAATACCAAGAACCCGACACATGTTACAAGTTGTGTTTTAATAAACATTAAATAGCTTGTTATAATATCAATTTATTAAAAGTCACATCCCAAAGTTTCATCCAGTATCTTTAAAGTCTATAGATCAGAAATTACCTCAACTTGGCACATAATACATTATACAAACTACACACATATGTTTACTATGTCAGTTAAATAACTGTTTACCCTATAAAACGGTATCATAATTAAATAACACTTGATTTGCAATACCTATGTTACAGTTACTTAAAAATATATGTTTACAAGAATATTACAATGAAATGTATTTTTTGTTTCTTATAGTCAGCAAAAGAGGGTTTTCAAGTTCCAGATAAACTAGGATATCATTGTATAACATGGACTACTCAATTATGTTTTCTTCTGTTCATACATATATTTCAACATTACCAGTTTCAGATAGATGAAATTACACAACTGAATAATGATTAATTTTAATAATAATTTTATCATTTTTGAAATTAATCATGTTTGCGAGGAATGAAACATTAAATTATTGTTAAGATTGTAAGAACAGTATATCAACTTTTAACTATATTTTATTTTAATAAGGTAAAACATTATTAGATGGATAGTTATTGTTTTAATCATTAATGACTTTTCCCATAGAATACAATATTCAAAATTTAAATTTAAAACAGTACCTAATTTTAATGATTATTATAATAAAATTGGTCTGTTTTAATTTATATACATTCTAATTAATATTTTGTAAATTAGTATTCACAGTATGCATTAAATTCTTATTCCCCAAGATTGTCATTGTAATTCCCTATATTTTACTTAGTACAAGGGTTACTGTCCGCCCCTGGATGAATACTGTCTAGATTAAAACAAAGATAATAATATAATATAATTTGCTTTTTTGTGTCATTTCAGATAGTACCTAATCGACAACTTATCAAGAAAACGGTGCCTTCCGAGTTTTTGGATACGGTTTCATAAATAATTTAATAGTTACTGTATGATTTGTTTATGATTATGATATCGAGTGAAATGTGATGAACTAACAACTTGAAATACAAAAATGCAATGAGGATATCAGCTCTGATTTCTATATTGAATGGATCGATAGATTAACATCTATTTTTTTTTCATAGTGAGTAATTATTCTTATACATTAAATATAAATCAAACAAATCAAAACACTCATTGCCGTCTCACTTGAAATATCAGACTGCGGACAAGTCAGTTGTGCATGAATAAATTGAATTAAAAGTCAGATAATAAATTAAATGCATTACTTGTGTGGTTACAAATTGTGTTTTTAATATATATCAGATGATTGTGATGAAATGACTGTTACTGCTGGGTTGACCTTATATTTTGTTACAAGTTACCGTTACAAAACCAGTTTGAAACATTTACCTAACCTTTCTATATATAGTAGTTTATAAATACCTACTTTGAGTTACTTTTTTGTGCTAATTTCTTCAAGTAACTTTATTTTTTAGAACAAATTAAAAAAAATACTAAAGCAATTTGACAATACCAAGTTTTTTTCTCAACGTGTTTAATATTAGGCTCCATGTTCTACTGAAGTTGTCTTCTATAACTTATTGACACATACTGTACCAGACATTAGTCGTTATCTATTATTTATCTTATTGTGTCTTGGGTAATGTTTTTAACTTCTCAATAATTAAGATCTAATTAAAATGTCCATAAAAAACTAACTCAAATAATTTAACTAGAATTTTGAATTTGTAGCGTGCTTTACTTAACTCTATAGGGTAATAATTTCTATATATTTTCATTTACAAAGAAAACAGTAGAAATAATTGATTTCATAATTATCAATTCTGTCTTTTTTAGGAATGTAAATTACCTCTATATTTCGTCAACACAAAGAACACCACACTCAGCACATAGGTACAGCTTAAATTAGTAAGTACTCGTATCATAATAATTGATAGTGTATTAATTTTATTTATTTACAGTTATAAGGGTTTATATACACAACAATATTGCTTTGGAAAATTTATTGCTGTATAAATATGGTATGGTGTGAAATGTCATGAACTAACAACTTGAGATGAAAAGCT
Source organism: Macrosiphum euphorbiae (assembly GCA_949089665.1). Lineage (NCBI taxonomy): Eukaryota > Metazoa > Arthropoda > Insecta > Hemiptera > Aphididae > Macrosiphum > Macrosiphum euphorbiae. The sequence goes on along the minus strand of CARXXK010000003.1, from coordinate 74,597,312 downwards.
ATGTTGAAGATACAAGTTCTGACTTCCATAATGAATGGATTGTTTACATATATAAAGTACGTTTACTTATCATACATTAAATATATAAATTAAATACCTGAGTAAAACACAAAATGCCGTCCCACTTTGAAACAGACTGCGGACTGTCAGTTATGCATGAATAAATTACATTTAAAGTCAAATAATATATTAAATGAATTACTGGTGTGGTTACAAGCTGTGTTTTGAAGCTGTGATCGTAAATAAAGTAAACTAAGTAATTTAATTACTATTTTGATATGCAATTTCATATAACTCTATACTAACCTTTTTTTTTTTTTTTCAGTTTGAACCGACGTCGTCGCGGGAACAGCTTTCGCATTACTTTCGCGACGCCGCCAACTCTATACTAACCTAACCTAACTCATACTAACTCTATAGTCTAATGATTTCTATATATTTTAATTTCATCATTTCTTTCACAATAAACAAAAGAAATCAACACTTTTGTAATTAACAATTCAACAATGATTGTAAGAATCAAACTATTGTTTATAAAAATACTATAAATTTAAATTAAGTTAATTTGTACCTTTGTAGTTTATAATAAATGTATTTTCTATCTAATTATTGTAATAAATATAATTACATAAGAATTTATATTTAACTTAAACTATGATTAATACAACAAATAACTAAATTACTAATTGGTACAATTTCCAATTAAATATTGTTCAAAGAACTTTGCTTGCCAATTTTTCTAAAACAAATAATATATTAATATTAATAATAATAAACTTTATATACCTAACGGAATATAATTCCAATTTTATTTTAAATATACAGTATGGTACATTCATACAGTGTAAAATATACATAATTACAATATTTAATATAAAGATTTACAATAAATAGTTTAAATTTGAATATAATAATAATAATAATGACACAGTTTGGTAACACTTAAACCATAATGGCCTATATTAAAGATGTTCCACAGATTCTGAAATTTTTTAAAATTGTATTCATTACTTTTATAATGTTTAGTGACTAATATGTATGTAAACTGTTTTGTGGTATATATGTATTGTTTAATATATTATACAATATTAAAAATTATATAAATACTGTTTTATATCACGGCCGTGGTACTCAAAATTCTTATAAAATATTAAGTGCTGTTAACATTACTATTTATTATAATATATACCAAAATATTATTACTTTTTTGAGATGTTGATCATGAATATTGTAAAAACATAAATTACACTTAAGTAAACGTGGTGTGTGAAGAAAATTATTATTGAATTAACCAATAGTGTTAAACAGTTTACTAATTAACATAATATAGTCATAGTTGTCTATCGTAAAGTACTGTTTAGACTTATACTATATATTAGTAATATAAAATATTATATTATTATATATTCATCAATAGAGATTGACTACCTGTTTTACATAATTAAACATATCATAAATTATTATATTTGTATAAAGGTATATCAATTTTATTATATTAATTGTTTAATGAAATTTAATAAGTTATTACTTATTATGTTAGAAATATAAATGTTAACAATATCGCAATTTACGCAATCGATATCTTAATATGTTATAAATAATACACAATACTTTGGTACAATATAAAACTCAATTAAGTTTAAAAAAAATTTCTAATTTTATCTATAAGATCATACCAAATAAATATATATCATAATATGTACTTAGAACAAAATAAATCTGATTGGATTCAATCATTAGTGTTAATTGTATGTGTATATTAAATATTTATTATATTGGTATGATAGGTAGTAATTTGTTTTGAATTTCACAATATAACCTTATATTTATACGAGATATATATTTCTATTTTAATGACATTGAACATAAACAAAAACGTATAATGATTTATTTCCATATTTAACCCGTAAGTGGTACGACATTTTAAGAAGTAAACCAAAACAAAAACTGCAGCGGTCTATGGTAGTATGGTCTACGGATCAATTATTCAAATAATGAATCGTTATATGTAAGATTGTTTATTTAAGTTCAATAAGTTGACATGTATGGCGTAGAGTCTAGGAGAATAATAATGAATAATAAACTAACAATCTTATATTATGCTTACCTGCAACTACTTAAACACATAAATAATACATAAGTAATACCACTACCTAAAAAATATACTAAGTGAAGTATTACACAATATGATTGGAAATATATTAAAAAATTTCGGTAAATAAAAAAAAATAAATACGGCCTCAGTTGTGAAATTGTATTTGTATTTTATATATTATAATAATAATATGATATTAAAAATTTAAATATTTTTAAATTCAGCGGCCAGTGATAAATGTTATTTGTTGTTTATTCCAAGCCAAACTGATATGATATTTTCATCCATGTAAGTGATATAAACCGTTTTTATTTACTGTCTGGTAATTGTCCACACCACCGAAATTCTACAGGCCAAGTATACATTATAAATATTGCAATTATCCAAGTAAGTTATAAAAACATTAATAATTAATATAAACCTGAATACGAAAACTTAAAGGTAAGAATATTTTTGTGGGCACGTCATGGGATTTTATTGATTTATTAATTTAATAGTGAGTTATCTGTATGGTGCTATGACTACATTATATTGTCTGATATCATTATATTAAATAGTTATATTATAATATATCTAATTGTATGTGTAGAATTATATTTGTGTCCAAAGGGCTCAGCCAGTTAGCTCGAAATACATAATAAATAACTATGTTAAATTAATTATATTAGGTACTTAAAATACCCATAACTTGCTTTAAAAATAAAATATAAAGAAATATACCTTTAGAAAATATTTTTACTTTATGTTTATTAAAGCTAACATTACAAAATTGGATCTGCTCTACACAAATTTGTTATGTTACTCATAGGTCAGAGAGAAAACAAATAGTTAACTGACATATTTTTAACAAACTTTTAATTTATAGGTAATATATTGCGGAACCAGTATCCAATTTTAATAGTACGGAGCATCTGAACGTATTTAAATTTCAAAGGACACATAACAAGTTTGGAAATTCAGTGTTCTGACAATTGGATGTGATTCATTTTGGGACATTGCTGGTAACTTTATGACACAAAATACTAAATAAAATTCTATTGGAGTGTGCAATTATGTGAAAATTGTAAACATAATATTTAATTTAGGAACAAAAGTTGTATACCTTAATACTAAATTTTTAATTTACAATATAATCATAATCATACTAATGGGGGGGGGGAGGCAAAGGGGACAAGTGCTCGGGGGCACCCTTCAATTTAGGGAGCATCATAAAAACAAATGATAAAAAGAAAAATTTGAGATAATAATTTTCAATTTTATACTGTAATACCGAATAAGAGTATCTATCAAATTGTTTATATTATTATACTATTAACTATCAAGTATAAAATTATGTAAACAATAAATTACATAATATACTAAGTATGTTTATACTTACATGCCTATAATAATGTATAAATATCAATATTACCAAAGGATAGAATATTATTGACGATGTAATATGAATACAAATTATAACTTTGTAGGTAGACCCATAGATTGTCAGTACCATAACAACCTACCATAGATTTGATTTTATATTACGACAACATTTTCTTATGTTTATTAATATTAAATAGATTAAAAAAATTCCAAAATATTTTGAACATTTTAATGTATTTAAGTTTATTTTTTAGAGTTACACCAAAGCACGAAATTGAGTTTTTCTAAAAATGGTTTTGCACAAAAATCTTAGTTTTTCCTTAATTGTTGGTTTATTTTTCTTGATGTTTTTGAAAATTTCTTGGAATTTTTTACTTTTGACCCTCCAAAGTACTAACTAGATTCTTTTTAATGTTGAAGTAGAAAAGCTGTTAGGCATTTTTACTGCACCAAAATGTGATTACACAAAAATAAAATAAAATATTACATCATTGTAAAATCAACACAATCATCGCTCCAATCAGAATCTAAAATAGATACCTAAAATACCTACTTAATACTTATATTTCTTCTTTAACTGATACTGTAAGTACATCATACATAAATTATTTATTGTACCTAAAAAATCAAATCTTTGTTAATAAATTGCCTCTGAATTATATATCTGAACTTGAACTGATATTATTATCTAAGCCTAATACCAAGAACCCGACACATGTTACAAGTTGTGTTTTAATAAACATTAAATAGCTTGTTATAATATCAATTTATTAAAAGTCACATCCCAAAGTTTCATCCAGTATCTTTAAAGTCTATAGATCAGAAATTACCTCAACTTGGCACATAATACATTATACAAACTACACACATATGTTTACTATGTCAGTTAAATAACTGTTTACCCTATAAAACGGTATCATAATTAAATAACACTTGATTTGCAATACCTATGTTACAGTTACTTAAAAATATATGTTTACAAGAATATTACAATGAAATGTATTTTTTTGTTTCTTATAGTCAGCAAAAGAGGGTTTTCAAGTTCCAGATAAACTAGGATATCATTGTATAACATGGACTACTCAATTATGTTTTCTTCTGTTCATACATATATTTCAACATTACCAGTTTCAGATAGATGAAATTACACAACTGAATAATGATTAATTTTAATAATAATTTTATCATTTTTGAAATTAATCATGTTTGCGAGGAATGAAACATTAAATTATTGTTAAGATTGTAAGAACAGTATATCAACTTTTAACTATATTTTATTTTAATAAGGTAAAACATTATTAGATGGATAGTTATTGTTTTAATCATTAATGACTTTTCCCATAGAATACAATATTCAAAATTTAAATTTAAAACAGTACCTAATTTTAATGATTATTATAATAAAATTGGTCTGTTTTAATTTATATACATTCTAATTAATATTTTGTAAATTAGTATTCACAGTATGCATTAAATTCTTATTCCCCAAGATTGTCATTGTAATTCCCTATATTTTACTTAGTACAAGGGTTACTGTCCGCCCCTGGATGAATACTGTCTAGATTAAAACAAAGATAATAATATAATATAATTTGCTTTTTTGTGTCATTTCAGATAGTACCTAATCGACAACTTATCAAGAAAACGGTGCCTTCCGAGTTTTTGGATACGGTTTCATAAATAATTTAATAGTTACTGTATGATTTGTTTATGATTATGATATCGAGTGAAATGTGATGAACTAACAACTTGAAATACAAAAATGCAATGAGGATATCAGCTCTGATTTCTATATTGAATGGATCGATAGATTAACATCTATTTTTTTTTCATAGTGAGTAATTATTCTTATACATTAAATATAAATCAAACAAATCAAAACACTCATTGCCGTCTCACTTGAAATATCAGACTGCGGACAAGTCAGTTGTGCATGAATAAATTGAATTAAAAGTCAGATAATAAATTAAATGCATTACTTGTGTGGTTACAAATTGTGTTTTTAATATATATCAGATGATTGTGATGAAATGACTGTTACTGCTGGGTTGACCTTATATTTTGTTACAAGTTACCGTTACAAAACCAGTTTGAAACATTTACCTAACCTTTCTATATATAGTAGTTTATAAATACCTACTTTGAGTTACTTTTTTGTGCTAATTTCTTCAAGTAACTTTATTTTTTAGAACAAATTAAAAAAAATACTAAAGCAATTTGACAATACCAAGTTTTTTTCTCAACGTGTTTAATATTAGGCTCCATGTTCTACTGAAGTTGTCTTCTATAACTTATTGACACATACTGTACCAGACATTAGTCGTTATCTATTATTTATCTTATTGTGTCTTGGGTAATGTTTTTAACTTCTCAATAATTAAGATCTAATTAAAATGTCCATAAAAAACTAACTCAAATAATTTAACTAGAATTTTGAATTTGTAGCGTGCTTTACTTAACTCTATAGGGTAATAATTTCTATATATTTTCATTTACAAAGAAAACAGTAGAAATAATTGATTTCATAATTATCAATTCTGTCTTTTTTAGGAATGTAAATTACCTCTATATTTCGTCAACACAAAGAACACCACACTCAGCACATAGGTACAGCTTAAATTAGTAAGTACTCGTATCATAATAATTGATAGTGTATTAATTTTATTTATTTACAGTTATAAGGGTTTATATACACAACAATATTGCTTTGGAAAATTTATTGCTGTATAAATATGGTATGGTGTGAAATGTCATGAACTAACAACTTGAGATGAAAAGCTACGTTGAAGATACAAGTTCTGACTTCCATAATGAATGGATTGTTTACATATATAAAGTGCGTTTACTTATCATACATTAAATATATAAATTAAATACCTGAGTAAAATACAAAATGCCGTCCCACTTTGAAACAGACTGCGGACTGTCAGTTATGCATGAATAAATTACATTTAAAGTCAAATAATATATTAAATGAATTACTGGTGTGGTTACAAGCTGTGTTTTGAAGCTGTGATCGTAAATAAAGTAAACTAAGTAATTTAATTACTATTTTGATATGCAATTTCATATAACTCTATACTAACCTTTTTTTTTTTTTTTCAGTTTGAACCGACGTCGTCGCGGGAACAGCTTTCGCATTACAAAACACAGCTTGTAACCACACCAGTAATTCATTTATTATATTATTTTACTTTAAATGTAATTTATTCATGCATAACTGACAGTCCGCAGTCTGTTTCAAAGTGGGACGGCATTTTGTGTTTTACTCAGGTATTTAATTTATATATTTAATGTATGATAAGTAAACGTACTTTATATATGTAAACAATCCATTCATTATGGAAGTCAGAACTTGTATCTTCAACATAGCTTTTCATCTCAAGTTGTTAGTTCATGACATTTCACACCATACCATATTTATACAGCAATAAATTTTCCAAAGCAATATTGTTGTGTATATAAACCCTTATAACTGTAAATAAATAAAATTAATACACTATCAATTATTATGATACGAGTACTTACTAATTTAAGCTGTATTTGCTGAGTGTGGTGTTCTTTGTGTTGACGAAATATAGCGATAAATTACATTCCTAAAAAAGACAGAATTGATAATCCCATAATGATAAATTATTTATCAGGGATATCCAGACATTATTTGAATTTCCCCGGTCATTACGATTGTAAAAGTACCCCGGCAGGGCTGGCTGCAAAAATACAATAACAAGTGACATTATTGTGACCGTATGTAGTATATAAATACTACTTACTTATATCCTACTTATGTAAGTAGTATATTTTAATTAGTTTACAGACGTTTATAAGTTTAGCGAATTATACATTTATTATTAGAGGACGTCACAACCGCATGTGTTATCTCCGTATACAAATGTACAACATAGCAAAAACTGTTTTCTCGGGATAACTTTTATCTTTCGTGAGGTGACACGCCCACCGCCACACACCCACCGCCACACGTCACGCACCGCCACAATACGCCACCGCACCCGCCACACCTACCCCCGGCCGACCGCCACGGCCACCACCGCACAACCACCGGACGAACCCCTCCACCGGCTGACATCCCCGCCATCAGGCCGTCCGTGCTGACACTGACACCTCTCAGGTCACCCCTCGCCGTACCCTCCACCCCCTATCCTACGTTTCTCACATTGGTTTGTATCTATTAATAATTATAATACTTATCATATTACCAGTATCACATTGATAAATAATCGATTAATAATTATAATGCGTTATCATATAACCCACTATCACATTGCTAACTAATCTAAATAAAACTTATAAACTCATCCAATAATCTAATCAAAATAATTAATAATCTATAAAATAATATAGTTACAATTAATTTAAAAACTATCGTGATATCGCAAACAAAAAAAGCACACACAGAGATTACACGGGTTAACCTTGCAAGGTCACTCGTTGAAGACCACAGGTCCACTCTTGTCCATTCTTCTTTTTATGTTCTCCGGTGTTATAAAAAAAACATAACAAAGGTAAACGAAAACATTTTAACATACAAGTGTATAACGTGTTACAGTCGTATGACCTACATAATATTTTCGTAAATCAGACAGGTCAACTGTAATGTATTCTACTCCCCCCTGTCAAGGGCGAAAGAATCTTTTGTAATACTTCAGTTCAGACCAAGGATGATACGGTCATTCGATTACATTTCCCCTTCCAATTTTTAACCTTCATCCCTTCCAGGGATGTTTACCCCCCACTCATAAAAAAGATTCCTTTTATAATAATAATCATCACTTGACAAGCGTCAGTCTGCCAACTTGTAAGCTACCTTTCAGACGTTATAGAGTGGGTATACTAATATTTGTTCAAAAATGTTTAAATGCAATAAGTGTTTATCCATTTTCTCTCGGAAAGATAGTTTAACCAGACATTTAAAGAGTCATGAAAAAAAAAATTCAAATGTTCGGTTTGGTGGTTTTTATTTGTTCGAAATGATAGTCTTAAAAGACACACTCAAAATATGCATGGTAATCTACGAAAACATATGAAAAAAAATCATGGTAAGACAATTAAAAATATTTTTTACCCGGGGGGCAATACGTAGTTTTCAACCTGCATCATTTTTAAGGAGTTGCGTTTAGGCAATGTTTAGCCCCTGCAACATTTCTCAGACAATTTCTTACGCATTTACCGTCCGAGCAAACCAGTGGCGTACCCAGGATTTTAGAAGCTAGAACTGTGGGTCTGCCTTACTTACGAGAGGCCCACTGTGTAGAAAACTTCAAACCAACTACCTATATAGTTAGGTATTACAAAGTCACTCTGGGCTCGCGATTTACCTTATTAGTTATTTACATCACATTTTGATTCCAACGTTCAATATAACTATATCACATATTTTTAACACGTTCACTGCGTACTGACGCCAATTGGCGTCATAAGTATCATTCAGCAACGCGTTTGACGCCATATGGCGTCTAATATACATTTCAAATAAATGGTTTAAAATTCCCTACGCGTGGCTGAATGTTATTTTATTATTATTTAGCGTGGATTAAACGCAATGTTTTTAAATATGTATACATACGTCGTATGAGCAGTTTCTTTATATTTTTTTTTTAATTTCTTTTGTTTTTACTTTTATCATACGCACTGGGTGAAAACTGCAAAAAGACATACGCAGTCAACGTTTTAAGTAAATTGTAAAATTTACTTACAAGCTTTAATAGCTATATTTAATTTATTTTTATTTTATTTGTTGCATTAAAATTTATATTCAATTAAAAAATTTACCTGACATATTTAAATCATTAGAAGAAATTATACAAATTTATTATTTTATTTGTATACGTATATTTGCAGTATATTTATTTTATTTTAGTTTTCAATGACTGATTTCATTTTCACAAGAGATATAGAATAGGTGGTTCTAAATTCTAATACAATAGAAAAGTCAAAAATAATACATTAATAAAATTTATATTTAATAATACCTACATGAAAATAATAGTAAAGAACTAAAACATGACAATCATTTTCTGCGCTTTTTCATTAGTGCGAATTATGTACTTATTACGTTAACAAAATCAATGGTTTGAGCTATGTTGCTTTCTATGCTCAATATGGCCAAATTTGATAGCCGGTCTTCAGTCATAGTTGAGCTAAGGCATGTTTTGAGAAGTTTTAGAACGCTAAAACTTCTTTCTGCAGTTGCACTGCTGACTGGTAGTGTATAAAAAATTTTATACAAAGTATATAAATTTGGATATGAAGAAACCATGTCTCATGATATCATGAATTTTCAATACATCATTTAATTTTAAAGTTCCAGTTACTCCAGTTTCAATAGTTTTGCCATTTGTTGGTAAACTAGATGTAATGAACGGTATTCCACTTCTATATCAATTTCATCTATGTCAACTTCATAAAATCTTATATAATATCTATATCCAACATATTTTTATACTTGTGTTTATCGAATTTTAGGTACGTACATTATAAGTTGATAAGCTTAAACACGATTTCGTACGCGTTATTTTACTTCAATACTCAGTCTTCACAGCTGTATATTATACGATATACCCCTATATCATAATAGCAGATCTTCGATATTTTGAAGGGGGGGGGCACATATAAATTGTATAATTTTAATTTTAATTAATAATACATACGTCATACTATCATTAATGATTATAATAAGTAATAATTAATAGTTGGTAGTATTATCCTTATCAACTGAATGTTTCATTTATATGATACTCGTAGTTACATAACAACTTGTCGACAGAAAATTGACAAGAGGCACGTGCCTCTCCTCTAAATTCACCACTGTACATAATTTTTTCAAATAAAAAAATGTTTATATAGTTTGCCATTTCGAGGGGCCACATTTAACTGGGAAAACAACTGTGGGTCAGCTGACCTCCCAATCCCCCCCCTGGGTCCGCCCCTGGAGCAAACAGTTCGGGGTAGCTGTGTATATATTTCGTGTTCAAATATTAATATTATTATTTTCCTAGATGATAATATAACGTTTAGAAACGACGACGACGATAACGCGTTGGATAATGCCGAAAATAATGAAACAAGTACGAACAATTATCTATATACTTAGTGTCAAATATTAATATTATTATTTTGCTAGATGATATAACGTTTGAAGACGACGTAGACGAATATTATGATAAAGTGATGGATGAGTTCGAAAATAATGAAAAAAGTATGAAAATTACACCTATATTTAGTGTCAAATATTAATATTTTTATTTTGCTAGATGATATTATAATGTTTGAAGACGACGAAAAATATTATGATAAAGTGATGGATGAGTTCGAAAAAAGTATGATAAACTATATAAGCTATTTATATTTATATAAAAAAATATTTTTTTTTTCTAGGTAAGCATCAGAATATCATTGTAGTAGCCCCAAATATTTTCGTTGACAATATACAAGCTGGACCTTCTAATCAAAGTATTTATTTAACATTTTTATATTAGTGTATAATATGCTTATATTAGTGTATATGTTTAGGTAATGCACCGGCCGGAACAAAAAAAGAAAAACTAGCAGACAACAACAGCGTCATCATCTTAGAGTCTGACTTGTTGAAAATTAACATGATTATTAAAATTTGTGAACATATATGATAGAAAATTATCCATGCAACAGCGTGACCATATTTTAGATAACATAATTGCAATAAAAGTTATTTGCTTCTAAACATTTGGTTTTTATGGTTTTTTTTAATTTTCTTATGAAAAATGGTTGGATAGTGCTATTAAAAAAAAGAGCACCCCGTTGCACAGATAAAATTCTTTTTTACGTCTTGTGAAAATTTGGTAGCTCTACAGAAAATATGGTGCCGGAAAGTTTTCCCGCGAAAAATAGTTTTTGGTATGTTGTACATTTGTAAGACGGAGACAACACATGCGGATGTGAAATCCTCTTAATAATACCATTGATTATAAATATATACTATACTCCGGCCCATGAGAGTCCATATGTCCAAACGCGTCCGTCAATGCGCATCTGCATGTTGCCGAATAGTGGGAATAACATCATTTTGGGAGAAAACAGACGTCGCGGATTACTATATCGATGAGCGGTTTACGTATGGACTATGGACTCTCGTGGGCCGGAGTATAGTATTTATAATCAATGATTATACTATTATACTATTATGGTTATTATTATTATTTGTCAATCTGTCATTCATTTTTTCGTCTACCGCCGTAACTCTGAACTAAATATAAATAAAATATTAGTAAAGTTAATAATTCTAAAAATGTTGTTTGTGAGGTTCACTAAATGATGGACACCCCCCGATAAATCACCCAAAATACGCCACTGAGTTTGTTAGAATATAGGTAATATCGTAAGTCGTAAGTATATAGATCCTTTTAGTTATATATTTTATTAAACAACATAAAATAACTAGCTTATTCTTTAAAATCCAATTTTTGATAAATATTAATAATCAGTTATATATTTTTAATATTTCAACATATTTTAGTTAATTAATTAATTTACCTAATTATATAATATTATGACAATATGCTATACATTACCTACATTGCTCTCACTAGTTAACTTTTTAGTAGGTTACAATAAACAATATTGTATTTCAAAAGACACAACATACTACATAGAATGATGTAACTATTTCATGTACCTGCATGTTTAGTTATTTTATATTAAGGCAGGTACCTACTTACTTTGTATTGACCCATTATTATTTCTTCTTTTTTTTTATGACAAACTTGTCCATGGTATAGAAATAAAATAAGTACCTAATTAACTTAAATTAACAGAATAGGTAACCTATGGTAAGCTAAAAATATAGCAAATGATTAATGTTTGTTATTTCTACAAAACTAAAATTTTAAAAGGTATTCCTAAGTAGTAAGTGGGTCCTAGAGGCGACACGCCACCGCCACACACCACCGCCACAAAACACCGCCACCGCCACCCGCCACACATACCCCGGCCGACCGCCACGGCCACCCGCCGCACCTACCCCCGGCCGAACACTCCACCGCTGACACCCCGCCACCCGGCAGACCACTGCTGACACCGCTCACCCCCGACCGTACCATCCACCCACTATCCTACGTTATCACATTGTTTTTATCTATTAATAAATAATAATTATAATGCGTTATCAATGAGAGCGGTCGTTAAATTACACATTACGAAAATAATAATGTTCAAATTACGTATTCATCTAAAACTTGAATACTCTTTTTTTGTTCTGTTCGTAATATTGTCAAGGAAAGGTTTGTTGAATAACATTTTATGAAAATCTCCCAGAAAAGTAAGAAATCTGGATACAACAGTATATTACAAGCATATTTATTTATTTATTTATTTATTAATTAATCCACGGAATAAAAAATTCCTTATTTAGTACAGTACATAACAATAATTCAGTAAAATAAGATAGCTAACATATACAAGGGGCGATGGCCTAAAAATACAGCAGAATTACAAGCACAGTAAATATAAACTAAAATAATTAGGACACAAGTAAAATTACATACAATAAATGTACAAAAATAACACAATATTAAGGTAAACTGAGAAAGGAGGGGTACAGTAAAAGGAACTCGAGACCTTGTGGCCCGATGTGGAACTTTAAAGTTTACTTGGATAAGCCGTGAAGGGGCATTACATATATACATTACAATATATATTTTTTTTATTGCAGGGTTGCAATAAATTGGTTGTTATTGACTATAGTTTTAGTCTTTTTTTAGTCTTTAGACCTGTACCTATATTATATTTGGTCAAAACCACGGACTAATATATAATGAAAACGAGCAGTTTATCAGTATCCATGAATGTATGTACAAGAGGCAAGTGCGGGGGTCACGATGGGGACCCGGAGTTCTCAATTCCATCTGTATAAAACATGGACTAAGATACAAAATTTGAAGCCAAATAAAACCACCAGTAGCTCTGAAAACATTGAGTGAGAGCAACTTTTTGGTGACCTCCGAGTAGGGTTAAAATGTTTTTAGTACAACACAACTTACGGAGAACGACTGCCGCGCCGCCGCTACTGTAAAGCTCTTCGATTTGCGGAGGATATAACATTCTGAGAATCACACGACCTAGTGATTATTGTAAGAAACACGATTTATCGGTTTATGTACACTATACAAATACAATATTATATTATGCTATTGTTATCATTATTATTTCTGTTAATAGCACAAAGGATGGAAACGCGGCGAATATTAACAACGTACAGGTTATATAGTGGCGACAGGAGGACATGATGACGAGATAATTGTTATTATTAATAACGGCGACGCACTGAGAACGGAGAGGCGAACCGAGATGGATATTATGACGTATATAAGTACCTATGTTAATTTTCTTGGTTATAATTCGTAAAAACAAGAAGACTCGTGGGAGTTGTAATAATAGTATTATTAATTATCATCATCATCATACCTATGTGTACGGGAGAAGGAGCCGCGATATAACGGTAAGGTTCTACGAAATTGCAAGGCTGGGCAAGTTAATGGTTTTTTTTAACTTGTTAAGTTAAGTTATTTTAAAATAATTAAGTTAAGTTAAGTTAAAAGTTACTCGTATTTTTTATCGTTAACTCGTTAAGTTAAAAGTTAACTTTGAAAAAAAAGTAACTTAACTTAGTGTAAAGTTAAAATTTGCTAATTTGCAAAAATAGAAAATTCCAGACACATAATGTGGTTTATTAGATAGTTTTTCTTTACGTCTAAGAAAATTACTGGGGAAATTTAAAATGATACATCAAAGTAAAAACACATTAAAAAATTTACATTATTCTTCGGAAGAAAATTAACTTAATTTAAATATTTTTGAAATAAAATTAACTTGAAGTTAGCACGTTAATCTTGAAAAAAAGTAACTTATTAAGTTAAAAGTTAATTTGAAAAAAAAAGTAACGAGTTAATTAACTTAATTAAAATTAACTTAACGTTTTAACTTAATTTTAATTTTTAACTCGTTAATGCCCAGCCTTGCGAAATTGTATGTTATCAATGCGCATAATATTAATAATACAATTATTATTCCGTCGACAACCGACGAAAGCCGTCGAGTGGCTTAAATAAAATATGCACAATACGCAGAACTACGCCTATTTCTTGTGAATATTTCTGTGAATGTGTCAAATCACAGACTCGGCACAAAAAGTTTAACACAATATTATAATCGGGTTAGGTCGACCTATGCTCGACGAAGCGTTTACGACCATAACTATCAATTAATATTTAATTTAAAAATGCTCATTATGTAATGATTACACTGTAAATTGTAAACTACCTACATGATCACAACACTCAATCCGACTGAAAAATAGGCGTCTCCAGACTTCAACACTCGTCAGTATAATTTTATTGAAACAGCTCTCATATTAGTGATGTTATTTCGTATCGCTTTTCTGGATCATAACACGATATTACTAACAAATTTATAAGACAGAGTTGGCCAAAAAATCGATACCCGCAGCGGAACATTTTTTTTCTATCGTCGCAATAATAATAATAATATATAATATACAGTTGAGAACAAAAAGAATGCTTAATGTGCGGTCGAGGTAGGAATGTAGGATGAAACGGTAGAAATATTTTGCGCTATAACCATATCGATCTAATACATTCGGTACGGGATTTATTTTGCGTTATATAATAATATACATTTATCGTTCTGTTTTGTATATTATGATACATTTTCTAGCCACACCATACACCACCTAATCTCTATAATATATATTTATATATTTATTGTATGGTCACGGACGAAGTTTTATTTTTCCAATATCACGGTCAGACGGGCCACTGCCACAACGCGGAAAAAAAAATAATATATCACTTATTGGATATTATAATGAAGTATCGTCAAAGATCGACCGACACGTTTCAATAATAGCCGCTCAAACCAGGTTACCGGTCGTCATTAGTCTTGCACAAACAGTGCCTACAGTATTCGAATAATGTAGGTATTGAGACTGTTTGAAAATGTATTCAAACATGTTTTATTTCATAGTAACGACTAACAACGGTGTGACTGGTGCGTGGCGCAGAGGATATTTACTTGGCGTGTACGACTCAAATGCGTTAGTGACTCTAGTAAGTTATCTGTTTCGTCACTCTAAAGTAAATAGTACTATTTCGACTGATACTCCATAGTCGACGGTACAAGAGAGGCGGATATTTAAAAATAACATTTCCAAGCTTTCGAGTTCTTCTCAATGGAACCATTTTAAAGACGGAAGTTTGTACTGTCACAAGACACTTCTAATCTAATACAAAAATGTCAACAATTCTAAAAGATGGTCTTCAAGTATATTTGAAAAATGCATATTAAAATACATATGTATACATGTATACTAATTTTAATAAATATTATTGTGTGAAGAAAATGGCGATGTGTTTCCAAGCCCCACAATATAACTCGGATCACTTAGCTGATCATACGCACTTCGTTTCCTGTAAAAAATGACAGCTATTAAAATTAAATTGTGATTGCTCAACTCTTTTGGGGTGTAACTATCGCTGCAGAAAGTTCTACTCAGTCTCCTTGGTAGGCGATGTGTGAAAATTCGATTTGATGCATGATTGTACCTGCTCTACTCAACTAACCAATGGCAACCAATACAATAATAAACACTAATCTCTACTAGTTAGTAGTTACATAGGACAGAATAAATTTGATATACAAAGATAATATTGTATGTAATATAATATAATATAATGTATATAAATATAATATAATATAATGTATATAAAAATAATATAATATAATGTATATACAAATAATATAGTACGCCGACTCTATGTGGGGAGTCTGCAAATAACACTTGACGTGTCGTGTAAGTACTATAACTTACGACTTTTAACGAGGCGCAGTATTAATATTTACCTACCGCCGAAGCGTTTGGTCGTAATCAAACGTATACTGTACTGTGTTTTCCGCAGAAACGTCAACTCACCAGTGAGTAAAGTTGTCTGTTTCATCACTCTCAAGATAAATAATAGTATGTCAACCAATAGGTACTCCATAGTCGTCGGTACAAGATAGGTTTGGATATCTTTTGTACTTAAAACTAAAATGTCTAAGTATTCAAGTTCTTCTTAATGGAAGCATTTTAAAAACGGAAGTTTATATCGCCACAAGGACACTTCTAATGCAATACGAAAATCTCAAAAGGTCTTCAATTATATTTAAAAACATCTAGAAATCAGATATTATCGTCATCTTAATTCGCAAATCACTTAACTCCATATTGACTAGTTTTCAGGAGAAAGGAAAAACATTTCATCGGAAAATTTCCTATCTCATCTCTCAATTCGCAAATATCCTTTTTTTTTTTTTTCAATAAATAAACCTAAATATCTATGTGTGGAGTGTGCGAATAACACGCCTTTAGAGTCTTCTAAGTACTACTCACGATTTTTAACAGTACCTATTAATGTTTACCTACCACTGAAGCTCAAACTTACGACGCGGTGTTTGCCGCAGAGACGTCTACATGGTTGCACACTTGCACGTTTATTTCAGTGTGTATTCGGTTATTTCCATATCACGATGCAGAACAAATAACATTATCCGCAGGCATATAACACCGAGCTGTTTGCGAATAGATAAATACTATAATATAATTCGTAACTAGTCGAAACGGAGAGGCGTGGACTTATAATATATCGCTCATATAATATTATGCGCACCCGTACATGGCTCGATTTTGGGGTGGTTAAACGGAAGGTGAAGTAAATCATTTGTCAACCACTCCAGTATAGATAATTTTTAATTTTTTTACCATCATGAATAAATGTGACCATATAGGATTATTACATATATTTATGCAAAGCGAATGAGGTAGATATAATAGATAGGTATTAATACATAGTACATACTTTATAATAATACGTTTAATATGAGTAACATAATAATATTAATAATATTAATTTAATTAATACAAAACAAAACAGGTGGCGAAGAGCCGACGATGGTACAGACGTACAGTGCATGAAATACGTGAGGCAAACCTACACTAACTTGGTACAAATGACAATGGAGGACATGAAAAACGGTTTCAGAATAGTACCAGCGAACACAAAGTGAGATAACGGTGGGAGAGGAGGGGATGTTTAAAAACCTTTTAAACTGTATAATATACATATAACTGGTCTATCTTATCAATAGAACCACAACAACAAAGGAACCGCCTGACAAATTTCTTTGTCTTGCGCCAAAATGAACGACGAGGACGTTTGTGTCTCGGACCTTCCGGTTTCCGTACATCGCTGGTGACCTGCTGAAACTTTAGATTTGGCGTTGATCGCCACCCAATATCTGCAGCTATCTCGCCACCTAATTTTTGGATGTATGGGGATGTTTGGCTCAGATACACAGAGCCTGCCGTCCAGAAAACCTTTGGAATCAAAATTTTTCGACGATTCCTGTTTCCGTACATCGCTGGTGACCTGCTGAAACTTTAGATTTGGCGTTGATCGCCACCCAATATCTGCAGCTGTCTCGCCAGCTAATTTTGAATGTATGGGGATGTTCGGCTCAGATACACAGAACCTGCCATTCAGAAAACCCTTGGAATCACAATTTTTCGACGGTTCCGGTCTTCGTATATCATTGGTACGGTTAAACTTCAGATTTGGCGTTGATCGCCATCCTATATCTGTCGATTTGGCTGAGGAATTTTCACACATTTGCAGTGATCTGTGTAATACATCTTTCCGAGCTTCTGACCACCAGAGTTCTACACTTAAATTAAGTGTTTATAGATATTATTTTCTCAAAAATTCGTTTTTGGATTTTATAGATAGTAGCAACTTTTTTTTTATGTATCAATTGGAAACTTAGAACTCGATGCAATTTTTCATTAATTAACTCAATGAGTTTGTTACTGTAAGTTACTTCACCAGTGTAAGGGGTGAAGCCCCCCACGAGTCTATTTCATATACATTTGTCCAGCCCCCCCCCCCCCCCCCCCCCCAAGTAAAATCTTCAGATTGCGCCTATGATGTAGTTAATATACCATTATATAAAACATTATTCGTTATTTCATTATATTAAAATTTTTCGGCATAATAACATTCCATTTTTTTTCGCAATTTTATATAAAATAAAACAAACAAATTATTAAATTAAATTTTGATATCAGCGTCGTCACTTTTCTGATTATTTTCTGTCATAGGCACTGCGACAAAATTATTATTCATCAAATCTTTAGTCAACCCAAAACGATTGCTTAGTATGTTTAAAAAGCACATCAAAGCAGAGCTGTAGGCGAAAAATCGAAACGACCACACTCCACCGTATGATCCGAATAAAAATCCGCCCAGTAGACTACCTAAAGATTCACCTGTAAAATATAATCCATTTTAAAACTATGTTAGGTAACTAGGTATAATGTTTTTGAATAACGAATCACATCAAAGTTAAATTTCAAATTGAAAAATTGACTTGTAAAAATTGTATACGTATACACTATATGTATACATTATTTTTACGTGTATCATTTGCAATTTGCATTACCTATGGCCTCTAAACATTTTCAACATCAACAAAAGTTAAATGTGTGCTATGGTTTGTTAAAATAAAATAAAATATTTATCTGAGTAATCACTTTGGAAAAACTCTATCCATGTATAAAATATATAGGGTCCACTCACTACCAACAGCCAAAAAATTGCAAAACATAAATCATATGATACCATTGTACACAATATTATTAAGATTTTTATTGTATATAAATTATATTAATTTGATTTACTATAGTTATGACTAGGGCTGGGATTTCGATGCACTTTGCATTGTTTTCCTAAGCTTACTGTGCAATGCTCGTCTTGTCACAAATTTTTTTTATGTACATTTGATCGAGAATAAGAAAGTTTATTTTACATTTTTTTGCATTTTTTAGTTTTTAGGTCATTTCCTTAATTTTTTAGGGCATTTTAGAGTTTTTGGAGCATTTTTTGAGTTTTTGGAAACAAAGTATGAATTTGAAATTTATTTTAAGATTTTTACACCAACATGGTTTTTAAATAAATATAACAGATTATAAGTAGGTATTCGTAAATCGTAATTCATATTATATTATCGGACAAGGTTTGAGTAACCTCTACCCGCATTTCCTGTTAAATAATCTTAAATCGGTAATCTTAAATCGGTCCGATGATATCGTTCGACGTTCAGTACGAGTTTTGTATACTAAAACTATGTATTGACAGCTTACACTTGTAATAGATTTTTGTAATGCATTTTTTTAAACTTTTTATTGTAATTTATACTAAAATTATTTTAAAAAAAAATGTTTAGATCATAAAAGCATTTTTTTTAGGGTATTTTTCGGTGTTTTTTAGGGCATTATTTAGAGTTTTTAGGTCATAAAAGCATTTTTTTTAGGACATTTTTCGGGATTTTTTAGGGTATTAAAATCCCAGCAATAGTTATGACGTATGAACAGTTATATATTTAAACGTAAAACTTCAATTTTTCATACATGTATTAGACATTAAATTAATTGATTGGAACTCTATACTCGCATGATAGCCATATTGGCTTGGAGGGGTGACCAACTCACTTCAGTTGTAATTATAACTTTTTTGTTTTTGTGTAATATTTTTGTGGTCGGAATTGTTTTAATAAATAATTAATTATTATAAAATTAGCTGCCAATGCAACCGCATAATATATACGGAATTTAAATATCTATTCAAACTAACTATCTAGAAACCAGTATAGCGTATCCAGGCACGGATACAAGGGGGGACTTATGGGGGCTGAAGCCCCCCCTCCTTAGACTATTACTTTGGTAATTAAAATATTTCAAAACTTAAACTAAATGCCTATGATTTTAAGTACTTTAGGTACATTTTTTTGTCAGCCCCTCCCCTTTTTAAATTCTAGATAATCGCCTGAGCGTAACTTTGATTTTTTTTATCGAGGGGGTTGGTGGGATATAAAGAATTGAATGTAAGTACATAATATTCAGTATAAGCATCATATAATCATTTTATTATATACTTGTTGTATTTTGTACACAATTTGGTCTCCGTGGGGTGGGAGGTAGATATGCCACCAGTAACCACTAGTAACAACACGTCAACAAATCATAATAAAATATATTAATATTGTATGCATATAAATTCATTTTGTGCAAGAATATTGTGAAGAGATAACAGATTCCTGATAAATGCGTTGTCATTATAAAATTGATTTTTTCGAATAATCGTCAGTTGGGTACATAATAATAATTACACTAAAGGACTTCCATACATTTTCATGTTTTCCTGGTTGTATGGTATGCTAATTAAACACAAAATTCGTTTCACAATGCAAAAACTTCGAAACATTAATGTTCATACATATTTTATATTTTTGAGTGTTTAGTTTAGAGCATATTATAATTATTATAACTTATAAGATAATATTTTGTGGCGAACTATGAACCTATTCAATATTTTCCTAAATTGATACACATAGATTGAAATGAAACTAACAGGAACTTTTGTTGTATTTTTGTCATGTATTTGGCTTATAACTATTATTACACACAAAAGATAATGTATTATATTTAAATAACTGATAATAATTATACGGTAATAGTTGGGTTATTTAAATAAAATTACTTAATACTATTCATTAATTACATCAATATATGGCTACTTTCCAACAACAATTTAATATAAGGTTCCTCTTAAATGTTTTTAGCAATAACAAAAATAGTTTACCTGAAAGTCATGATTTTTAGTATATAAAATTAAAATGTTGACAAAATCATGAAGATCGAGAACATTCGTAAATTATTTTGTAGTATGTATTAACTTTTAAAATGCCTTTAACTTTTATAGCCCAAGCTTGAAAATTTGTCACACTATTTATTTGAGCTAAAAAATACAGGTACAAGCACAATACTTTTTTTTATACTCATTCTAAGTTCAAATGTATTCGAAATTAGATATTTAAAAGAAGAATAACGATTTTATTTATTTTTTTGTAATTTAAAAATATTATTCGTGGGTATAAATATTTTAAATTTTTAAAGTTTATTATTAACTATTATATTCTATAAACACAATTACATTTTCAAATGCAATATTTTCGGAAAAAAATTAATTTAACCTACTGCACCTATTACTAATAGTTAAATAAATCACTTTAATAACAATAATATCATAAATTATACTTAGCAATAAATTTAGGCATTGGATTTAAATACCTTAAAAAATATGATATTATATGCCCTAAAAATTATAAATAATGAACTAATAAAATGCAACAATTTTTTTAAATTTTTAATAACTTTCATACCTACAAATTCTATTATAAATTCGGTTAAAATAAGAGTATACATTTTAAAGGATTGTAAAAAAGTTTTACAGATAGAACTGATCGTATTGTACTTCTTTAATCTGGAAGTGCAATTGTTTCCAAAAATAAGGTTTAGATTATATATTTGGTTACCTGTACCTTTATAGTTATAGTTTGTTAAATATATATAAAAATCATGTAAAATCATGTAAAAACCTTAAAAAAAAACTTCAAATTCCAATTTAAATTTATTAATAGGCTCTTAATATATTATTTTAAAGACAGATGAAAAATATTAAAAATAAATAGAAACTATTTTTTTATAAGCATTTAAAGTTCAAATATAGACAAAATACGTAAAATTCACAAAAATGTGCAAATTATTTTGAGTTGGAAATTCATAAAAACTTTTCTATTTAAACCCTAAGATTTGAAAACGTAATACAAGATTAATAAAGAGTTTGTCTACCTTTCTCAAAAAAAAAAAATGTCTACAAGCAAATTAAATAAATGTCTTGTATTAATTAAAAACTTGATATTGTTTCAATAGTAAAAATACTAGTTTTTCTCTGCTTTTATTACCTACCTAATTTTTATAAAATGTTAAAGTATGAATGAGGGGGGACGAAGCTGGTATTCTGCCGAATATAAACTTATATTTTAAGGAATTTTTAATTTCATTCCAAAAAACACGTCATGTTTTTTATAAAAAGTGCTGTAAATATATTTAGTTATAAAAATGTTTTTATAAAATAATTCTATTAGGTTTAAATTACATTTTAAAGATGTTCAATATAAATGTAAACAAAAAATTGATACCAATACAATTGAATTTTTTCCTTCACTTAGGATTTAAGTAAATACCCATGTATATCGATTAAACCAGAAATATTTTAAGTGATGAAAACATTTAAAAAATAAATAACTGGGAAAGTTGATTTGTTGCAGTAGATTGTATCTAGTCATCGATACAGTGTATCAAATCTCAAGTGTATAACACAATTTTTATAGTTTACCAATGCCATCGAAAAGTACTAATATCCCGATTACAGTGTTCGTGGAGTCCTCGGGTGACATAATTTTCACGTATGACATTTTCACCGACGTTCCCAATGCATACGACACGCCATTCAATAGCTCTATTGCAATGATCCAAGCTGGATTCCAGATGACTGTGTAAAGATACAACCGGATAGCCATGGCTCCCATCACTATGGCCATGCAGTTAATGTGACCCATCTTCCTGATTATCCAACCGGAACAGAAATAAAATGGTATTTCACCGCCAAAACATTGGATGCCTTGAGCCAGACCTTGAAGCGTTTTTAGCCAAGCCCGTTGGCTGTGGTCTTTGCTAGCATAAACTAAATCCTCCATGTACCTGATTAATAATTATTAACAATAGTGTTAAAATTTTTTAACAATGAAATATTATTATACTACATATTAGGTACCGTACAGTCAAATATTATTTTACAAAATCTCTAGTCAACTTTATTTTACTCTAGGGCAGCGTTTCTTAAACTTTTTTTATCAGAGGAACCCTTTTTTATGTCCACTTTTATCTTGGATGTTTTTATTTTATTTTTTATTTTTAGATTCTGAGTGGAACTATAAATGTATTGATTATACAATGATGTATGTTTTTTTTTGTGTCTGTGTACACGATAAGTAGTCAATAATGTTTCGATTTTCAACTTCAATATCTTGTTCGATTTTAAAGTGAATATCGTAAGTGCATTGGGGAGGTCATAATTTAAAATTCTCAGTAATTTTCAAAAGCGCCATGAAAAACAAAAGAAAAATTAAGGAAAAACGGGAAATTTTACGCAAAATCGATTTTTCACAAAATTTAATTTGGTTTTTGGTGTACCTTTAAAACAAATGACCGTAATTATTAAATATCAATAAGTTTTATCTGTTGGTCTAAAAAGTGTAAAAATTTAATCTCCTGATTTATTGTTACAACATTAGTTGAAAAATATTAAAAATACATATTTACGGTTTTTTTTTATAAGCATTTAAAGATCGAATTTTGACAAAATTTATCAAATTTTAAATTTAATAATTATTTTGTAGTTAAAAATTTATAAAATGTTCAACTTTTATATCTAAGGATTGAAAATTTATAAAAAATTCCACGTCAGTAGTTAATTCTGTTACCAAAAAATCTAAAAATAAATAAGCACAGTTTATTTTTATAGTCATTTTAAGTTCAAATTTGGACGAAATTACATAAAAAAACCTAGAATAACTATTTTAGTTATTTTGTTGTGATTGTATGTATAATATTAATCGTGTGTACTTGAAACTTCTAAAGTAGGTAGGTACACTATTATATATCTATGATAATATTAGGGTTTGTTATTGGTGTATAGCGCTTTATAAGTACCTAATGGATTTTGTGATATGATTAATTTGGAATTTATTATTGGTCAATTTTTTTTAATACCATAGATAAGTATATAATATGCCTTATACCTAGACTGACATATCGTCTCCGCTCAGAATCGTTTTTCTTATAAAATTATATTATATCATTGAATTCAAATTTAATACTATCCATTATACAGTGACCCACTTGTAACCTACTGTACAGCAGAGCACCTTTTTTTTCTTATAAATATCAAAAAAAAATGTAATACAAGGTATCTAATAAGTTGTTATAATAGCAGTTAAAATATAATAAAGATGGATTTTTTTTTATAATCATTTAAAGTTCAAATGTTGTCAAAATTCATAAAAATTTAGAAAAATTTTAAATTATTTTGAAATTAAAAATTTAGAAATTTAGAAATTTGTATAGCTAAATAGATTGATAATTTAGAACAAAATTTCTACAAGTAGTTCATAGTACAACCAAAAAATATATAGACACGGTTTTAATTTCAAATTTCAAGTCAAATATGCACGTTTTGTCATTTTTGTGAAATAGCAATGATTCAGTGGGCCATGACTTTTATATTATATTTTAATATTATACGTTTTATAGATTAAAATATGTATTGTTAAATAATGTGATTAATAATATATGTTAAATATAAATTATTTTACTGTGTACAGTGATTAGTGGTGTATAATATTATATCCCTCACCTGAAATTAATTAAAAAAATTGTATTTTCCCACAAGAATAAAATCATATAGGTAATTACCTACGCCAATGGCACAAGTATAATACTGTTTGGCCAACTATTTATAATTAAAGTTTCGTGATATACCTGCCTATATATTATAGTTATTTCGATCATTAGTAAGTGTAAAAATGAATATTTATTTTATTTTATCAAAGCCATCTAAAACTATTAAAATAGATACCCAAATACAAATTGATGTGTTTGATTGCCATTTTTTTAGTGTCCTGGCTACGTATATTATTTCATATTTGTTTATTTTCGAATGTTTGACAGCCAAACTTAATCAACATTTAGTTTATTAATTGAAAATATTTTGTTCTGTTTATGACACTTGCTACTAGTATATTTTACTGGATTAGAACGCCGATTCAATTTGTTTCACTAATTCAGATACAGTGATAACAATGGACACGATGGCTTCAAGTTCAAAGTATCAAAACATAAGTAAGTTCAGTTTAAAATCTAATGCACGGGTTAAGTATTTATTTTACTTTTACACACACTATTCTATAAGGGTTAGAAACTTGACTAGGTATAGTACTGTAGTAGGTACTTAGGATCAATATCTTCAAATACGTTTGAGGTTTAATGTATTTAATTATTATTTACTTAAGCAAATAATAACTATATATAAGTACCTAATAGGACTTTTGTATAATACATAATATACTTACTCGTACATTATAATGTAGGTATAGGACAGCGGTCAGCGGTTCCCAACCTTTTTATATCCGCGTACCACTCACACATTTTTACTTATCAACAAATGAAACGACGTTATTTTACATACCTAATATATTATTAAGCCTTTTTTATAATTTATTTTATTGATTTAAAGTTTAAGCTAATTTAATGACATAAGCATTTACTGTACAAAAAGTAACATCTCGTTTAAATGTACATTTATTTTATTATAATTATAACGAATGTGAATGAATAATTTAATAATTTAATATGACTGTTGATGTTGTATGCCCTGAACTCCCGTGTTGGTAACTTTAAGTCTTAAGTTGTCTTCTATGTTAATTTCGTTTCTATATTTGTAAAAACTAATTTATATTGAATATCACTCTAATAATAATTTATTGTTTAGCGTCCCCACGGTTTTTGGAGACTTAAATGTAATTTCGCCTCACCTCATTTTAACCAGTTTAACCACTGCCCATATTATAATATATTATTATATATATATTGTAAATATAATCGGTGAATATAATAGTTAGATAATGTATTATAATACCTATTTCGTATTTATTTTTTAGGTGTTCAACCGACCACGGTTCCACGGACTGCTAAAACGGTGTACGAGGTACATAATATTTATTAAACTATTAACTTTATTTTGTTAAAATATGTAATAAAAATTTAAATATGTTACGGCAGTACAGTGAAATGCCAAATCTATACTAACTTCAGGAAAAAGTTTCACGAACGTCCTTATTCTTAACGTTTGATTGCACTTGAAAATATATTATAAAATCCTGTTTATTATAGTTACCCCGACAAAACTTGACCAAAGACGAACTCGAGAGAAAATCGACTTCCGACAGAACTAAACGCCGTGTGGCCCACACGGCGTGGTTTCCCCTGCCCGTAATAACTAAACCTTTAGTTGAGGAAAAGCCTGCACGGAAACAAACAAAAAAGCTGGTGTTTAAGAAGGATGGAGTATGTTTATATCATTATAATATCATAAATATAATGTAGGTACCTACCAATGTAAGTCATAAGCATTAGCGGAACTAGGGGGGGGCTGGGGGCTTAGCCCCCTCAAAATAAATTATTCAATTCTTTCATAAAATATTAACAAATCAAATTAAACTGTATTTCTTTTTTTTTTTTTTTGGAAAAAAATGTAATTATTTAATTTTTATTTAAACTTTTTTTTTATATTGCCGATGATAAATATGGTATATATCATACGCTGTCTGTTTGTGTTCGTTTTTAGAAAACAATTTAGGTATATCGGTATGATATAAATTATATTGTTTTTGGTAAGATTATTACACACAATTTTACAGTATAGGTACCTATAATGAAAATTACCTGTAAAAATCAATGACCCCAGACTACAATATTACTGATAACCACTTGTCCACATACCATTTTTAAAACCTAATTGGTGTATAATTATTACATTATTAATATTTAATTACAAATATATTATTATGCTATACTTTTCATTAAAACAATTAATATATAATAAATCATATTCAAAAATTAACAATAATATTGTTTTGTTTATATCACGATGTGAAACAACATATGTTAATAGTTCTTTTAAAAGATTACTGATTAGGTACTTAAATGCATTAACTCTTAATTGCTTAGTAATAATTAATTTTATTAGTTGATGTATCGATTTTTATTTTATAATGTTTTAAATATTGTACCTACCTATATTAAGTAAAACTTGTAATATCTACTTCTAATAACAATAATTATCATTATTTACATATCTTTAAAATATTATTAGAAAACGTAGGTAATATTTTATTTAAGGATATATTATAATATATAATATAAAGTATTTTGAAAATTATAATATGCATTTAAAAAAATAAGGTATAATTAAATACTTGAGTAAATAAATAATTGATTTTTTTACATTTTTAGTGAACATATATTGGGGTGTGGGGGCATCGCCCCCAAGGGTTACTTTTCATGTAATGTCAAGTGGGGGCTTCAGCCCCCCCCCTAAAAAATTCTGCCCCAGTTGCGTCACTGGTCATACGGTTCATTACGTATATTTTATCTGGTTTTTAATTTAAAAAAACATTGATCGGTTTGTTATATTTATTTTAACTCATTTAAAAATCGTGTTTCGGCTAACCTATCTACGCATATAAACTGATATATCTATATACCTAAATATTAATTCACTTTATTGTTCAATATAGTATTTTCGTAGTATATTTTTATAGTACCTAATTCATGTAAGTGTGTCCAAACTTATTAATATTTCAATAAATAAATAAACAAATAAATAATTATATTCCAATTTTTTAATACATTTAATGACCAACTTAAGAATATAATATTATTAATTTTATTTTTACGTAAGTAGGTACTTTATATAGTGTGAAAAAATTAGCTATTTATTGATAAAATCTCTTATGTGCTATCTGCATCGTAAAATTAATAAAAAATAATAAATAAATTCTCCTAATAATTGTGGTACCTACTAATTGTTTATGCAATATCTCCTATGTGCAGCTATCCCCCCCCCCCTGTAGAAAAATCCTCCTATGTATCTTCCAACTATAAATCGTGTATGAAATAACTCCTATGTGATTTCTTTATTTAAAATGTTTTTCGTGATTCCTGAAAACTACGCTTTTTCACATAGGAGGTTTGTTCCCGTGAACGACGTAGTATATTTTTAATATAAGTGTACTCTGCTCTGGTACAAAATAGTTATAAGAGAAAATTTTATTTAGTTACTTCCCATGACCCGATTTAAATTTTGAAAATATGTCTGTATACGATAACTTTTTTACTAGGTTATGTAGGGAAAATAATTGATGTTTTAAAACTGAATGTAAGTGTATAAAATAAAAATACTTTCATAATTTTTCAGAAAGTCAATATATTTATTAAGCCTTATTGAATACAAAAATCTGTTTCCTACATAACATAGAAAAGGGGACGATGAGTTCACAAGTATTTTTAAAATAATAATCGGTCATTGGGTAGTACATAAGCTAATCTTCCGCTTATTGGTCTAAGACTAAAAAAAATACTGAGTGCTCCAACCGCCTTAAACTTAAACGTGGATACGTTTCTATAATATCGCATACGATAATAAGGTGACATTAATTACTACAGTAATTAATAATTAGCCTAATGTGCATTAGATGTGTATATTATTTATAAAAAGTGACCAATGAATTACGAATTAACTAGGTATAAACGGTATACCTATAAAGTTTTAGATAAACAATGATTATTGATTTTTAGACTGCCTCGCGTGTAGCGACATTTGAAAGTTCCGACAGAATTAAATCCTATTTGGGAGACGTGCCCGCAATCACTAGGCCTGCTGTGGTGGCTAAAAAGCCACAGAAAAATCAAATAAAACAGTCGGTGTTAAAGAAGGATGGAGTATGTACCCATATATTATTATAATATTATAATATTATAAATATAAAGTACCAATGTAAATCATACGGTTTATTACGCCACGCACAATACAGTAAAACTTCTATTTTTAAAAGTTATATAATTAATATTACTTGTAAGTTGTGGATAAAATATACAGGTAGACGATCACGATTGACAAAGCAGTAATGTAAATATTAATTAATAATTATTATTAAAATACGTAAAAACAAAACATCATTGGTGAAAATGCGGGATACGATAATATATTTTTATATTATTATAAAGTATTTATTATAATTTTTCAATTTTTCAGGAAAAAAACCATTTATTTCGAAAATTTTAATTAAAACTAAATTTTCCCAATTTTTCCGAAAAAAACGTTAAAAAACCGGGGTTATTTTCGGAAATTTTGATCCCTAATAGTATGTACCTAATGCATAAACCTGCAAAACTCTATATTTAATTTTATTCAGTAATTTCGTAGTCGATATATTCTTATATATACGTATACCCTTAGAGTTAAACGTGTATAGCCGTATAATAGTTGGTCTATAAATATTATAATATCGTATACGATAGTAAGTTACATTAATTACCATAGTAATGAATATTTAGCTTAATGCACATTTGATATGTATATTATTTATAAATATGATATGCGAGGAGAAGTGACCGATGAATAATTATAAACTAGGTATACGGTATAATATCTATAATATATAGTTTTCGATGAAAAATGATTATTGATTTTTAGACTGTCTCGCGTGTACCGACATTTGAAAGTAGAAAATCTACTTCCGACGGAATTAAACGCCATGTGGCAGACGTCCCCGTAAACACTAGGCCTGCTGTGGTGGCCCAAAAACCACAGCAAAATCAAATAAAAAGGCCGGTGTTAAAGAAGGTTGGAGTATGTACCTTATATATTATTATAATATTATAAATATAAAGTAACAATGTAAATCATGCGGTTCATTACGCCACTCACAATACAGTAAAATTTCGTTATGTCAAAACCAAAGAGACACTGCAGTTTGAGCTATCAAAAATTTCGAAATATCTAGTGACGAGTTTCATTGTAATTTTAATTATTTGGAGGGGATTTCAATTGAGTTAGGTGTCACGAAAAATACGAGATAACGACTTTTGACATTTAATAAAAATATGTTGTTATGAAATAATCTGAATTTTGCTGTTGACTTAGGTAGGTACCGATCACGAATTAAAATAGTATACAGGATACCGAACGAAAGTGTGATGAGTGAAGCCCGAACGTTATTGACAACTATCACTTTATATTATATATGATTGTTCTGTGTTGCCCGGGAGAATAATGAACTATTGTCGTTTAGTTCCTATTGTTCTTACGGTTAACACAGAACAATCCTATAAAGCTCCAGTCGTCATGCTAAACAGTGATAAACGGGTGGACTCAGAAAACATTGATAAGACCTTTCCGCGTTCCGTATCCTGTATATTTTAATTCGTGGTACCAATGTATCTCAACTCTCATTCATCGATATGAGATTCAATATTTTGTTCTCCAAACCTCTAGGGCAGGGGTCTCCAAACTTAATAATATATAATAAAACTCTATAATATATAGTTTTCGATGAAAAATGATTATTGATTTTTAGACTGTCTCGCGTGTACCGACATTTGAAAGTAGAAAATCTACTTCTGACGGAATTAAACACCATGTGGCAGACGTACCCGTCACTAGGCCTGCTGTGGTGGCTCAAAAGCCACAGCAAAATCAAATAAATAAGCTGGTGTTAAAGAAGGATGGAGTATGTATCCATATATTATTATAATATTATAATATTATAAATTTATAAATATAAAGTATACCAATGTAAATCATACGGTTCATTACGCCACGCACAATACAGTACAGTACAATCTATATATAGTTTTCGATGAAAAATTATTATTCATTTTTAGAGCACCTGGAGTGTAAAGCCACGCGAAGTAAAACAAACAACCAAGAGAGTTGTTTATGATTCGGAAAGAGCTCAGCATATCCAGTCTTCAAGTTCTGGTATAGAAAGTATAATATATAATACGTGTTTAATTAAATATGATAACAGTTGGAAAAACCGGGGAAATCTTAATTCGTTCTGATGTATCCAGTAGGTTTGAGTGTATCTACCTATAAATGTAAGAACCTACCTCGTCAGTCGTCATTGAGTAGGTCACTGTAACACTGCATCAATGGACGTGTAAATGTGTTAAATTTAAATTCATTGATAAATAATTTAGATATGTGGTAACCTGCAGAATGAATGTTTTTAAGTGGAGCCGTTTTGTCAGCATCTATTGCTGTATTACTAATATAGCAGTGTCGCAAATCTCTTTTTTTACGTGGGTCAAACATAGAAATTTAATTTACCAAGCTAAAATGTCTATATTTACTGCTTTAGGTATATGAGTAAGTAATACAATTTTATTATATAAGTATATACACCTCTACCAGCTTCTAGGATACACCATAAAAACCCACATTGCCACATAAAAAAAACCTTCTACCTAGCACCAAATTAGTGGAGGGAAGGGGACAAAGGTTCTCCCCCTGCTCCTGAGATTTTGTGCAACTGTATGGTAAGTAGAGGTACCTAGGTGGAACCATGACAAAGTATATTTTGTAATAGTTTAATAAGTTATGTTGTAATCAATAATAGTCAATAGATAAATAATATTTACATAATATTATATCGTATACATATTAAAATAGGTAGGTATATAATTTATATTGATTTAATGATAATTATATGAACTGGAAATGATATATATCTTGACACAATTTTGTAGTTTGTATAATTTTAAAGGGTTATTTAAAATACTTTTTTCATTTGTAATTTCTTTTTTCTAGGAGTTGACAACAGGGTTAAATCTGACAAGAGAAAGTCGGAAGGTTCAGATGTTGACGAAATATTTACAAAGAAGCAAAAAAAAAATCTTGTCGACAACTCAAAAAATCAAGACCTAACTCTAGAAAATAATTCACACTCACATAAAGGTATACAATTTTTTTCCAAAATTTTCTTTTAGTGCATAACATATATATTGGCACAACTTTGTAGTTTGTATAATTTTAAAGGGTTATTTAAAATACTTTTTCCATTTGCAATTTCTTTTTTCTAGGAGTTGACGTCAGTGTTAAAACTCACAAGAAGAAATCAGAAGGTTTAGGTGTTTTCAGCTTTTTTTAATTCATACATAACATTAATCGTTGTATATAATCATTAAATAAATCATTGAATCATTAAATTCACAACTCTACTTGGATCTAATGTATTATTTACAAGTAGGTAGGTATGTTTGTTTTTATTTATTATATTGAGTAAGTTAAGGTACCTAACTATTAAATCAACTTTTAAAAACATCATCATAGCTTGTTGTAATTGAACATTTCATACTTAGGTACTAAACTTAAAAAAAAAAACTACGAAATAGTGTAATGATATGTCTAAAATGTTTTTAAAATATTTATGCCATTGTCACTACCTACAGCCATATTTTATTATGTAAAATATAATATAATAATAATTTAAAATGTTCTTTTAGATTTATCCTAATGTGAACAGAAAAAGAAATTTGTTCGCCCAAATGCATCAAAGGTATCCAAACCGTAAAATCAGGCATTATCTATCAGACATATTGTTTCATCAGAGTCCTAGCTCTTAAGTTTCAGTTGAATACTATTTAAATACTATTGTTTGTGAAAATAAAGTGTAAATTGTTAAGTTGTTTACTTTAGTTGATTTATTTTGAAAAAACACAATTCCTACAGGTAAATGTAGTGGCGTATTTAGGATTTTGCTGCTAAAAAAGATACTGGAGTGGAAAATCGAAGTATTCTTTCTTTTTAAATATTTATCATGTATATATAGATATACACACAAAAAAAAAACATCACATATTAAAGTAAAATAATTGCCTTCATCGCTCTAATTCTAATACAGAGTTGAGATGTTTAAAACATGTTTTAAACATCTAAATTGATCAAACATGATTTTATTTAAAACGTTTAAAACAAATGATTTAAACAAAATAAAAAAACAGTTTAAAACAGAAAATCATCATTTATATGCATATAACTTATTATTTGTAAGTTCATACTGGCAACTCCTATTTATTATTATTTTTTATTTCATAAACAAATTTAAAATTTATAAAATGTATAATGATAATTTTACTTATTTAAATTACTAACACTTCAATGGCTATATAATAAATTATGTTACTTCTGTAGTTCTGTAGGTAATATATTTATTAATTAATTATTTATTTGTTTAAATTACATACCAATAAATAACATAACAATTACTAATTAGTAATTAGTTGTACTCCAACATAAAAAAAAAAAAAAAAAAAAATATATAAATTAATATCAACTTGATAGGTAACATAATATTTAAATATCACAATTGTCTTAATAGTTAATTGCATATCTTAGTCCGTGGCGCAAACCCACCAAAATTGAAAATAGTAAATACAGTAATCAGTATTCTTTATCACGATGTAGATAACAGATCAGTTCTTTATCATCAATCATTATCAAAATATTCAAAAACGATTTTTAAGTGTAAAACCGATAGCCGTGGTTAAATTACACGTCAAGTTATAAAAAAATTATGATATTAAATTATTAAGTAAATGATTTTTTTTTTTAATTAATTACATATTTTGTTTTAAAATCGATTACCTAAATCATGTTTTAAACATGTTTAAAACAGCTGAAAAAATCATTTTAAAAAAACATGTTTGAAACGATTAAGAATAATTTTTTTGATTTTTTTAAAAAAATCATGTTTTTAATCAACTCTGCTCTAATATCATCTAAAATGTTATGTATGAAATACCATAATAATAATAATATTATTGTCATTAGTATTTATAAATATAAATATATGAATATAAATATTAAATAATTGGCTCATAAAATGATCAATGCAATAAGGCCTTACCTCAAAATATTTATTGGTTTTATAAATAAAAATACTATTTCTGGAAATTTAAGTTTTCAAAAAATATATCATTAAGCTTACAAGAAATGTTCGAATACAATTTGTTATACTTATGTGTGGCTGAAGATAACTTACAAATTACTGTAGTCTGTAAGCTATTAAATATTAAAAACACTCTCTCGTACAATTTACTATTTTTGATGTAGGTGCAGCCGTTTTGTACTGAAAGTAC
The DNA here is from genome assembly GCA_949089665.1 of Macrosiphum euphorbiae. Lineage (NCBI taxonomy): Eukaryota > Metazoa > Arthropoda > Insecta > Hemiptera > Aphididae > Macrosiphum > Macrosiphum euphorbiae. The sequence goes on along the minus strand of CARXXK010000003.1, from coordinate 74,563,089 downwards.
AGTGTTACTAACACCATAGTCGATAAGAAATGTTTAGTTCGGGCACAGCAAAAGAGGTTTTGGTATTCGACGACAAACGCGTATTATCACATGTAGACAGTGGCGTAGCCAGGTTTATGAAATGGGGGGGGGGGTGTTTAAGTCTAGATTAAAACCAAGTTTTTACAGTTTTCGTATATAAATAAATTTAGGGTTCAGGACTTGACTTGTTGCACTAAATATTATCGAACTCTGATGCAGTCGAAGTTGTCAAAATATTCTTAAATAATATATACAGCTACATTTTTATATTATTTTTGCTAAAAATTCATAAAACATACTACAATTTTGGTAATAAAAAACTAAAAAATAAGTAAGTATATAAACATAAATAATTTATACATGGGTTTACTGATTTTAATATAGGTACCTAGGTACCTATATTGATTAATGTGATAGACGGAGTACACTATTGCATGTTTTGGACATTTTTAAACTATTGTGAAATAAAACAACTTGATTTTTAAAAATACTGGCATAAAATACTAGGTTAATAAATATGTATAATAACGAATAACGTGATATGAGATCACCGTGATAAACGAACACTGATTTTCATTTCTTCGTACAATCTAGAATATAGATATCTATTATAGTTTTAACACAGTCTTGTCACAAAGAGACTTATAAAATCTATCATACCATAATTATGCGAAAATAGGGAAAACCGTATAGCCAAGCTCCACCAACAACTTTAACAGCCCTCCCAATCATTTACTAAATTTTTTTAATTCAATTTTATAATAGTATGGTTTTAGGCTTCGGCCTCCCCAAATCTCAAAACTAGAGCCTATTGTACCTATAACCAAACATAATATTTTTAAAGATATTTTTCAATGTTATCCAAATATGATTTTTCCCTACAATTGTATGTACCTACATTTGAGTTAGAAAAATGCAAAATATGCATAAATGTGCGAAAAATCGCTCAAATATACACTTTTCCTAAAATATGCAAATTCAAACTGTGTTTGATCAAACATTTAAAAAATTTCATAAGACAAATTTATAACTTATCTAAAATAATGTGAGCAGTCCCAAACCCTATAAACAATATTTTTATTAATGAGGAAATGTCAATGGGGGGGGGGGTGTTTAACAACCCAAACCCCCCCCCCAGGTTACGCCACTGGATGTGGACATTGATTGCACAGAAAAGCTATTAAGAATGGCTTTGTACTAATAAAACGTTTTGTTGCCTAAATCATTGTAAATCCATCTTCAAAAAAAAATAACTCCCACGAAAATGTGTTGCCCTCCAAAAAGTGCTGCCGGGAGCAATTTCCCCCATTGCCCCCCTTAAATACACCACTGGATAAAAGGCTGCATCCGAATAGCTTGTTAATAAATATAACTTTATGTACACACTGCTATTAGTTGAATGTAAATGTGGACACAATTAGTCACAGCAACTACATCTGATTTATGTATATACAATATAACATTGCTATCAATTATATGTAATTTTTGTTGTTATCGTGAAATGCTGGAGAAAAAATAGTTTTTATGGTAACTTGAGACAAGTGGACAACGTCTCAAGCTGAAATTGGTGTCGCAAGTTTGGTAATTTTAATTTCATAATTTTTTTTTTCTTGATATAAAAATATATACTTGTGTATTAGTGCTTTGAAAAATGTTAGAAGTTATCATTCAATAGTCAATACAGGTTCAGTCCTAATTTATAATATATTATAAATTATATTTATATTTATATTATACATAATAAATTCTCTACATCAATGTTTTTATTTTTTAAAATATTCTTATCTTAAATTTTAAAAGTGGTGTAAAAAAAAATAACTTAATTAGGTACCTATGATATGTAAATATTTTTTTTTTATTTAGACTAAAAATGGGAAATCACCAAAAAAAACAAGAAGTTGAACATATCAAATTATTCTTCTCGGTCATTAAAAAAGCTATTGATGATGTTATGTCCAAGAAACTCACATATTAGTAAATTTCTGTGTCACATAAGACATGTTAAACTATGTGTCATGTGACACATACATTGACTATAATTAATGCATACGGACATTAGTTTTTTAACTTTGTGTTGAAAAAATGTCGATTTAGATTGTTCAAAATTATTAAAAATATTTCTGATTAACAATTTATAGTAAAAAATGATCGATTTTTATCTGAAAAAAAAATTGGTGTCATCCCACGGCACTCCTATTAAATTGTTTAAGTAAGACGCGTGTTTTTAATTACGGTATTAATATCTCTAATAATTCCAAACATTTGAGTAAATCAACTATAAATAATTACAATGAAAAAATGGGAGTAAACATGATGCTTGGGAATTTATTCTATATAATATTTTAATATTATAATAGACGCCACAATAGTTCAGAAGAGCCCTGCGGCCAGTAATTGTGCTCGATTATTATATTGCAAGGAGGCTTTTTTTTCATATGTCTTACCACGCATATGTCTATATTTTATCTAGGGCGTTATCGCATATACCGGGTTATATATTGGGTATTATATATAATATTGGGTTTTATTGATGAAAGTCGTATTCTCATATTAGGTTCGGCATCAAGTCTGTTGCGGTATTTTGTTTTTGTTAGTTTATAAGTACCTACATAGGTGGGCAAACCCTGTTTCACACATATAAGTGGTATTACAAATGGTAAAAGTGCCAACATGGCCTTTGTGACAATTGAGAATATTCATCTTTTGAAACGCACCAAAATTTAACACAGATACCTATCAAATAAAAATGATGTAAAAAAGCACTTAAGTTTCGCTGAACCCTGAAGTGATCACTGCAGAACCCGGAACACAGTTTAAGAAACATTGCTCTAGGGAATCTAGGACATTTTCAACGCTTTCAACATTTTTAGCAACTTTGGCTTAAAACGTTTTTGTCTATCTTAAAAACTGACATACCGAAATTAAGCCAAAGTTTTGATTTACCCGTGTTGTTTATCATATTCTTTACAATCTATTAATGATTTAGTGAAAATAATGAAAATAATGTAAATGTTATTATGAAACTTAATTATGAATATTCAGTGTGAGTATTTAATATTTAACTTTTAAAAAAACAACGTAAATTCGAGCTATACAAATTGACTAATTATTACTAATTCTTATTAGTATTGTACGAGACAGAAGACAAACATTACATTTTTATTTTCATATCTTCTTTCTACATTATGTAGGTTGCAGTGCCTACCTAAATCAAAGACACTTGACACTCACCTACCGTGATATTTTGTCTGTTTACACACTGATGAGAGTATTATAATATAAATAGGTACTCAATATGATTAAAAAAATACCCTTAAAATAATTATAATAATTAATAGTCAAAAAATGACTTCAATTATAAACTCACCAGAATAGAAAATGTGTAATAATTGTATGGAGAAATGTGATTGATATTACCCATATATAAAATAAAACCACATAATGTTTAGTAAACAGTCCACATATACTCTTCCATTTTCCTTCGGTTTTTTTCGTTTCGATTACCTATAAGTTACAGGACAATAGAATGTTTTTTTTAATAATTATTGAGCTCAAGTGAGTATTAAAAAATATAGATTATGATGTATAGCATAGAGTCAGGAAATAACTTACTTTAAGTTTGTTTATGACAAATAAATTACAAATTGAGAATAAAATACACGAGTAAAAAACTGGTGAATATTCTTTTTCCTTTTTATTAATGCTGAACCAATCCACAAGCCATCCCATGAATATGGAAAAACTGCCCCAACCAAATGATGCCCAACATATTTGTTTTCCAATATCCTCAGATTTGTCTTCTAAAAATAAAATAAGATGTCGTTATTGTATTTTAACTACAGCAATATTGTTGACATTTTTATTGTTGTATCATACTTTACCTAAAAGATCGAGACATAGTGAGCCTTGTAAGGTCATCGTTATAGCTATGCAAGACCACAACGCAGTCACCGTTATGAAAAAAATCCAAAATTGATACAAATTAAGAACGTTTCCTCTGTATGTCGGCACAGTAGCTATACGCATGATGTCTTCATTAGAACATGAGATGTGGCAAAATGTTTTCAAACGGCATTGGCATGTTAGAGGAATGTCTGTACCGTTTATTTTTACGGACAACAAGTGGAAAACATACGAACTTTCCGTCTGAGATCAAATTAATGAAATACTAACAAATCCAATTGAATAAAAGATAATAGTAATATTACTTGTTCCATATCTTTCAATTTTAATGTAACATCAATCCGACTACGATCGTTTATATTTTCGATATCATTATTGGTGGTTTTCATCCAATAATCACTGAATTCTGATTGATTGTTCGATTTATTTATTGTATGGTCACATGACTTCTTATTTTGACAAGTCAGCTGAAGAAATTGAACTAAATTTGTTTACATGTTTAAAAATTTTAAATATCGACCGAAATTTAGTGAAGTTTAGTTAATTTCAGTCTTCTTTGTAGTGACATATCTATGTCATAGTTCATATTTGACCGTAGTTGACCGTGCAACAAGTGTGTTCTATCATTATCGTTAACGTTTTTATAGCTGCCTATAGCACGTCTACTTTATCGACGTCCAGCAGGTAATATGATTTGATTATTATTATTATTATTATTATTATTATACTTTAATAAATAGACACCGAAATATTCGAGTAATGAAAAACTCCAGGGGCCTTATCAGTGGCATGGCGTGGATTCGTATTTAATAATAATAGTTCGAAATTTGAATTCAATAATTGGTCGATAACCAGTCCCCGTGTCGTACCAACATAATAAGTAAATACTAATAAATATCATGATTTATTATATTATAGTCACGTAGAATGAAATCACGATGATTGGTCGTGTATCACATTTAAAAGTTGCTTATATGTCAGTACCGTAGCGGATACAACTCGCAGAACCTCTCCAGGGGCCGATCCAGGGGGGCTAAGGGGGTTAGGACCCCAATCACCGTAGTTTTTCTATACACTTCGTTTAGCCAATTTTTGTACTCTCCCGGGTCTCTTGCTGATAACACGCACGCCAAAACTACAATAGCATCTCACACTAATTGCGTTATTTCTACGGACTCCCAGTCACGAATAATATATACAATAATTTTTAAGTGAGTTATCAGTATGTAAAATATTAATATTTGAAAATGTTCATAACTCATTTAAAAATTAAAATATCGTAAAAACCAACGAGAGAACACAGATAATGTTGTTACCTAAAAGTGTGACTATAGGTCAATTCACTCTAATATCAAAACTGACACCATACCCTATTGCAGTAGTTTTCAACCTTTTTTGATTCATGTCACCTTTAGCTACTAGAATCAAACACTCCGTCACCCTAACATCAAAAGATTAAATATTAATAATACAAACTATTATAAAGATACGAACTTTAAGGTATGTACATGACAGTGGTGGTATAGGTGTATAATACGTATATTTATTATAAGAAATAATATGATTGTTTTCGAAAAAATTAATTTTTTTAATTCTTTTTCTTTTCTTGTTAAAATTCTGCGTCACCCCTAAGCTAAGTCCATGTCACCCTGGTTGAGAACTACTGCCCTATTGAAACATGCGAACGAAAATGTCCTATGTCGTAAGTGTGCGAAGTCCTCTTAAGGCCTAATTAATCAACGATTTACCGTTTTGTCCATTTTATTATTTTTGATTTTGAAACACTGATACACATTTTAAACGAATTCACACTGCAGAAATTTACAATAATTAGTCAATAATTGTTAAAACAAAACGGTTCCAAGTCCATACACATTTTAATATTTTTTATAATATTGTTTAGTCTCACCTTGCATGTGATCAATTCATCATTGTTCTCATCATTAAACATCGATGTGTTGTGTGTACTTTGTTGAACGGTATCGGTATGAACAATGAAAATAATTTCAGATTCGCATTTCATTTCCACACCTGTCTCCAAAGGCACTTTTGGTACAAACATGAAGACAATTGAAATCACAATCAGCAATAAGGGCATCGTGAAATTTGACGTTCTTTTCACCCGGAATGTGTCGACGATAATACCAGCTACAGGTGACATTACCGTTTTTATCATCGATATAAAAGTCATAGCGACACCGTAAGTGGTTATTGAGTACCCCAATTGTTTCGCTATTGTAGGTAAAAAACCAATTATAGGTCCTACACCTGCGCAAAAAAATAAAATAACTAAAAATAAACAAGCAGAATATCTTATTTCGTCGAATTATTATGTAAGAGTAGGAGCGTAAAAATAATACATTATTAATAATTATTATATTATGACTTATGAGCTAGGTATGCGTATTAGATGTACATACCTAAAACATCAAAATTTTTTTTTTCAAACATTTTATTCTTGTATGTGTTATATAAAATTAACGTAAAACATGAAAATCAGTTCATTTGATTTATATTTAAGGTAAAAATATTTTATAAAATATTATATAATATTACATTACACTATTTTATAACCTAACCTAACCTAAACCTACCTATTTGTATTTTTATTCTAAAATACTTTTAGATTCAGAACGTAGCGATAAATGTATTGATTATACAATGAGTTTTAGATTTTGTGAGGAGTGAGTGATCTAGCAGTTTTACAATGGTGTTTATTATTTTTTTTTTTTTTTTGTATCCTGTATACAAAATTTATACCAAAAAAGGTTCTTCGATTTTTTTGATTTTCTCGATAGTTATTTAATGCCACGGGAAAAACCACCTACAAATTACAAAAAACCACTAAAAATGAGATTTTAATTTCTAACACTTTGTTTATCACCATAAAAACAAATAAAAATGAAAATAAAAATAACGATTTTAGTTATTTTGTTGTAATTTATAATATAATTCAACTAACAGACTATATTAAAATATAATAATAATATAGAATATAAAGACTGACAAACCGTCTTCGTTCAGAATCGTTTTTCTTATACAATGATATTATTCATTGAATTCAAATGTAATACAATCCATTACAGTGATCCCCTTGTAACCTTCTGTACAGCAGAGCAACACAAGCTTTCCCACCTTTTTTTTTGTTAATTAAAATTTTTTTTTTGTCTGTCATCAATGTTTGGGTCAGTAACACTTCTTCGATTTTCTTGAACGGTATCTTGTTCGATGGGAAAGTGAATCTAATTGGTTTATCCAAAATTTGAATAGTTTTTCAATAGTTTTGAATAGTTATCTCAATAGTTTTAAAAAGTGCAGGGAAAACCAAACAACTGATAATAACGGTTTTCTTCAAACCATTTATGCATTTTTGTTATTATCAGAAAAAAATCATATCGTAGACAAATTTGACACATTCAATTTTTCTTAAATTCTCATTTGCTAAACATAATGATATATTCAAAGTTTATGTATTTACAATACATCAAAACTATTTTATATTTTAGAATTAGTTTTTTTTAGAATTTTTTTTTAATGTTTAAGATCATTCAAAAATCTAGAACATTTAAGTTAATACGTTGTACTCATGGACATTTAAAACATTATAACGATATTTTTAAATTTTTAACTTCAAACTTTGACAGGATTCGTCTAAATCTCAAAAATGTACAAATTATTTAATAGGTAAAAACCTAAAGGAGTGAGCAAGTGGGTGTCACTCAGCTGTTACAAATGGGTCACTATAATGGATGGTGTTAAATTTGAATTCTATGATATAGAACAGGGGTCTCCAAACTTTTTTATTCAAGGGCCACAAAAAAATCAAATGCTCTTAGCGGGCCAAAAGTTTATTAACATGCCATATAATTTTTAACTTTATGATAATATAGGTACCTATATAAATAATATGTTTACTTTATATTTTTGTATAGAATATTGTTTACTTTACAATATACTTAAATAAAAATAAATAGGTATAAATATAATATAATACCTATAAATACATTTTTGGAATAATTTTTTTATCTATATTTACCTATGCGTCCTACGCGGGCCACGGGCCTGTTAAAACTTGTTCGCGGGCCGTATCCGGCCCGCGGGCCGTAGTTTGGAGACCCCTGATATAGAATATACGAAAAATTCGAATTCAATGATATAGTATACGAAAAACGATTCTGAGCGAATACAAACAGCCAGCCTATGATATTACTAAGTATATTTGATGATATTATTGTGTCTAAAGTAATTTATTAAATGTGGAACCTTATTTTGAATTGTCAATCCTTAGCTATAAAAGTTAAACATTTTTTAAATATTTAACTACAAAATAATTTTTAAACATTAAATTCGATAAATTTTGTCAAAATTCGAACTTTATATCCTTATAAAAAATGTGTGACTATGTACTTTTAATATTTTTCAACTGCTATTGTAACAATATATCAGGGGCCTTGTATTTCATTGTCACGCTTATTTTCCAAACAAATAACATTTTATTGACAATTATAGAAAGAAAATCAAAAAAAAATTTAAATTTAAAATGTCAGTATTTTTTAGCTAATCAAAACGAATCAAAATATTTGGAAAATTGTATCACGTATATTAATTGATGAAATAAATATGTGTTGTAAATATTATGTATCTACCAGTGGTCGAAATGGCTCAAGATAAGTGGAGAGATACCTTACAATTCAAAATTTCCTGTTATCATTATAACATTCTTCGCACCTTGTAAAATATTATTTTTTTTGGTTACCTAGGATTTTTTATTGTGGTCATAACACTCATAAAAAGTATTCTATCTATGGGCTAAATTTAGAAATTGATAGACATGTGTGAACATATTAGTATATTACACATCTACTTATTAGTTATCGCAATAAGATATCGTCAGAAATTACGTTTAAATATTTTAACATATTGCTAGTTGCTACGTCCCTACTTATTATCGTAAATATTGTTATTTTTCTTTGATATATGGGCAGATATAGGTAGTAAGATATAGTAAGACGTAACCATGGACTAAGATAGTATGGACTGGAAACGAACAGGCGGGCGGGTGACGGGGAGCCGGGCTGGTTATGGAATGGGGTAGGCCTGTTCTAGTCCGTGGACCTTAACATTTGTTATCAACGCTTATCATATTTAGTTTAAGCGAAACTGCCTATACTAAACAACACGATAAGGCCGCGGGCCTCAGTGTTATAAGACAATATTATTTTCACCGACAAAATAAAAAACTTTTTTATATATAAATATGAAAAGGTGCTCTGCTGTACAGTAGGTTACAAGTGGGTCACTGTATAATGGATGGTATTAAATTTGAATTCAATGATATAATACCATTATATAAGAAAAACGATTCTGAGCAGAGACGGTATGTCAGTATAAGACATATAATATACTTATCTATGGTATTAAAAAAAAAATTAACCTATAATAGGTACCTATAATAAATTCCAAATTAATCATATCACAATATTAATTAGGTACTTATACATCAACAACAAACCCTGATACTATCATAGATATATAATAGTGTACTTTAGAAGTTTCTAGTACCTACCCGTGAATAATATTATACAATTGCAACGTGCCAACTACAACGATACTCGTATAGACGGAAGTAAATTGAATAACACCTCGATGACGATACCAATTTGTATTTATTATGTGCAAAATAGTTATAATGAAAATATTCTAAGTCCAAATAATTATGTTTAAACTGTGAATTAGCGAGATGTGACTATGTACAATATTGGTGTCTGCTCGAGTTGAGGCTGGGTGCTCGTCTGATGAACGCTTGTCCATCAGCTCTAATCGATGGATCTCTGTCCCAGTCCCTTCCATTAGTTCACAAGACCATACATGGTCATCCTGCGGTTAGGCCTAACGTGATTCACACGCTTGCACATGCCGGAAGTCTACATATATCTGTTGTTATTGTACATTTGTGGTGTTATTTAATATAACAGCACAAATCTACTTTATATTATTTTTAGAATAATTCACATACGTAGTCATATATCTATTGCCGCACGCCGCTCATGGTCACGCACTCGATATTATACTACACGAGGTACCATCGATATTATTATTATTAATGTGTACGCGAGCAAGCGCTCGAGTATTATATTTATATTTTCTTATATAAATATGATTACGTACATATTATAATGTTTTTTAGACAAGCCATGTCGTAAGATAGTCACAGCTCGCTACACAATCACAACAAAATAACTAAAATAGTTATTCTAGGTTTTTTATTATGTAATTTCGTAGAAATTTGAACTTAAAATGACAATAAAAATAAGCTGTGCTTGTGTATTTTTTAGATTTTTTGGTAACAGAATTAACTACTTACGTGGAATCTTGTTTTAAATTTTCAATCCTTAGATATAAAAGTTGAACATTTTATACATTTTTAACTACAAAATAATTATTTAATTTTAAATTTGATAAATTTTGTTAAAATTCGATCTTTAAATGCCTATAAAAAAAAATTGTGCCAATGTATTTTTAATATTTTTTAACTGATATTGTAACAATATATCAGAAGCATTTTATTAAATGTTTACACTTTTTGGCAAAACAGATAAAACTTTATTGATATTCTTAGTGAAAAAAAGAAATAAATTGAAATATGAAATTATCCGTAAACCGCTCAAAACAAGTAAAAATATTTTGAAAATGTTGTCAAGTATATAAGAATTTATAAAATAAACATACAGTGAAATTTTCACGTATCTACAGTTGTTCGTTTTTGAATTACAACAAAATAAGAAATTCGCTACATGAGAAATCAAGTGAATATCCAATGTTGTAGAAATTTGAATTTCAAACGCTCATAAAAATTTAATTTGACTTTCTTATAGACATTTTTTTTCTGATAAAGGTATATAATCATTTAATTAATATTGTATTACAATTTAGAATATTAGATTTAAAAAGAAAAATTTTTACGAATTCTTAACTCAAAATAATTTGCTAATTTTCGTGATTTCTCCATATTCTGTCAACATTTGAACTTTAAATGCTTATAAAAAAAATCTGTGACTAAGGATTTTTAATATTTTTCAAATGCCATTGTAACAATATGCTAGAAGCATTGTATTAAATTTTCAAGCTTATGTAAAAAAAAAATAAAAATAAATTGATATTTTTAGAAAAAAACTAAAAAAAAATGTCCCTAAACAGTTCAAAACAAATCATAATATTTTGAAAATGACATCGTGTACAGAAAACTCAAATATAAATAATTAGTGAAAATTTCATATCTATACATTCATTTGTTTTAGAGTTACACCAAAAACCAAAATCGATTTTGTGGAAAACCGATTTTGCTTAGAAATTCCCGTTTTTCCTTAATTTTTATGTTGTTTTTCCCAGCGCTTGTGACAACTAGATTCACTTTCCCATCCAACAAGATACTGTTGAAGAAAATTATGATATAATATCATTGTATAAGAAAAACGATTCTGAGCGGAGACGGTATGTCAGTGTAGGTATAATACATATTATATACTTATCTATGGTATTAAATTATATGGAATTTATGAATAAATTATTCATTGCCCCTTAAAATATGCACAGTCTTATCATTGAGCATACTTCTTATTCCTTATACTATGGTAGATTGTATGGATAGGCCATAATATTTTGATTTTTCAGTTTCATATATCCCCTCATAATATTTTTAAATTACAACAAAAAACCAAGATCGTGAATATTGATTTTAATATGTAATTTGGTCCAAATTTGAATTTAAAATGTCTGTAAAAATAACTGTGTTCATATATTTTTTTGATTTTTTGGTTACAGTATGAACTATTTATGAGAACCTTTGTTTTAAATTCGCAAACCTTAGCTATAACAACTGAACATTATATAATTTATTAATTACAATGATTGATAATTTTCGAGATTTTGATAAATTTTGTCAAAATTCGATCTTTAAATGCTTATAAAAAAAAATTGTGCCTATGTATTTTTAATATTTTTCAATTGCTATTGTAACAATAAAGTAGGAGCCTTGTATTAAATTTTCAAGCTTTCAAACCAACAAATAAAATGTTATTGATATTTATAGAAAAAAAAACCAAACAAATTGAAAAATGAAAATGTCTGTAAACAGCTGAAAAAGAGTCAAAACATTTTCAAAATTGTATGGTGTATAGGAAATGTTAATAATAACATTCAATGAAATTTTCATGTACCTACAGTTATTCGTTTTTGAATTACAACAAAATAAGGAAATCGCTATATGAGAAATCGAGTGAATATGCAATGTTGTAAAAATTAGAATTTCAAACGCTCATAAAAATTTAATTTGACTTTCTTATAGACATTTTTTTTTTGATAAAGGTAGATAATTTTATTATTATCATTATTATTTAATATTTAATAAATATGGAGAAATGTTCAAAATATCTGCTCAGTGAAGAGATATAATCTACTGCAGCAATTAAAATGTATTGCTTTAAAAACAAAAATATTTCTGTTTAATCAATATACGTAGGTACTTACATCCCATGAGAAGGAAAAAATTCAATTTTATTGGTATCAATTTTTTGTTTACATTTATATTGAACATCTTTAAAATGTAATTTAAACTTAATAGAATTATATAGGTATCGCAGCAAAAACACTTTTATAACTAAATAAATTTACAGAACTTTTTATAAAAGATACTTTTGTCCCCACCTCTTTCAAACTTTAACATGTTATAAAAAGTAGGTAGGTAATGGTAATAATAAAATCAGTGAAAAACTAGTAATATTACTATTGAAAACAATATCAAGTTTTTAATTTATTTGTCTCATTGATTCACTTTATGCATTTTTACAAATCAATAATCACTGGATAAGAATAAATAAAAATATTTCCGTCTTTTAGTTAAAAACACTTAATGTTCTAAAGTGCTTCTACGGATTAATATTATATTATTATATAGAAATTACGTTGAGGACAACGAGCCACGCACTATATCTATTATTTATTAACCTTTTACAGTAATGTAAAAGTTGAAATCCGAATAATTATTTAAAACATGTATTTAAATCATTAGATCCATAGGCAACATTTAACAAGCCGGCGCACGTGCCAACATCGCAAACCAGTCGTCCTTCTAAAATTTGGCGACTATAATAAAATTAGCATTAGAACTCAGACAAGACAGAGCCAGGTGGGATTACATCATCGTTTACGAAAGCATAATGCCCGCGGCTGCATCCGAATTGCATGCCAAAAAAAAAAATTTCCAAATTGCATGCCGTCTCCTGTAAGGGTTTGTCCGAATTGCATGCCATATTTTGGAGGGGTCTGTCCGAATTGCATTCCATCTCTTAGAGGGGTCTGTACGAATTGCATGCCATATCTTAGAGGGGTTTGTCCGAATTGCATGCCGTTAACCACACGTTTATTTACTATGCACTTAAACAACTTAAACTTTTTTTGGACTTTCCTAATTTTTTTTAAAAAATGCATGTATAGAAACGCTTTTTTATGTATGGTTGTTACAAACTGATTACCTAGTGATTAGTTTCTAGATTGAAATATATCCGTGTAAAGATTTTTCCAAACAGTATCTATATTGGAGTAATGTAGTGTATTGTGGTCTGTTTCACAGACATAGACATACTTATAACGTATTAATATTAGAAAAAGAAAAAAGCATAAGTTCAGTGATGACGGAGTTTCGAAAAAATGAAATTAATAGACTTGTATATGCAGAAAAGTTGGCATATACGGCATTGCCGACAGCAAAATAAACAAAACTAAATTTCTAATATATTATTACGATGAATATGACTATATACTATATAGATGATTATATTATTATTGTTTTTTTTAATTTATTATTATTATTATACTGTAACATAATTTTTCATTGTAATATTAACCGTTTTAAAAAATGCTATTATACTATATTTTATTATTCAAAAAAAGTTGTTTCCATATTGACATATTTTATTAATATGAATTATTATTGTATATTATTTTGTATATTTAAATTATAATATTATGTGCCCGAACGTAAAAAAAAAACCACCAAATTTAAAAATAATATTATTTATTTGAAATACTATGTAAAAATGTAAAATACACTCACTTGATAAACTAAAATAGTTTTATTTAACTAATGGCCTTTGTTTTCGATGAAAAAAAAAAATAGTTTTATTTTATAAATATCATTCAGTGTCACTTTCTACAATATTTATATAATTATATGTCTTATTGTAATGTAACAAAATTCCGATCCTCCATTTGAAATGTAAGTTATTTAGTCATTTTATTCAGATTTACCCCTCTAAGAGACGGCATGCAATTTGGACATTCTGATATTTTATATTTATTTTTTTGGCATGCAACTCGGAAGCACCGATGTCCACGAGCCGTCGAGACCAAAGGACTTTCACCGGCACTTATCTATACATGCACACACAGCCATGCGACTATTGTACGGCTTATAATAAGTAATAATTATTATTACTGACAATATACCATTATTTCATTCACCGTTGAAATTGACTTCAAACCGTCATCTTTTGGATCTCTGACGGTGTCCGCATACAACAATTTTGACCATAACAACATTTTGGTAATTGTTGTTAGAACAAGCTTAAGATTAATTCCTTGTTATTTATTTTCGTAGGATTTAATAATGCTTCTAAAAAAGTTCTGCATTGTTCGGAAACAGCAACCTGCAGATATCGATATAATCTGTTAACGTGTGTTTAGGTTTATTCGCATTACAAAACATAGTGAAGTCTCCATCATGTAAGTATAATATATAGTTATTATCTACTATACGATGTATTGTTTCTTTTGTTTATGAATGATCACCAACACTCAACAGTCAACTACAGGTAGGAGGAAATTGGTACAAATACTATTATAATAAGTTTTTTGTAGTCTGACGATTGTCTACAAGCAACTCAAATTACATTTTTATGAACGTTTGATGTTCATATTCCTACAAAATTGGATATTCACTCGATTTCTCATTTATCGATTTTGTTATTTCGTTGTAATTCAAAAATGAATAATTGAAGATACATGAAAATTTCACTGAATGTTCATATTAGCATTTCCTATACACTGTACAATTTTGAAATATTTTGACTCTTTTTGAGCTGTTTACGGAGATTTTCAGTTTTCAATTTTTTTAGTTTTTTTTTCTATAAATATCAATTAAGTTTTATCTGTTGGGCCAAAAAGTGTAAACATTTAATACAAGGCTCCTGATAAATTGTTACAATAGCAATTGAAAAATATTAAAAATACATAGGCACAATTTTTTTTTTATAAGCATTTAAAGATCGAATTTTGACAACATTTATCAACATCTCGAAAATTATGAATCATTGTAATTAATAAATTATAAAATTTTCAGTTTTTATAGCTAAGGATTGCAAATTTAAAATAAAGTTTCTCATAAATAGTTCATACTGTAACCAAAAAATCAAAAAAATATATGAACACAGTTATTTTTTACAGACATTTTAAATTCAAATTTGGACGAAATTACATAATAAAAAACCTAGAATAACTATTTTAGTTATTTTGTTGTGATTGTGTAATGTCATTCATGGATACTTGAAACTTCTAAAGTACACTATTATATATCTATGATAGTATCAGGGTTTGTTGTTGGTGTATAACGCGTTATAAGTATATAATGGATATTGTGATATGATTAATTTGGAATTCATTATAGGACAATTTTTTTAATACCATAGATAAGTATATAATATCGCACCATCAGAACATTAGTGTTGCAACTCAAAAAACCATGTTTTGAGAAAAACGCGTTTTTGATTTTACAGCATTGTAAAACACCTGTAAAACATTATGTATTCCACGTATCATCATCAAATTTTTTTTTTCAAATTGTCATGACGTTTATGTATATATTTATAACATCAAGTTAAAAAAAAATATTTTTCATCATATAGAAATTGACTTTTTTTTGAGTTAATACAGTAATGTTATAGATATTTCATAACAAATTACCCAATCACTACAATAGTAACTTAAATTTTTAATTTGAAATGTTTCCATTTTTAATGAAATTAAAAACTTTAATATTGGATTTTATATAGGTAGGTACCTAATACTTACTTTTCTGAGAAGTATAAAAAATATGTACATAAACTAAAAAAACTAAGACAATATTTCAAAATACAAATTATTTTTTTTTTTTCAAATAAAAACTAAAACATAACCTTTTATAAAATTAAAATAAATTTTGTGAAACCTTTTTTTTTAAAAAATTAATAAAAATAAAATAATACTAATTAAAACAATGAGATTCTTAGGTGAACTATATTAATATAATAAAAAATGTCTTAAAGACGATGAAATAAAAAAAAAAAAAAAACAATTTCTATTAGGTTTATAAAAACATAATATTTTTAGTATCTTTTCAAGTTATATTAATTGAATAATTTTTTCTTCACATTTTTCTTTTTTTTTTTGTCTAAAACTTTTTTGGTCTTCTTATCTGTTTTTTTCTCAGTCTTCTTTATAGTTTTCTTTTTTGTAGTCTTACTATTTACTGGTTGCTTAGCCGTTTGTGGGGTTATCATTGACTCGTTGTGTTGTTGTTGTTGTTGGTCTGTCAATAAACTTTCGAAAAAGTGATGATACTGTTCAGGTATCAAGTTAGAGTGGCATAATGAAAGAAGATCTTCTTTTTTAGCTAACGAAAGTTTTGGAGGAGAATCATAGGCACATTTTATTTTAATATCATTTTGTTCTGGATAAGACTGATTTCTTTTGCCATGGCTTCTTATGTCTATAGTCTTATACTCATTTTGGGAAAAATCTGTTTTGTAGTAAATTTTGAAAGGGTTATTTTTTTTGAAATTAATAGCCACAATATCCCCCATTAAAATTTTATCACCATCTTCATTAAAAGAATAATTGTTACCCATGTCGTTACATAACCTTGTAAGATCTAAAAAATCCTTTGTGTTCATCTCTGTTGTTGAATAAGGCTTTCCATTTTTTTTTGCTAATTTTATTATTGACACCCATTGTGCTGGGATGTATACAGGTCCGCTTTTTAAAGCACGTTTTTTCTGATTTTCAATTCTGCTGTGCATTGAATCAACGGGCATTTGTGTGTGACCAGTTGTTAAGAACTTGTGGGTTATTTCCGAAATATTTAAAAACATTACAATGTACATGTATACAGAATATATATATCTATTTTTGTTTTGTCCATTGCAATTATCAGAATAGAATGTTAACTCAGTTTTTTCATTTGGCACAAACTTCTCAATAAATTTTAAAATGCAACTTCCAATTTCTATTGCTCCTCTATTACCGACACTTTCATTCCAAATAAAACAGTGGCCTTCATTATTATTAGAATTAAATATTGTAAAGTTATAAGTGGCCAATCTACGTTTATAATAAAAACTAGATACATCGCCAGAGGGTGTAGGCAACACAGCTTGTAAATCATAAAAATAAAGACCATGGTTATTGTTTGTTTTGATAAAATGTGTGTCATTAACAATTTCATTTCTGGCATCTTCTTTATTTTTAATGTGTTTATCAAATTTTTTTTCTAACTCTTCAGATTTTGTTATGGTATTTTTATATTCTTCGCAAATACAACATTGGTCCTTTTTCGGAGAAAAAAAACCTATATTAAACTCGTAATTAAAAATATACTCATATAAATGTTTTTTTACAGGTTTAATATTTTCATTTCCACACAATTCTAAGTACATTCTGTACATTTCTGATAATGTCAAACTTCCATCAATAAATTCTCTTTTGGTTTGACTTCTTAAATAGTGCGATTCAATTCTAGGATATGAGTTTATATGATTTCTCACAACTATTTTTTCTTCTTCGCTGACTGCTTTTCTATTTTCGACGTGTTTTCCCCGTTTATCCTTCTCTGTACTTCCTGACTCGTTTATTTTTCTTCTAGCAGTGGTTATATTAGTGTCATTAATATTTAACGTTGCTTTAAAAAATTTTTTGCAAACTCGAATTTTTGAAGTACTTTTTCCTACGACATTAAAGAAGTATTGCAAATTATTTGATCTTGTAGAATTAATTTTTTTATATTGATACTTAGGTTCTACAGTTTCTACATGACAATTAATAAAATCCCGTTGCCGATTGATATCTCCAAGTGCCCAATATTCTGAAAAAATGTTTTCCCTATGTTCCTCATTTATTTTGTCGTTACATTTTATTCTACATTTCTGATCACATGGTTCGAGTAATTTTCTGGCTGGCTTTTCTACTCCTTTAACTGTTTTATAAGATTCACCTAAATTTCGTTTTGCCTTTTTAACTTCTCTTTTCCACAAATTTGTATTTCTACGCCTCTTCTTAGATTTTTTTAGTGGGGTGTCATTGTTTACAGCTATTGCAGCAGGGTTGTTATCAAGAATAGCAAAAGTGTTAGTGATGATAGGAATTTTTTGAATTTCATTTATACCAGAAATACAAAAGCTTTGATTACTAATAATATCAGGATCATTTTCTGGAGCCAAATTTTTATCATTAACTTCTATTGGTGCACTTATACTTGGAACTGTAGTAAAAATATTATCCATCAAAAGTCCATCTGTATCATTATTATACTCAAAAGTTAAAGGCCCTTCTAGTAATTCATGTAAATTAATAATTGAATATTTAGTAGAATTTTGATCTACATTGTTAGTGTCTACTTCATGATTTGTCATTGAACTATTAATGATGTTCCCCTCTGTGTTTTTAAATTCTACTTCATAGTTTTCTATTGCACTGTTTGGGTCTATCAAGGAGAAATCATTTGTTTCTAACCAGTCCTGAACTAAATTAAAGCTTGTATTATCAATATCAGTAGAATTATTTTCTGTTAGATTCTGAAAAGTTGAGTTGGTTTTCTAAAAAAAATAATAAAAAAGTACTAATAGTAATTATAATACGAATAATTTTTTTTATTAAACAAACACATTAAAATATTAAACGACGAAAGGTCGAAAAGTAGGTACCTATTTACCTACATAAGTGATTGTTCTAAAAAATACACTTAATAGAAATAATATTGAATGAACGAGCAACTAGTCGGTAGTGAATTAGACGTATAACAGATAATAATATAATATTATAGCGATATTAAATATTGTTTAGATATACCTATTTTATTCTATTTATTACGACGTTTTCTATTATGATTTATGATGGTATTGAACGTTATTTTTGCCAGACTAATGAATACATTTTTTTTTATTTAAGGTGTTATGAAATATGCTCATTTTTAACCTGAAATAACATATCTAAATGTAATACAATCATGTATACAAAATGTCGTGTCTTAGTTATTATTAAGTATAACAGCTATAAGTAGCTCGCTATAAAAATAATAAAAAAAAAATGCAAAAAATGAATAAATGATTACGATAGGATCGAACTAGGAACCTCGAACATCAAACATCTTGCCCCATCCCAATGCACCATGAGATCAATACCGGCGAGTTTCAAAATTAAATTTATATAATATAACACGTTTCTCAGTAAACAAATAGCCAATAGGTATACCTACACAAATAAATGTTATCTTTAACTACAATTAAATATCAAACCACAATATTTTATTTGAATTTTTACCTTAATAACAATAATACATTGGTATCTTTTTTTATATTACGTTATGTAATAATATAACTGCACATAATAGGTAGGTACCTACCTATCAACTTTAATATTATTACTTAATTATTTTTTCATAATAAATAACCTTTAAATTAAAAAGTTTATTAAACTATTAATTTAAACACAATTTGAGATTTTAAAGTTATGGGTAGCTGTTAACTTACCTTAGGTATTGGATCTAAATCAACATCGACATAAGCAGTATCTGAACCTTCAGCGTAATGATTATTTTTTTTTGTTGCTAATTTTAGCATTCGTTTAGCACGTGAATTCATTTTCATAAATATAAATCAACTTAAAAATATTTGTACATTAATGTTCACTCAACTCAATTTCATATTAATCTAATTATTCTAATTATGATTATATTATCTCATAATGGATCATTAAAGTATTATTATTATAATATTATAAAAAACAATGATAGCCAATTAAATTAATAATAGTATTATGATAAGTGATAAAAATTTCAATTCACAGTGCAGTAGTGTATTATTTCGAAAAAATACAGTACTGCACTAACTATTTGTTAATATTGAGTAGCAATAGTGTATTATTTTGAGATACCACACTATTCCATTTATAGCCACCAATTATTTTCCTAAAAAGTTTTAAGTTGTTTAAAACTGTAGATACGAGATAATACGGTAGTGCATCGTAAAGAACGACATTTTTACCATTAGAAAAGATGTATAACTCAAAATCGTCAATTTTTGAGTTACTACACTAATGTTCTGATAGTGCGATATGTCTTATAGCTAGAAGGATATACCGTCTCAGTTCAGAATTGTTTTTCTTAAACAATGATATGATATTTTTCATATGCCTTTGAAAAAATATACTAGGAGCCTTTTACTAAGGAAAAACGGGAATTTTTACGCAAAATCCGTTTTCGAGAAAATCAATTTTGTTATTTTATTGTAATTCAAAAACGAAAAACTGTAGATACGCACGAACATTTTACTGAAAGTTTATATTTTCATGTTCTACACCATACAATTTTGAAAACATATCGAATCTTTATGAACTGTTCACGGACACTGGCAGTTTTCAATTTTTTTAGTTTTTTTTCTATAATTGTTAATACAATTGTGTTTGTTGGGTAAAAATGGGTGAAGATTGAATACAAGGATCCTGGTATATTATTGTTACAACAGCAGTTGGAAAAAAATTAAAAATTACATAGGCACAATTTTTTTTTATAAGGATTTAAAGTTTGACTTTTTTTCGTCAAAATTTATCAAATTTAAACTTAATTAGTATTTTGCAGTGAAATGTATAAAATGTTCAACATTTATATCTAAGGATTGAAAATTTAAAACAAGTTTTCACGTAAATAGTTTATATTATATAAATTATTTTGTTCACAATAATATCATCAAATATTACTAGTATATTAGTAATATCGTCATCGCTCAAAACCGATTTCTTATACAATTATATTATATTATTGAATTCAAATTTCACACCTCCCATATTACAGTGACCCACTTTGAACCGACTGTACAGCAGAGCGACACAAACTTGTCCACTTTTTTTTTTGTTAATTTTTAATTTTTTGAAATTTTGTGTCCGTTTTGGGCAGTAACATTCTGCTTCGATTTTCTTCTACAGTAACTTGTTCGATTTTAAAGTGAATCTAGATGGGGCATTCGGGGCGTAAAAATTTGAAATTCTCAATAGTTTTCAAAAGCACAGGGAAAAAAAAAAACAAAAAGCTTGATAATTTAATAAAATGCCTCTATTAACTTGTATTTCTCAAGTACCTATACCTATCGATTTTTTTATTTTATTGTAAATTAAAAACAAATAACTGTAGATACTTGAAATGTACACCCCATATTTATTTTATCAATTCCTACACGTGATCAAATTTTCCAAACATTTTGAGCTGTTTACGGACACATTTCAGTTTTCAATTTTTTTAGATTTTTTTCCTTTAAATGTCAATAAAACTTTATTTGCTTGGCCAAAAAGCATGAAAATTTAATACAAGGGGGCTCCTGGTATATTGTTTCAATAGCAGTTGAAAAATATTAAAAGTATAAAGGTTCACATTTTTAATAAATATTTAGAGTTCGATTTTTGACAAAATTTATCAATTTAAAAATTTAAAAATTATTTTGTAGTTTCATTTTATAGTAATTTTATGTTCAAATTTTTGATGAAATTACATATTAATTAATCAAGAATATCGATTTTAGTTATTTTGTTGTTATTTTACAATATTAGTTCAACTTACCGGCTACCGTATTAATAATAATTATTAACAATATCAATATAATAAAAATATCCATACTGACAAACCGTCTCCGATCAGAACCGTTTTTCGTATACAATGTTTTTTTTCATTGAATTAAAATCTCATATCATCCGTTAGTGACAAGTAAAAGCAAAATTATATTTATCTAATTTATTAACTCAGTTACTTAGTTTTTTTCTCAAAAATATATTATTACCTAACAAGTAAAGTGCCCGTATAGATATTTTGAATTTATGAATACATTTCTATTATAGCAACACGCAATATTATACCTATTTACCGATTTAGTCATGATCCAATTTCCATCGTAACTTTTTTATTTTTATAATATTATAGTTAAAACATTAAATTACTTAATACATAAGTGGGCCAGTTAATCAAAAATAATTAACTCAAGTTATTTTAATTTAAGAGAACACATCAGAGAACAAGATCGATAAGTTAAAATTCTACAGTCAACAAATCAATGATTTAACTCGATAAGTTATTATGAAAACATATTAACTTATTCAGTTTACAAAAATGTAATCTACTTTTTTCAATAAGTATGTAGACTGCGTAAATAGTGACTACGTTCTTTTTAATTTTAACAAAATTATTTATTTATTTATTTATTTGCCAACAAAAACAAAAACAACAACACTGATTACATTTGATTAATTTTTTTTTTTACATATTATGTTTGCTCATCTCCTTTAAGCAATGCTTGTGATGAGTACCTACTTAAGAGTAAACATACTAATTAAGTGAAATTTATGCATATATATATTAGAAAAAAAAGAAATACTGCAAATATATGAGATAGAGTGTACGTTTTACAAAATTCTATCAACCCTTAAAATAAATTTACTCTAGTATCTAGTATACTTACTAATGATTTTTTAAAGCTACACATATTTTGATGTGTAAACATCTATGCTATCGGTTTGTAGTACGACCTTCTTGGGGAATCGAGCGTCAGGCGTAAGTCATGTAGATGTGACTGCTTGAGTGTGTGTGTGTGTGTCGTCGCCATAGCGCTAAAATCGCAGAACCAATAAACCAGGCGAGTTGCTTATCTATTATTTTCTCTGTTATTTTCACGAGTCTGGTAGGTGCGAACGCGCTCTGGTACAGTCGTCGGCCGATTCATTATTATTATTTATTATTCTCGTTTACGTATACGCGCGAAACCGTGTTTGTATCGTATTATATGTATTATACAAATTCCCACTCAAACCATGACATTATATTCCCCAGTCAAAGTCGTGCTACAGCTAAGATGTTTACACATCATTCGTGAGTACAAAGGCACTCACATTTTCGTATACAATGATATGATATCATTGAATTCAAATTTAAAACAACCCATTATACAGTTAACAACTTGTAACCTACTGTGCAGCAGAGAGACATCCACTTACCCGCTTTTTTAAATGTATTAATATTAATATTTAGAGATTGATATATCTCAACAGCTATATTAATACAACTTCTATGTCCAAAGTTATCCAATTTGTTTTAATTATATTTATGTTTGAGTTTTTTTTTATACCTATCTAGTATTATGTTCATTCTCACAAGTACGAACATAAGTTGTATTTTTGTAAGGTTAAAGTAGTACATTTTTTTTTCTAAAGCCTATCCAAGTTAATATTATGTTGAACTTTTTGTAAGTTAGGTCTGTACTAAAAAGTTTGGCAGCCTTAGTGAGTATATAGAAAATAATTTTTGTTCATAGTAGTTTTTAATTTAGAAAAATGACAACTAAAAGTCCCTCCACATATTTCAATACCAAAAGTAAAAACTGATTGTATGTACAAAGGAGATTACAGGTAGATTTTGAATGTCAAATAAATCTCTAATTTTTTTAAATACATAAAATCATTACTATCTAATTCTAAAAAACGACGATTACGAAAGGAATAGATTTTGTTTTTTTTATTCAAAAATGAATAAATGTAGACACTCGAATTTTTCAACAAATATTAATTAAATACACCTTATGTCGTTTGTAAATGCAGACCCTGCCTTCGAAGATCGGCTAAATTATTAATGTATATATTTATAACATAAGTTACTGTAATCGGATAAATGTATTTATGTATTAATGTATAGTTGTACCTATAGGTTTAATTTATTTTATTTGTAACAAATTCTGTCATCACAAATATGTAATATTAATGGCAAAAGGCTAAGCCCGTATAACTAATAAAATAAAAATAAAATTAATAAAATATGCATTTTCTAGATATGATACAGGTAGTTTTTAAAATATGTTAGCTCTTTAAAGAAATTTTACATGAGCTACTTTTTCGTTTATGTTGATCAATTTTTTTTCTTATAAGTGTTCAAATTTTAAATTTTTACTAAATGGGTCAAATTTACAAAAATATGTCATTTATTTTAAAGTTGACGATTCGTAAATTTAAAACCTGAGAGTTGAAATTTAATAAAAAATTTTACACCGAAAGTACAAAAAAAAATTACCATAGGTATTAGGTACATCCATGTTTTTATGATTAAGAGGACGCCACACTCGCATATTGTGTTGTCTTACAAACGCGTAACATACCAAATTTAAGCTCAGATATTCAAGTTTTATGCCGTTATCTAAAAAATTTGAGTGAATTATGAAACTTATGAAACTTGAAGGTAAGAACATTATCTGTGTTTTGTTGGAAGTTTTTCTAGGATACTTCAGTTTTTAAGTAAGTATAATAAATGTAAATTAAAAATGCTCATAACTCACTTAAAAAATTAATTATTACTACACGCAAAAAAACTGCCAACAAAACACGTCCATGGCTTAGCTCAGAGTCTAAACTTTAAAAAATTGAGAACTTAAATAGCTGAGATTAAATATGACGCCAAGGTCCCAAAGCCCCATAAGTTATTCGTACAAAAACCAAAAATCCCAAAAATTCAAATGAACACTTTTTCTTTTAGACATTACATTTTTACAAAATTGAATATTTAAACAACAAATTACTATAGCAGTGGTAATTTTGTTGTATTTCAATATAATATATTATATTCTTAGGAATTTAATTCAAAACTATTAGGTACTTAGGTAGGTACATTATTATTTAATATTTATTAAATACGAAGAAATGTTCAAAATATTTGCTTACATTTTTAGCTATTTTTATACGACAAACCTATTACACAAAAAAATTGTTTTTCCTATACAATGATTTATTATTGAATTCAAATTTAACACATTCTTGTAAGTCACTGTACCAATGACGAGATACAATCAACTGCAGCAAATAAACTTACCCAGTTATTAATTTTTTAAATGTTTTCATTGCTTTAGAAACAAAAATATTTCTGATATCAATATTTTGACGTCCCGAAGCACCATCTAGATTCTGATGATGAAAATCGAAGCAGTGATACCGCCAAAAACGGACACAAAAATTAAGAAAAAGATGGGCAAGTGGGTGTCAATCTGCTGTACAGTAGGTTCCAAGTGGGTCACTGTAATTTATGGTGTTAAACTTGAATTCAATAATATAATATAATACCATAGTGTATGAAAAACGATTCTATGCGGAAACGATCAGTCAGTCTATGATATTAGTAAGAGTATATTTTGATGATATTATTGAGAATAAAGTAACTAATTGAACTATTTATGTGAAACCTTGTTTTAAATTTTCCACCCTCAGCTATAAAAGTTGAACATTTTATACATTTTCCACTACAAAATAATAACTAAATTTTAAATTGAATAAACGTAGTCAAAATTCCAACTTTAAATGTTTGTAAAAAAATATGTGCATATTATGTATTTTTAATATTTTTAAACTGCAATATACCTATCAGGTGCTTTGGATTACATTTTCACGATTTTTGATCCAAATTTTATGAACATTTATTGAAAAAAAAACTATAAAAATTGAAAATTGAAAATGTCTGAAAACACCTCAAAACGAGTCATAATATTTTCAATATTTTACGGTAAATGAAAACATAAATATGTTAAATTTTCATGTATCTACAGTTATATTTTGAAAACTACTGGGCATTTAACCTCCCCAATGCACCAACTATAGATTCACTTTCACATTGAACAAGATACTGAAGTTTAAAATCAAAGCTGTGTTTCGACTACTTATAGTGTACACAAACACAAGAAATGAAAAAAATAAAAAAAAACACACATCTTTGTAAAATTAATACCTTTGCCCCCCTCTCATTCATACTTTAACATGGTATAAAAATTAGGTAGGTAATAAAATCAGTGAAAACTAGTAATATTATTATTTAAAAGAATATCAAGTTTTTAAGTCATAGAATTCATATTTTTGATTTATTTGACTTTATGGTTCGTTCTTATTCATATTTACAAATCAGTTTATAATAATTTAAAAAATAATATTGCCGACCTCCAGTTACCTAATAAGACTTAATGTTCTTTTTATTTTATTATTAATTTATAACAATAAGATTTTCCTAGCCTATGTCTATATCTAGAGATGTTTACAGAATTATATCGTGTGGGCGACCTCATTCGAGACGCGTTTGAGATGGTGGATGCGTAAATTGAAGCGTAACAAGCCCGTTGATTTATGAAGTGAACT
Organism: Macrosiphum euphorbiae; assembly: GCA_949089665.1. Classification (NCBI taxonomy): domain Eukaryota; kingdom Metazoa; phylum Arthropoda; class Insecta; order Hemiptera; family Aphididae; genus Macrosiphum; species Macrosiphum euphorbiae. The sequence continues at coordinate 74,536,665 of CARXXK010000003.1, read as the reverse complement.
ATGGGAATTTTCTGTATAATGTTCTAAAGTGCGTTGATTCTAAGGATTAATATTATATAATGTTGAGGCCAACGAGCTACACGATAGGTATAATGTATATCACATTGCTTTCACAATGTGTAAGCTGCAATCCGAAGAATTATTAAAAACACGTCTCTATAAATCATTAGGTTCATAGGTAACAAGCCAGGCTCACGTTATGGCGACTATAGTAAAATTAGCATTAGAACTTAGAAACGACAAAGCCAGATTTTCAAAAACCATCGCCTTTTGAATCACCGACAGTGGCGGTCAAATGATTTTGTCGTTGGGAGGTGGGGGGGATATGGCAGAATTTTAAAATGCATTTTTTTATCATTGAAAATATAATTTATGGTCATGTCAAATATAATTTTATAAAATTATGGTAGATGCAAATTGTGTTTATAACTTAGATAACTATACAGACTTTACAAAATGAATTTTTTTTTTTTTAAATAAAATATATAAAATAGTTTTTATTTTCATAAACATAACAGATTATAAATGTATGTTCAATAAATTGAAGTACTTACATGAAACAATAAAAATTTTAAAAAAATAAGTAGGTATACCTATAGTATAATATAATTAATAATTAATAAAAATTGTTAAAAATTCCGACAGAAAAATGATACATTTTGTAAAAAAACATTTGAATAAATTCTGATTCTTTTGATATATCTTAATTTATATTTTTTAGCCTTAGTTCATATTTGTTAATTTAGATTCTGAGTGGAACAACTTTACAATGATGTGTTTTTTTTATTTTTTTTATTTTTAAATTTTTTGTTGTGTCTGTCATAACCTTTTAGGACAGTAAAAATTCTTTTATTTTCTTCAACAGTAACTTTTCTGATAGGAAAGTGAATCTAGTTGGTACTTTAGGGGGTCAAAAGTACAATTTTTCTAGTAGTTTTTAAAAGCGCAGTGAAAAACAAAAAAAAAAATTAAGGAATTTTTACCCTAAATCCGTTTTCGAGAAAACCGATTTTGGTTTTTGGTGTAACTCAAAAACAAATGACCGTAGATAAGTGAAATTTTCACTGATTGTTTATATTTTCATTTTCTATATACGATAACATTTTTTCAATATATTGATTTATTTTGAACGGTTAAGAGGCGGTTCAGTTTCCAATTGTATTAGTTTTTTTTTTTTTTATGAATATCAATAACAATTTATAAGTTTTAAATTTTTTTAGTTTTTTTTTTTCTATAAATATCAATAAAGTTTTATCTGTTGGGCCAAAAAGTGTAAAAATTTAATACAAGGCTCCTGATATATTGTTACAATAGCAATTGAAAAATATTAAAAATACATAGACACAATTTTTTTTATAAGCATTTAAAGATCGAATTTTGACAAAATTTATCAAAATCTCGAAAATTTTCAATCATTGTAATTAATAAATTATAAAATGTGCAGTTTTTATAGCTAAGGATTGCAAATTTAAAACAAAGGTTCTCATAAATAGTTCATACTGTAATCAAAAATTCTAAAAAAAATATGAACACAGTTATTTCTTACAGACATTTTAAGTTCAAATTTGGACGAAATTGATATTAAAATCAATATATTAACGATCTTGGTTTTTTGTTGTAATTTAAAAATATTATTCGGGGATATATGAAACTGAAAAATCAAAATATTATGGCCTATCCATTCAATCTACCATAGTATTAGGAATAAGAAGTATACTCAATGATAAGACTGTGCATATTTTAATGGGCGATGAATAATTTATTGATAAATTCCATATAATTTAATACCATAGATAAGTAGGTATATAATATGTCTTATACCTAGACTGACATACCGTCTACGCTCAGAATCGTTTTTCTTATACAATGATATTAGATCAGTGAATTAAAATTTAATACCATCCATTATACAGTGACCCACTTGTAACCTAAAGTACAGCAGAGTGACATCCACTTACCCACCTTTTTTTTGTTTTTTTATTTTAAATTTTTTTACTTTTGTGTCTGTCATCACGGTTTGGGGCAGTAAAACTAATTCAATTTTTTTCAACAGTATCTTGTTCGATGGGAAAGTGAATCTAGTTGGTTTCATTCGGGAGGTAAAATTTTCAAATTCATAATAGTTTTCACAAGCGTGAAGCGATGGGATTAAACACATAAAAATTAAGGAAAAACGGGAATTTTTACGCAAAATCGGTTTTCCCCAAAATCGATTTTGGTTTTTGGTGTAACTCTAAAACAAACTAATGTATATACATGAAATTTTCACTGGTTGTTTATATTTGCATTTTCAATACACGATATAATTTTTAAAATATTATGATTTGTTTTGAACTGTTTAGGGACATTTTAATTTTCCATTTTTTTTTAGTTTTTATTCTAAAAATATCAATAAAATTTTATTTGTTGGTTTCGAAAGCTTGGAAAATTTAATAGAAGGCTCCTACTATATTGTTACAATGGCATTTGAAAATATAAAAACCCTAAGTCACAATTTTTTTTTATAAGCATTTAAAGTTCAAAATTTGACAAAATATGGAAAAATCACAAAAATTAGGAAATTATTTTGAGTTAAGAATTCGTAAACATTTTTCTTTTTAAATCTAAGATTTGAAAATGTAATACAATATTACTCATAAACTTGTCTACCTTTAACAATAAAAAAATCTCTAAAGGAAAGTCAAATTAAATTTTTATGAGCGTTTGAAGTTCAAATTTTTACAACATTGAACAATTCACTCGATTTCTATCGTGTAGCAATTTCCTTATGTTGTTGTAATTCAAAAACGAATAACTGTAGATACATGAAAATTTCACTGATTATTTATATTAGCAGTTCCTATACACCATAAGTTTTGAAAATATTTATTCACTGAATTTTAATATTAGTATTTCCTATACACTGTACAATTTTGAAAATATTTTGACTCTTTTTGAGCTGTTTACGGACATTTTCAGTTTTAATTTTTTGTAGTTTTTTTTCTATAAAAATCAATAAAGTTTTATCTGTTTTCCCAAAGAGTGTAAAAATTTAATACAAGGCTCCTGATATAATATTATTACAATAGCAATTGAAAAATATTAAAAATCCATAGGCACAATTTTTTTTTATAACCATTTGGAATTATAGGTCAATTTTTTTCAATACCATAGATAAGTATATAATATGTCTTATACCTAGAAGGACATACCGTATCCGCTCAGAATCGTTTTTCTTATACATGATATATTATTATTGAATTCAAATGTAATACCATCCATTATACAGTGACCCACTAGTAACCTACTGTACAGCAGAACGACACCCACTTGCCACCCTTTTATTTTTATTTTGCAATCTTTTAAATATTGTATCTATAAATAAAACTTGTATAATCGACTTCTAATAATATTAATTATTAAAAATATTAATATGTTGCTTATCGTCAAAATATTATTAAGAAATATAATATTTTATTTTGGGGGTATAATACCTATTATAATAGGTATATATTATAAAAAAAATATTATTAATACCCGAAAATTATAATATTAATATTAAGAAATACCTAAGTTAAATTGTATCTAATATAGGTTAGGTACCTATATTACCTACCTACCTACATATATATTTAAACTTTAACATAGGTAGATTCTGAGTGGCACATTTTTTTTTTTGATAAAGGTAGATAATCCTATAAGGAATCTTATTTTACATTTTAAAACCTTAGATTTAAAAAGAAAAATTTTTACGAATTCTTATCTCAAAATAATTTACTAATTTTAGTGATTTTTCCATATTTTGTCAATTTTTGAACTTTAAATGCTTATAAAAAAAAACGGTGACTAAGGATTTTCAATATTTTTCAAATGCCATTGTAACAATATAGTAGGAGCCTTGTATTAAATGTTCAAGCTTTTTTAACCAGCACATAAAATTTTATTGATATTTTTAAAAAAAAATGGAAAAATGCATGTGCCTAAACAGTACAAAATAAACATTTTGAAAATGTTATTGTGTATAGAAAATGATAATATAAACATTCAGTCAAAATTACATGTACCTACCTACTTTCATTTGTTTAAGAGTTGCACCAAAAACCAAAATCGATTTTCTCGAAAACAGATTTAGTTTAAAAATTCCCGTTTTTCCTTAATTTTTCTTTTGTTTTTCACCAAGCTTTTAAAAACATAGAAAAATTTTACTTTTGACCCCCCCAAAGTACCAACTAGAATTCACTTTCCTGTCGGAAAAGCTACTGTAGAAGAAAATCCAAGTATTAATACGTTCCTAAAACGTGATGACAGACATAAAAATAAATAAAAATAAATTAAGAAGTTAAAAAAAAACACACATCATTGGAAAATCAATACATTCATCGTTTCACTCAGAATCTAAAATTATGAATATTACTTTGATTTTTTTCACTCATTATAATATGAAAGATGATGAAATATATAAGTAATAATATAAAATATGAATTAAAAATACTTAAGTTATATATTCTATTACAGTATAATTACAGTATATATAAATTAAAAACCGTTGAAGAACGGCGCACATTATTAACACGATATTATGATTAGATTCGTATTAGATTTATCGATTAGAATTAAGATTTTAGTTAACCACTCAAACAATCACAAAAAATGTCATAAAAATCGGCCCAGTCGTTCTCAACTGATGAATAACTATACATTTTTCACACCATTTTTATATTAATTATAGTTTATAGTTTATGTTCCTAGGTATAATAATTTTATAGTAATTCGTAACATTGCATATTAATAACGACCTATAAACACATCTGTAGTAAATTTATGATTTTCCACATCAACCTTTTTTTAAGTTATTATTATAGTAATAAAACAAATCTTGAAAAGTTTGGTATTCCAGTCATTGCTAATTATGTACCGTGCGTCTAGTATAAAATATTGTCATCTGAAATTTATTACCAAAGCATCAGTTTGACGTACAAAGTAAAGTATTTCCCAAAACCGTGCCCAAAATCGAGAAGAAGTTGATGGACGGCAGCCTCGCGGTCGGTGCCGATTTTCGAGACAGCCTGCTCGTCGCGTCGTGGGCGGAAGAACCGTCGGCCGATGTAACCTCCGAACATCAACGTAGACGTCCCGGCGGCGGTGCACCGCTATTCCGCTAAGAGGGAAGACGCCGATGGTCGCCCTGTGGTGACGGTGGAACGACCGCTTAGTTCACCCGCCACGGTGCGAGTGCAACGACGCTCGGAAAAAGGTGCTGAAGAAGTGTCTAAGTCGACCTTATTCCACCGGCTCCGCGAGAGGGGAAAAGGAGTTCGAGTTGAACGACGGGATCGGAGTCACGTGCCGTCACAGTGAAGGGATATGAGCTGTTCGTCCGTGTCGTGAAAGGCGTCGGCGACGACGACAACGACAAATGGCGAAAACTGCGCGCCGTCCCGTCGCCGAGCCACGTAAAGCCGTCAAGCGTCAAGTTATTTCGCGGTGCGGTCGGTCGACGTTCACTCGCGGTGCCTTGAAGAAGTTCGACGTCAATATTTTGTCATTTGTGCTTATATTTTGAGGTTTGAAGAAAACCCAAAACCGTTTCATAATAAATACTATACGTTTCTATACGTACATATAAAAATATTTATATATATATTTTGTTCGGCAGGATATATTCAATAAAAATTAACAAAAAATTAGAAAGTTTTCGCTCAGATAATACTCGATCTATTTTAGGTATTTGAAATACACGGGTGACAATTTACTAAATGGTCAATACCAATATTGTATGGACCGTTCGTGAAATAATAATGCGACTCTCCCGCCGCGTAGGTCTGCCACAGAGACAATGCGCGTGGTCCAGCCGCCATCTTTGGAGCTTTATAAACGTAACACTTTTACTATTGCACAGTCTTAAGTTACATACGTATCCCTGGTTGGACAATAACGACGGTAATGGGAATATACAATCAAACGATATTGAGTATACTAATATAATATAATATTCTATACCGTGATAATAAAAGCGTGTACTGTATTAAATTAAATTGTCTAGTATCATGTAGGTACCTGCCTCCAAACGGAAGCCTTTCGGAAATCGACCCTTTTGTAAAAGGGATAAACGGTAGTCGAATGGGCTTATTGTGTTATTGTTATTTTGGCAATAAAGAGCTACTGCAGGCTGCCACAACCCCTGAAGTGACGGTCGCCGACACCTTTTATACTCGCACGCTTATAATATAGCAGTTGTCGGCTTAGATTAGCACGTGCCCTGCACCGTACGTAAGTACGCAATAAAATGTCATCGTTAAGACGTTAAACGTTTGTAAATTATTTGTTTTTGTCACCGCATACTAAAATTTAAATTTGAATTATTTTTAAATTTTTTTTGTTGTAATATGACCAGATAATATGACCTATAATATGACCAGATAATTAAGATAAAAGTAAAAGTATTTGATTATTGCATGCTGCCAGTGTTCAAAATCGTGAAAAAAAAGTGATAATGCCGATACACGTTGCATTGGTCATTAGTACCTACTATACAAGATAATAATAATATAACAGGTATACTTACTGACCTATTTAGTCAACATTATTTTTCGGCAATGCGTAGTAATATGTGATACGCTGATACGTGTACCTACCTAATTTCAGTTATATTATTATTATTTTTTTTTTTTTTCATTGATTATTAAGCCCGGCAACTATGGCCATTAGCTGTTTTGTTAGTTTGTATTGGAGGTAACTGTTGCTTTGTAAACACGTGTGTTTGTGGTGGCAGAATTTTTATTGGGGCACCCGTAGGTTTCTGCCATGCCCCGGAGTGGGGGGATGGCGGCACTTGTTTTCCGGACACCGTAACTTGCCCGGAGAAAAATGCCGCCCGGTGGTCGAGAATCGAACCCGCGACTGCCAGCGCCGCAGCCGATGCGTTAGACCGCTCGGCCACCTCGTCCCCCCCAGTTATATTATTAAAAAATATGTCAATATGACTAATATACCTACGATTAAATAACAAGAAAAAAAGGTGGGTAAGTGGATGTCATTCTGCTGTACAGTATGCTACGAATGGGTCTTTGTAATGGATGGTGTTTAATTTCAATTCAATGATATAGTATCGTTATGTTATACATTTTTAACTAAAAAATTATTATTAAATTATAAATGTGATAAATTTTGTCAAAATTTTAAACTTAAATGCTCATAACAAAAATTTGTGACTACGTATTTTTAAAATTTTTCAACTGTATTTTAACAATTAATCAGGAGCTTTGCATTATACTTTCACGCTTTTTTACCCAACAATTACAATTTTATTGATATTTAGAGAAAAAAATAAAAAAAATTGAAAACTGACAATATCTGTAATCTGCTCAAAAATAGTCAAGTTATTTTCAAAATTGTACAGTGTATAGGAAATGCTATTTCAGTGAAATTTCCATGAATCTACACTTATTCGTTTTTGAATTACAACAAAATAAGGAAATCGCTTCATGAGAAATCGAGAGAATATCCAATGTTGTAAAAATTTGAATTTCAAACGCTCATAAAAATTTACTTTAAATTTCCGGTAGAGATTTTAGATTCTGAGTGAAACGATGAATGTATTGATTTTACAATGATGTGTGTTTTTTTTTTTTTTTTTTGTGTCTGTCATCACGTTTTAGGACAGTAAAAGTGCTTGGATTTCCTTCAACAGTAGCTTTTCTGATAGGAAAGTGAATCTTGTTGGTACTTTGGGGGATCAAAAGTAAAAATTTCCTAGTAGTTTTCACAAGCGCCGGAAAAAACAACATACAAATTAAGGAAAAACGGGAATTTTTACCCAAAATCGAATTTGGTTTTTGGTGTAACTTTAAAACAAATGACTGTAGGAACATGAAATTTTGACTGGTTGTTTATATTTGCTTTTTCTATACACGATAACATTTTCAAAATATTTTGATTTATTTTGAACTGTTTATGGACATTTTCATTTTCCATTTATTTTTAGTTTTTTTCTAAAGTTTACTAGTTTTTTTTGTTGGTTGCGAAAGCTTGAAAATTTAATAGAAGGCTCCTAGTATATTGTTTCAAAGGGAGATGAAAAATATTAAAAATCCTAAGTCACAATTTTTTTTTATAAGCATTTAAAGTTCAAAAATTGACAAAATATGGAAAAATCACGAAAATTAGCAAATTATTTTGAGTTAATAATTCGTAAACATTTTTCTTTTTAAATCTAAGCTTTGAAAATGTAATACAAGATTCCTTAAAAGATTATCTACCTTTAGCATATGTCTATAAGAAAGTCAAATTAAATTTTTATTGATGTTCATATTTTTACAACATTGGATATTCACTCGATTTCTCATGTAGCGATTTCCTTATTTTGTAATAATTCAATAACGAATAACTGTAGATACATGAAAATTTCACTGAATATTCATATTAGCATTTTCTATACACTGTACGATTTTGAAAATATTTTGAATTTTTTTGAGCTGTTTACAGACATTTTCAGTTTTCAATTTTTTTAGTTTTTTTTTCTATAAATATCAATTAAGTTTTATCTGTTGGGCCAAAAAGTGTAACCATTTAATACAAGGCTCCTGATAAATTGTTACAATAGCAATTGAAAAATATTAAAAATACATAGGCACAATTTTTTTTTTATAAGCATTTAAAGATCGAATTTTGACAAAATTTATCAACATCTCGAAAATTATGAATCATTGTAATTAACAAATTATAAAATGTTCAGTTTTTATAGCTAAGGATTGCAAATTTAAAATAAAGTTTCTCATAAATAGTTCATACTGTAACCAAAAAATCAAAAAAATATATGAAACAGTTATTTTTTACAGACATTTTAAATTCAAATTTGGACGAAATTACATAATAAAAAACCTAGAATAACTATTTTAGTTATTTTGTTGTGATTGTGTAATATCATTCATGGATACTTGAAACTTCTAAAGTACACTATTATAATCTATGATAGTATCAGGGTTTGTTGTTGGTGTATAACGCGTTATAAGTATATAATGGATATTGTGATATGATTAATTTGGAATTCATTATAGGACAATTTTTTTTAATACCATAGATAAGTATATAATATGTCTTATAGCTAGAAGGATATACCGTCTCAGTTCAGAATTGTTTTTCTTAAACAATGATATGATATTTTTCATATGCCTTTGAAAAAATATACTAGGAGCCTTTTACTAAGGAAAAACGGGAATTTTTACGCAAAATCCGTTTTCGAGAAAATCAATTTTGTTATTTTATTGTAATTCAAAAACGAAAAACTGTAGATACGCACGAACATTTTACTGAAAGTTTATATTTTCATGTTCTACACCATACAATTTTGAAAACATATCGAATCTTTATGAACTGTTCACGGACACTGGCAGTTTTCAATTTTTTTAGTTTTTTTTCTATAATTGTTAATACAATTGTGTTTGTTGGGTAAAAATGGGTGAAGATTGAATACAAGGATCCTGGTATATTATTGTTACAACAGCAGTTGGAAAAAAATTAAAAATTACATAGGCACAATTTTTTTTTATAAGGATTTAAAGTTTGACTTTTTTTCGTCAAAATTTATCAAATTTAAACTTAATTAGTATTTTGCAGTGAAATGTATAAAATGTTCAACATTTATATCTAAGGATTGAAAATTTAAAACAAGTTTTCACGTAAATAGTTTATATTATATAAATTATTTTGTTCACAATAATATCATCAAATATTACTAGTATATTAGTAATATCGTCATCGCTCAAAACCGATTTCTTATACAATTATATTATATTATTGAATTCAAATTTCACACCTCCCATATTACAGTGACCCACTTTGAACCGACTGTACAGCAGAGCGACACAAACTTGTCCACTTTTTTTTTTGTTAATTTTTAATTTTTTTAAATGTTGTGTCCGTTTTGGGCAGTAACATGCTGCTTCGATTTTCTTCTACAGTATCTTGTTCGATGTTAAAGTGAATCTAAATGGGGCATTCGGGGCGTCAAAATTTGAAATTCTCAATAGTTTTCAAAAGCATAGGGGAAAAAAAAAAACAAAAAGCTGGAAAATTTAATAAAATGCCTCTATTATCTTGTATTTCTCAAGTACTTGACCTACCTATCGATTTTTTTATTTGTATATTAAAAACAAATAACTGTAGATACTTGAAATGTACACCCCATATTTATTTTATCAATTCCTACACGTGATCAAATTTTCCAAACATTTTGAGCTGTTTACGGACACATTTCAGTTTTCAATTTTTTTAGATTTTTTTCCTTTAAATGTCAATAAAACTTTATTTGCTTGGCCAAAAAGCATGAAAATTTAATACAAGGGGGCTCCTGGTATATTGTTTCAATAGCAGTTGAAAAATATTAAAAGTATAAAGGTTCACATTTTTAATAAATATTTAGAGTTCGATTTTTGACAAAATTTATCAATTTAAAAATTTAAAAATTATTTTGTAGTTTCATTTTATAGTAATTTTATGTTCAAATTTTTGATGAAATTACATATTAATTAATCAAGAATATCGATTTTAGTTATTTTGTTGTTATTTTACAATATTAGTTCAACTTACCGGCTACCGTATTAATAATAATTATTAACAATATCAATATAATAAAAATATCCATACTGACAAACCGTCTCCGATCAGAACCGTTTTTCGTATACAATGTTTTTTTTCATTGAATTAAAATCTCATATCATCCGTTAGTGACAAGTAAAAGCAAAATTATATTTATCTAATTTATTAACTCAGTTACTTAGTTTTTTTCTCAAAAATATATTATTACCTAACAAGTAAAGTGCCCGTATAGATATTTTGAATTTATGAATACATTTCTATTATAGCAACACGCAATATTATACCTATTTACCGATTTAGTCATGATCCAATTTCCATCGTAACTTTTTTATTTTTATAATATTATAGTTAAAACATTAAATTACTTAATACATAAGTGGGCCAGTTAATCAAAAATAATTAACTCAAGTTATTTTAATTTAAGAGAACACATCAGAGAACAAGATCGATAAGTTAAAATTCTACAGTCAACAAATCAATGATTTAACTTGATAAGTTATTATGAAAACATATTAACTTATTCAGTTTACAAAAATGTAATCTACTTTTTTCAATAAGTATGTAGACTGCGTAAATAGTGACTACGTTCTTTTTAATTTTAACAAAATTATTTATTTATTTATTTATTTGCCAACAAAAACAAAAACAACAACACTGATTACATTTGATTAATTTTTTTTTTTACATATTATGTTTGCTCATCTCCTTTAAGCAATGCTTGTGATGAGTACCTACTTAAGAGTAAACATACTAATTAAGTGAAATTTATGCATATATATATTAGAAAAAAAAGAAATACTGCAAATATATGAGATAGAGTGTACGTTTTACAAAATTCTATCAACCCTTAAAATAAATTTACTCTAGTATCTAGTATACTTACTAATGATTTTTTAAAGCTACACATATTTTGATGTGTAAACATCTATGCTATCGGTTTGTAGTACGACCTTCTTGGGGAATCGAGCGTCAGGCGTAAGTCATGTAGATGTGACTGCTTGAGTGTGTGTGTGTGTGTCGTCGCCATAGCGCTAAAATCGCAGAACCAATAAACCAGGCGAGTTGCTTATCTATTATTTTCTCTGTTATTTTCACGAGTCTGGTAGGTGCGAACGCGCTCTGGTACAGTCGTCGGCCGATTCATTATTATTATTTATTATTCTCGTTTACGTATACGCGCGAAACCGTGTTTGTATCGTATTATATGTATTATACAAATTCCCACTCAAACCATGACATTATATTCCCCAGTCAAAGTCGTGCTACAGCTAAGATGTTTACACATCATTCGTGAGTACAAAGGCACTCACATTTTCGTATACAATGATATGATATCATTGAATTCAAATTTAAAACAACCCATTATACAGTTAACAACTTGTAACCTACTGTGCAGCAGAGAGACATCCACTTACCCGCTTTTTTAAATGTATTAATATTAATATTTAGAGATTGATATATCTCAACAGCTATATTAATACAACTTCTATGTCCAAAGTTATCCAATTTGTTTTAATTATATTTATGTTTGAGTTTTTTTTTATACCTATCTAGTATTATGTTCATTCTCACAAGTACGAACATAAGTTGTATTTTTGTAAGGTTAAAGTAGTACATTTTTTTTTCTAAAGCCTATCCAAGATAATATTATGTTGAACTTTTTGTAAGTTAGGTCTGTACTAAAAAGTTTGGCAGCCTTAGTGAGTATATAGAAAATAATTTTTGTTCATAGTAGTTTTTAATTTAGAAAAATGACAACTAAAAGTCCCTCCACATATTTCAATACCAAAAGTAAAAACTGATTGTATGTACAAAGGAGATTACAGGTAGATTTTGAATGTCAAATAAATCTCTAATTTTTTTAAATACATAAAATCATTACTATCTAATTCTAAAAAACGACGATTACGAAAGGAATAGATTTTGTTTTTTTTATTCAAAAATGAATAAATGTAGACACTCGAATTTTTCAACAAATATTAATTAAATACACCTTATGTCGTTTGTAAATGCAGACCCTGCCTTCGAAGATCGGCTAAATTATTAATGTATATATTTATAACATAAGTTACTGTAATCGGATAAATATATTATGTATTAATGTATAGTTGTACCTATAGGTTTAATTTCTTTTATTTCTTTTATTTGTAACAAATTCTGTCATCACAAATATGTAATATTAATGGCAAATGGCTAAGCCCGTATAAGTGTATAACTAATAAAATAAAAATAAAATAAATAAAATACGCATTTTCTAGACATGATAGAGGTAGTTTTTTAAATATGTTAGCTCTTTTAAGAAATTTTAAATTAGGTACTTTTGTCGTTTATGTTGATAATTTTTTTTTCCATTAAGTGTTCAAATGTTAAATTTTTACTAAATTTGTCAAATTTACAAAAATATGTCATTTATTTTAAAGTTGACGATTCGTAAATTTAAAATCTGAGAGTTAAAATTTAATAAAAACTTATACACCGGAAGTACAAAAAAAAATTACCATAGGTATTAGGTACATCCATGTTTTTATGATTAAGAGGACGCCACACCCGCATTTCATGCTCAGAAATTCAAGCTGTATGCCGTTAGCTTAAAAATTAGAGTGAATTATGAAACTTATGAAACTTGAAGGTAAGAACATTATCTGTATTTTGTTGGAAGTTTCTTTAGGCTACTTCAGTTTTTAAGTAAGCAATAGTGTCTATAATAAATGTAAATTAAAAATTAACTCACTTAAAAAATGAATTATCGTAAAAAAACTTCCAACAAAACACATTCATGGCTTCGCTCAGAATCTAAACTTTATAAAATTGAGAACTTAAATAACTGAGGTGCGAAGATTAAATATGACGCCAAGGTCCCAAGGCCCCATAAGTTATTCGTACAAAAACCAAAAATCCCAAAAATTCAAATGAACAATTTTTCTTTTAGACATTACATTTTTACAAAATTGAATATTCAAACAAAAAATTACTATAGCAGTGGTAATTTTGTTGTATTTCAATATAATATATTATATTCTTAGGAATTTAATTCAAAACTATTAGGTACGTAGGTAGGTACATTATTATTTAATATTTATTAAACACGAAGAAATGTTCAAAATATTTGCTAACATTTTTAGCTATTTTTATACTGCAAACCTATTCACACAAAAAAATTGTTTTTCCTATACAATGATTTATTATTGAATTCAAATTTAACACATTCTTGTAAGTCACTGTACCAATGACGAGATACAATCAACTGCAGCAAATCAACTTTCCCAGTTATTAATTTTTTTAATGTTTTCATTGCTTTAGAAACAAAAATATTTCTGATATCAATATTTTGACGTCCCGAAGCACCATCTAGATTCTGATGATGAAAATCGAAGCAGTAATACCGCCAAAAACGGACATAAAAATTAAGAAAAAGATGGGCAAGTGGGTGTCAATCTGCTGTACAGTAGGTTCCAAGTGGGTCACTGTAATTTATGGTGTTAAACTTGAATTCAATAATATAATATAATACCATAGTGTATGAAAAACGATTCTATGCGGAAACGATCAGTCAGTCTATGATATTAGTAAGAGTATATTTGATGATATTATTGAGAATAAAGTAACTAATTGAACTATTTATGTGAAACCTTGTTTTAAATTTTCCACCCTCAGCTATAAAAGTTGAACATTTTATACATTTTCCACTACAAAATAATAATTCAATTTTAAATTTAATAAACGTAGTCAAAATTCCAACTTTAAATGTTTATAAAAAAATATGTGCATATTATGTATTTTTAATATTTTTAAACTGCAATATACCTATCAGGTGCTTTGGATTACATTTTCACGATTTTTGATAAAAATTTTATGAACATTTATAGAAAAAAAGAACTATAAAAATTGAAAATTGAAAATGTCTGAAAACACCTCAAAACGAGTCATAATATTTTCAATATTTTACGGTAAATGAAAACATAAATATGTTAAATTTTCATGTATCTACAGTTATATTTTGAAAACTACTGGGCATTTAACCTCCCCAATGCACCAACTATAGATTCACTTTCACATTGAACAAGATACTGAAGTTTAAAATCAAAGCTGTGTTTCGACTACTTATAGTGTACACAAACACAAGAAATGAAAAAAATAAAAAAAAACACACATCTTTGTAAAATTAATACATTCATCACTCCCCTCAGAATCTAAAAATTATAAAATTGAGAACATAAATAGCTAAGACGCGAAGATTAAATATGATGCCCAAGGTCCCTCATAAGTTATTTGTACAAAAAATCTTGAAAATCAGAAAACTTCATACTCAGACAATTTTTTTTTATAGACATTACATTTTTACAAAATTGAATATTTAAACAAAAAATTACGATTTTAGTAGTTTTGTTGAAATTTAATATAATATATTCGTTGGAATTTAAATCAAAGCTATTAGGTACGTACATTAACATTTAATATTTAATAAACACGAAGAAATGTTTAAAATATCTGCTCAATGACGAGATATAATCTACTGAAGCAATTTAAATGTATTTCTTTAAAAACAAAAATATTTGTGTTTAATCAATATACGTAGGTAAGTACTTACATCCCATGAGAAGAAAAAAATTCAATTTTAATGGTACCAATTTTTTGTTTACATTTATATTGAACATCTTTAATTTTTAAAATGTAATTTAGGTAAACTTAAGAGAATTATCTATCACAACAAAAACACTTTTATAACTAAATAAATGTACAGCACTTTTTAGAAAGAATATGTGTTCATCATCACGACCCTCTTTCGAATGTAATTAACAATTGCTTAAAATATAAGTTTAAATTCTGCAGAATACCTTTGCCCCCCTCTCATTCATACTTTAACATGGTATAAAAATTAGGTAGGTAATAAAATCAGTGAAAAACTAGTAATATTATTATTTAAAAGAATATCAAGTTTTTAAGTCATAGAATTCATATTTTTGATTTATTTGACTTTATGGTTCGTTCTTATTCATATTTACAAATCAGTTTATAATAATTTAAAAAATAATATTGCCGACCTCCAGTTACCTAATAAGACTTATTGTTCTTTTTATTTTATTATTACTTTATAACAATAAGATTGTCCTAGCCTATGTATATCTCTAGAGATGTTTACAGAATTATATCGTGTGGGCGACCTCATTCGAGACGCGTTTGAGGTGGTGGATACGTAAATTGAAGCTTAACAAGCCCGTTGATTTATGAAGTAACTATGGGAATTTGCTGTATAATGTTCTAGAGTGCGTTGATTGTAAGGATTAATATTATATAATGTTAAGGTCAACGAGCTACACGATAGGTATAATGTATATCACATTGCTTTCACAATGTGTAAGCTGCAATCCGAAGAATTATTAAAAACACGTCTCTATAAATCATTAGGTTCATAGGTAACAAGCCAGGCTCACGTTATGGCGACTATAGTAAAATTAGCATTAGAACTTAGAAACGACAAAGCCAGATTTTCAAAAACCATCGATTTTTGAATCACCGACAGTGGCGGTCAAATGATTTTGTCGTTGGGAGGTGGGGGGGGGGGATATGGCAGAATTTTAAAATGCATTTTTTTATCATTGAAAATATAATTTATGGTCATGTCAAATATAATTTTATAAAATTATGGTAGATGCAAATTGTGTTTATAACTTAGATAACTATACAGACTTTACAAAATGAATTATTTTTTTTTAAATAAAATATATAAAATAGTTTTTATTTTTATAAACATAACAGATTATAAATGTATATGTTCAATAAATTGAAGTACTTACTTGAAACAATAAAAATTTAAAAAAAATAAGTAGGTATACCAATAGTATAATATAATTAATAATTAATAAAAAATGTTAAAAATTCCGACAGAAAAATGATACATTTTGTAAAAAAACATTTGAATAAATTCTGATTCTTTTGATATATCTTAATTTATATTTTTTAGCCTTAGTTCATATTTGTTAATTTAGATTCTGGGTGGAACAACTTTACAATGATGTGTATTTTTTATTTTTTTATTTTTTTTTTTGTGTCTGTCATCACCTTTTAGGACAGTAAAAGTTCTTGGATTTTCTTCAACAGTATCTTTTCTGATAGGAAAGTGAATCTAGTTGGTATTTTGGGGGGTCAAAAGTACAATTTTTCTAGTAGTTTTTAAAAGCGCAGTGAAAAACAAAAGAAAAATTAAGGAAAAACGGGAATTTTTACGCAAATGACCGTAGATAAGTGAAATTTTCACTGGTTGTTTATATTTTCATTTTCTATATCCGATAACATTTTTTCAATATATTGATTTATTTTGAATGGTTTAGAGACGGTTCAGTTTCCAATTGTATTAGTTTTTTTTTTTTTTATGAATATCAATAACAATTTATAAGTTGGTTAAAAAAGCTTGAAAATTTAATAGAGGGTTTCTAGTATATTGTTTCAAAGGCAGATGAAAAATATTAAAAATCCTTAGTCACAGTTTTTTGTTATAAGTTATAACAATTTAAAGTCCAAAAATTGACAAAATATGGAAAAATCACGAAAATTAACACATTATTTTGAGTTAAGAATTCACAAAATTTTTTCTTTTTAAATCTAAGATTTTAAAATGTAATACAAGATTACTCATAAGCTTGTCTACCTTTAACAATAAAAAAATGTCTATAAGAAAGTCAAATTAAATTTTTATGAGCGTTTGAAATTCAAATTTTTACAACATTGGATATTCACTCGATTTCTCAAGTAGCGATTTCCTAATTTTGTTGTAATTCAAAAACGAATAACTGTAGATACATGAAAATTGCACTGAATGTTCAGATTAGCATTTCCTATACACTGTAAAATATGTTGACTCTTTTTGAGCCGTTTACGGACATTTTCAGTTTTCAATTTTTTTAGTTTTATTTTTTTCTATAAATATCAATAAAGTTTTATCTGTTGGGCCAAATAGTGTAAAAATTTAATACAAGGCTCCTGATATATTGTTACAATAGCAATTGAAAAATATAAAAAATACATACACACAATTTTTTTTATAAGCATTTAAAGATCAAATTTTGACAAAATTTATCAAAATCTCGAATGAACACAGTTATTTTTTACAGACATTTTAAATTCAAATTTGGACCAAATTACATATTAAAATCAATATTCACGATCTTGGTTTTTTGTTGTAATTTAAAAATATTATTCGGGGATATATGAAACTGAAAAATCAAAATATTATGTCCTATCCATACAATCTACCATAGTATTAGGAATAAGAAGTATACTCAATGATAAGACTGTGCATATTTTAATGGGCAATGAATAATTTATTGATAAATTCCATATAATTTAATACCATAAATAAGTATATAATATGTCTTATACCTAGACTGACAGAATCGTTTTTCTTATACAATGATATTATATCAGTGAATTCAAATTTAACACCATCCATTATACAGTGACCCACTTGTAACCTAAAGTACAGCAGAGTGACATCCACTTACCCACCTTTTTTTTTGGTTTTTTATTTTAAATTTTTTATTTTTGTGTCTGTCATCACAGTTTGGGGCAGTAAAACTCCTTCAATTTTTTTCAACAGTATCTTGTTCGATGGGAAAGTGAATCTAGTTGGTTTCATTCGGGAGGTCAAATTTTCAAATTCATAATAGTTTTCAGAAGCGATGGGATTAAACACATAAAAATTAAGGAAAAATGGGAATTTTTACGCAAAATCGGTTTTCCACAAAATAGATTTTGGTTTTTGGTGTAACTCTAAAACAAATGAACGTATATACATGAAATTTTCACTGGTTGTTTATATTTGCATTTTCAATACACGATAACATTTTTAAAATATTATGATTTATTTTGAACTGTTTAGGGACATTTTAATTTTCCATTTTTTTTTTAGTTTTTATTCTAAAAATATCAATAAAATTTTATTTGTTGGTTTCGAAAACTTGAAAATTTAATAGAAGGCTCCTACTATATTGTTACAATGGCATTTGAAAATATAAAAATCCTAAGTCACAATTTTTTTTTTATAAGCATTTAAAGTTCAAAATTTGACAAAATATGGAAAAATCACGAAAATTAGCAAATTATTTTGAGTTAAGAATTCGTAAACATTTTTCTTTTTAAATCTAAGATTTGAAAATGTTATACAAGATTACTCATAAGCTTGTCTTCCTTTAACAATAAAAAAATCTCTAAAGGAAAGTCAAATTAAATTTTTATGAGCGTTTGAAGTTCAAATTTTTACAACATTGATCAATTTACTCGATTTCTATCGTGTAGCAATTTCCTTATGTTGTTGTAATTCAAAAACGAATAACTGTAGATACATGAAGATTTCACTGATTATTTATATTAGCAGTTCCTATACACCATAAGTTTTGAAAATATTTATTCACTGAATTTTAATATTAGTATTTCCTATACACTGTACAATTTTGAAAATATTTTGACTCTTTTTGAGCTGTTTACGGACATTTTCAGTTTTAATTTTTTGTAGTTTTTTTTTCTATAAAAATCAATAAAGTTTTATCTGTTTTCCCAAAGAGTGTAAAAATTTAATACAAGGCTCCTGATATATTATTACAATAGCATTTGAAAAATATTAAAAATCCATAGGCACAATTTTTTTTTATAACCATTTGGAATTAAAGGTCAATTTTTTTCAATACCATAGATAAGTATATAATATGTCTTATACCTAGAAGGACATACCGTCTCCGCTCAGAATCGTTTTTCTTATACAATGATATTATATTATTATTGAATTCAAATGTAATACCATCCATTATACAGTGACCCACTTGTAATCTACTGTACAGCAGAGCGACACCCATTTGCCACACTTTTATTTTTATTTTGCAATCTTTTAAATATTGTATCTATAAATAAAACTTGTATAATCGACTTCTAATAATATTAATTATTAAAATTATTAATATGTTGCTTATCATCAATATATTATTAAGAAATATAATATATAATTTTTTGGATATAATATTATAATAGGTATATATTATAAAAAAAATATTATTATTAATACCCGAAAATTATAATATTAATATTAAGAAATACCTAAGTTAAATTGTATCTAATATAGGTTAGGTACCTATATTACCTACCTACCTACATATATATTTAAACTTTAACATAGGTAGATTCTGAGTGGCACATTTTTTTTTTGATAAAGGTAGATAATCCTATATGGAATCTTATTTTACATTTTAAAACCTTAGATTTAAAAAGAAAAATTTTTACGAATTCTTATCTCAAAATAATTTACTAATTTTAGTGATTTTTCCATATTTTGTCAATTTTTGAACTTTAAATGCTTATAAAAAAAACGGTGACTAAGGATTTTCAATATTTTTCAAATGCCATTGTAACAATATAGTATTAGCCTTGTATTAAATGTTCAAGCTTTTTTAACCAGCACATAAAATTTATTGATATTTTTAGAAAAAAACTAAAAAAAAATGGAAAAATGCATGTGCCTAAACAGTACAAAATAAACATTTTGAAAATGTTATTGTGTATAGAAAATGATAATATAAACATTCAGTCAAAATTACATGTACCTACCTACTTTCATTTGTTTAAGAGTTGCACCAAAAACCAAAATCGATTTTCTCGAAAACAGATTTAGTGTAAAAATTCCCGTTTTTCTTAATTTTTCTTTTGTTTCTCACCAAGCTTTTAAAAACACTAGAAAAATTTTACTTTTGACCCCCCCCAAAGTACCAACTAGGATTCACTTTCCTGTCGCAAAAGCTACTGTTGAAGAAAATCCAAGTATTTTTACGTTCCTAAGACAGACATAAAAATAAATTAAAATAAATTAAGAAGTTAAAAAAAACACACATCATTGTAAAATCAATCCCACCAAAAACATATATGTAAAATGAGAGCCAAGTTCAATACTATAATATTGAACTTGGTTGTTGACTTCAACGACAAAAGAAGTGAGATCTAAATTGGTGCCAAGTTAGGATAATATATTGAAGCCTAAGGTGTGACTTGGCTACTTTTCATATACGAATTATTATTATAAGTACCTACTAAAACAGTAATGGAAGAGTGAAGATGATTTTCCGAAGAATAAAATAAGAACTCAAAGCTTTAGAACTTGCAAATGCTATAATATACATATAATTCGTAGCCAAGTCAGACCTTATGCTTCAATATATTATCCTAACTTGGCACCCATTTAGATCTCACTTCTTTTGTCGTTGAAGTCAACCAGGGACTGTAACCGGACCGAAAATAACCGGTTATAGAACCGGGAACCTTGTGTTAATTATTAACCGTAACTTAACCCTAACCCTAATTTTTAAAGTTCAATTTTTTCGGTTTTTAAAGGTTTTTTTCGGTTAGGTCACTATGAGTCAAGGGGAAGGAAGTCATACTGAAACATCTGGAACTACTAACCCATCTTCAAAACGCAAAAAAAAATAGTATGGTTACATTATAATAATATGTATTTTATGAATATAAAAATTATTATTATATTGTTAAAATATAAAATCTTGTAAAAGAAAGTTTATAAAATATGTATTAAATTTTATTAATTTTTAAGTCTCAACCTAAATCATAATAGACTCTTAGGCCTCGGCACTGTTATTTGAGAATTATAATACTAATAAGTATTAATATTAAACCAAAATGAGTGCTACGCCTACCTTCCAATTTAGAATCTTTACCCTCAACAATCAACATCAATCATCTGAAAGTTTTTGTATTGAGTTGTGGTGATATTTTAATCGTCTCTGTCGTCAATAGTCAACACATTAATGAAGTTTACAACAATAATTGTTAATTAAGTTAAAATGTAAATACTAAAGCATAAGTTTGTTAGTTGTAATTTTAAGTTGGAATATATGTTATCATACGGTTTTTGATTGTTAAAAGAGCTGTCTATCCCTAGACTTGGTTGAAAACTACCAGGTTTATCTGTAGGTACCTATACATATTTTTTGGTTGTATTAGTACGGTTCTATAATCGCTTAAAATTTTAAAATATTTTTTTTTTTTTTAACAGGTTAAAACCGGTATAAACCACAACCGTAACCGCAACCTCAATTTCATATTTTTGAAATTTATAATTAAAACCGAAACCTTAAAAATATTTTTTTGAAAAACCGAAACGAAACCGAAACCGAAAAAAACATAAAGGTTACAATCCCTGAAGTCAACAACCAAGTTCAATATTATAGTATTGAACTTGGCTCTCATTTTACATATATGTTTTTGGTGGGATATCATTACTTTTTGTATGTAAATTATTATAACCTAACCTAACCTAGCCATGACGTATTCTATATATAAAGTTTATTACTATATAATATAATTCAGTTACTAATATTAATAATAATATTTATTATAAAATATTTTCCGTTGTATATACAGAGTATAAAATATATGTAAAATTAATATACAATTATTTTAACTCTTTTTGAGTATATTTTTAATTATCATAATTGTATTGACTGTAGATTCTACTGTTGGGTGGATAATTCATAAATTGTAAGAATAATTATTTAATTATTTTAATTGTAATATTTAAAAAAAATAATATTATTTACATACATATAGATAGAAAAAAAAGTATGTTGCTGCGCGACAATATCGACAATATCGACACATATTCGGTTAGTCGTATTTTTGGAGCGGCGATACGGGAAAGGTTATTTAAGTCAACATTACATTAAATTAGAGGCAATTCATTAATAAATTGAAAAATTAAACATAATAGATAAAATAATTGCAAAATTATAATAAAATCAATTGATTTAAAAATTAAAAATTAAAACATTTCAAGTTTCTGATTTTTTCCTTTGTATTTACCTAACTACCTATCTGTATGCCAAATTTGAACTTTCTAGGTCATCTGGAACTGGGTTAGAATTTTGATCTATAGGTAAGTCAGTGATAAAAATGACGATTTTAGGACGTTAATATCTAAATAACGGTTTGAAGTGTGTTTATGAAATTTAGAGCACATATGTATCTCGTTAGTCTCAATATATGAGCCAAATTTGACATGTTTATGTGGAATAGTTTTTGAGTTATGAGGGGGTCAAAAGTGGCTCCAAATGGTTCGTGTAATATTACACACGGTGCTGCTCGCCAGTTCTGTTAGCTAGAACTTGGCTTGACACGCTACCGCGTGTCTAGATACATTCATCGTTTCACTCAGAATCTAAAATTATGAATATTACTTTGATTTTTTTCACTCATTATAATATGAAAGATGATGAAATATATAAGTAATAATATAAAATATGAATTAAAAATACTTAAGTTATATATTATATTACAGTATAATTACAGTATATATAAATTAAAAACCGTTGAAGAACGGCGCACATTATTAACACGATATTATGATTAGATTCGTATTAGATTTATCGATTAGAATTAAGATTTTAGTTAACCACTCAAACAATCACAAAAAATGTCATAAAAATCGGCCCAGTCGTTCTCAACTGATGAATAACTATACATTTTTCACACCATTTTTATATTAATTATAGTTTATAGTTTATGTTCCTAGGTATAATAATTTTATAGTAATTCGTAACATTGCATATTAATAACGACCTATAAACACATCTGTAGTAAATTTATGATTTTCCACATCAACCTTTTTTTAAGTTATTATTATAGTAATAAAACAAATCTTGAAAAGTTTGGTATTCCAGTCATTGCTAATTATGTACCGTGCGTCTAGTATAAAATATTGTCATCTGAAATTTATTACCAAAGCATCAGTTTGACGTACAAAGTAAAGTATTTCCCAAAACCGTGCCCAAAATCGAGAAGAAGTTGATGGACGGCAGCCTCGCGGTCGGTGCCGATTTTCGAGACAGCCTGCTCGTCGCGTCGTGGGCGGAAGAACCGTCGGCCGATGTAACCTCCGAACATCAACGTAGACGTCCCGGCGGCGGTGCACCGCTATTCCGCTAAGAGGGAAGACGCCGATGGTCGCCCTGTGGTGACGGTGGAACGACCGCTTAGTTCACCCGCCACGGTGCGAGTGCAACGACGCTCGGAAAAAGGTGCTGAAGAAGTGTCTAAGTCGACCTTATTCCACCGGCTCCGCGAGAGGGGAAAAGGAGTTCGAGTTGAACGACGGGATCGGAGTCACGTGCCGTCACAGTGAAGGGATATGAGCTGTTCGTCCGTGTCGTGAAAGGCGTCGGCGACGACGACAACGACAAATGGCGAAAACTGCGCGCCGTCCCGTCGCCGAGCCACGTAAAGCCGTCAAGCGTCAAGTTATTTCGCGGTGCGGTCGGTCGACGTTCACTCGCGGTGCCTTGAAGAAGTTCGACGTCAATATTTTGTCATTTGTGCTTATATTTTGAGGTTTGAAGAAAACCCAAAACCGTTTCATAATAAATACTATACGTTTCTATACGTACATATAAAAATATTTATATATATTTTTTGTTCGGCAGGATATATTCAATAAAAATTAACAAAAGATTAGAAAGTTTTCGCTCAGATAATACTCGATCTATTTTAGGTATTTGAAATACACGGGTGACAATTTACTAAATGGTCAATACCAATATTGTATGGACCGTTCGTGAAATAATAATGCGACTCTCCCGCCGCGTAGGTCTGCCACAGAGACAATGCGCGTGGTCCAGCCGCCATCTTTGGAGCTTTATAAACGTAAAGCTGGTTACACACGGGGCGGTTTGGCCGCGAGCGGACGCGGTTTTTATCCGCGGCGGTTTAAAACCGCGTCCGCCGTTTTGATTACACACGTACGCGGTTTTTCTTCCCGTCATACTTAATAATAGTCAAATTTCACAAAAAGTAAAGTGAATATTGGAGCGAGTCAGAGTAATTAATAATCACTAATCAGTCGTGTTAAAAACTTTGTCGAGGTAAGACCTTTGAATTTTGTTTTTCACGTTTTACATAATATATTATACTTACTTACCCATATACTCGTATTATGGACTTATTGGACGACGTCGAAGCCATAGCAGTAGCATATGCTTTAAATAAACTCAATAATGCAGAAAAAAAGAAAAGATCCATAAGGCGCTATTGGGTACATCCGATGAACACTAAACGAATTAAAGAAGGTCAGTTTCAAGTGAACTTCATGACACTGAGGGCTCACCCTGAAGAATTTTTAAAGTATTTCAGGATGTCTATAGAATCGTTTGATGAGTTGGTAAGTAAATAAATAACGAATAAATATTTAAAGTCAGAAAGCACATACGAATTACAAACGTCAAAATTTTTACGTTTGTATAACCATATTATGTCAAATAATTTCTATTTTTTAGATTTTACTGGTAAGACCAAGTTTATCAAAACAAGTAACAAATATGCGCATTCCAATCAGTACAGAAGAACGACTGACAATCACTTTGCGGTAAGTAGATATCATAGTAAATATGTAAAAATAGAACACAGTGATTAAGTGGATCTATCACATAACAATGTATTTAATTAAATCAAATTAAATCAAAATCAAATTAAAATAAATTTAATTAAATTAAATCTTTTAAACATCCTCGTTCATATAATATTATTAAAAAATGCATTACATTTTAAAATGATACAAAATACAAAAGTTTACATACTAATTAGTATTTTCTTATTTATTGGTGTTATTCAGTCTTGAATAATTGAAGGGTGTTGTCGATGGAGAACCAGGAGCTGTTACTGTTTGAGACGAATTTGTATGACAATCATAGTATTGATGTGGGTTGGCATCACTCGCAGGAGATACCAATTGGTAAGGATCTAGTCCTGAAGAAGTTAACGAGGATGAAGCTGGTGTTATGTCAAGATGATTAGGATGATGGTTTATTGCGGTCGGATATGTGTTATAAGAACGGTCATAGAAAGTTGAGGCGCGGTGTTGTATGGGCCAGTTCACAACATTATTAGCTGTTGGGGGAATGTATGTACTTTGGTTAGGGTTTGTAGAAGAAACTCTTTGTATGGTCTGCAAGAATTCAATAAAAATTTGATTTTGTTTTTCTTGATTTAACATTCTGATTTGTGGCGCCAACGACATGAGAAAAGAAGAAACTGGATCTTCAACTTTTCTACCTTTCAACATTTGTAATAAGTTGTCTTCAAAAGACATTTTTGGTCTTTTGACAGACTTTTGTTTTAGAGATTTTGGTGTCTTTACTTCCGAGTCGACTACACAGACATCAGGATCTTCCACATTCATCACTATTTCTGATTCATCTTCGTTTTCCTCTTCCGGTTCACTCTCGATAACATTACTTTCGGTCCTGAGGATTATAACATACTTATAAGTTTTTTTTCAAACTGTTAATTGTTGTTAAATGTTAATATGTAAATATGATTTATTAGTTAATACCTTCTGTTTTCCATTGTGGGTCTTAAAAATTGTAAAATATTTGCATATACATTTTTTGTTTCGTTGTTTGCAGCCTGCCCCGATTTTTTAATACACTTTTTTTCTGAAAGTATCTCGTATATTTTTCCATTTTAATTTTAGCTCTTTTACTAGTAAAAAAAAAACATGTTTGTAATATAAATTATATTAAATGTAACACAAAATGTTTTATATTTAAATATATGGGAAGTGTCTTTAAAAATAAACAAGAACATCATTTATAGGTAAGGTATAATTTATATAAACATTTGAAAGCAGTTTTAAAATTATTTTTTTTTACCTAAAAATAATACAATATTTCAGATTCTATTACAAAAGTATTTTTTTTTTAATAAACTAGATTTTCCATTATCATAAAATATTATTTTATGTCCTACACTCCTACCAATACATCATTGTATACGAAAAACGATTCTGAGCGAAGACAGTTTGGCAGTCTTAGATTTAAAAGTAAAATTTTTAAGGATTTCTAATTCAAAATAATTTCAAATTTTCGTGATTTTGATTTTTACGTATTTTGTCAAGATTTGAACTTTAAATGATAATAAAAAAAAATTTTGAGTATAGATTTTTAATATTTTTCAAACGTCATTTCACAATATATTAGGAGCCTTGTATTAAATTTTCAAACTTTTTTTCCCAAAGAATAAAATTTTATTGGCATTCATAGAAATAAAACCTAAAAGAATTTAAAACTGAATATGTCCGTAAACAGCTCAAAGCAAATCAAAATATTTTGAAATTTTTATTGTGTACAGAAAATGCTAATAATTAGTGAAACTTTCATGAAAATACGGTAATTTTTTTTCAGAGTTATACCAAAAACAAAAATCGATTTTGTCCGAAAACTGATTTTGCGTAAAAATTACCGTTTTTCCTTAATTTTTATTTTATTTTTCCCTGCGCTTTTGAAAACTATTGGGCATTTTAAAAAACGTCCTCCCCAATGCACCAATACTATATTCACTTTCCCATCGAACAAGATACTGTTGAAGGAAATCGAAGCACTTCTACTAGGTACCCAAAACCGTGATGGTACACACACACACACACACACACACGCACACACACACACACACACACACAAAATACATCATTGTAAAATCAATACATTCGGTCCGCTCAGAATCTAAAATTTGCAGTCCAATTAATATTCATAGATAAAAATTGAAAATTTAATACTAGGTTGTCGATACTTTTTCTGACAATAATTTTAAAAAAAATCGTACGTCATTCCATTAAAAAAATTAATTATTTATTATATTAGTAAAGTTATTTCTAATGAAGTTTTTGTTGGTTGGATAAAATATAAAAGGATATGAATAAAATAATAATCATATATTCTGATTTTATATAATGTTATCAGATACTTAGCAACTGGCCAGCACTTCTCCGCATTACATTTTGAATTTTTGTGTGGGGTGTCAACTATAGCCATGATAGTCATGATAGAAACTTGTAAAGTTTTTTGGCAAATTTTACAACCAATAGAAATGGCAGAACCGACCACAAATGACTGGTTGGATATAGCCAAAGGATTTTTTGAAAAAACGCAGTTCCCGAATACCGTCGGTGCAGTAAGTTACTTTATATATACTTTTTAGATTTATTAATTTTTAATAATTATGGGAAAATAATATAAATGTATACCAATAAAATTGTATATATACATTACAAATTGAAAGGAGTTATGAAACAATTTAGTAATAATTCGATAATAATAGATCGTTGTTTTATAATGGCTCGATATATTTTCTGCAGGTAGATGGAAAACATATACGAATCGAGTGCCCAAAAAGTAGTGGATCGTTATACTATAATTATAAACACTTTTTTTCATTGATTCTAATGGCTATTTGTGACTCAAATTATTGCTTCCGAATAATCGATGTAGGATCATTTGGTAAAGAAAGTGACTGTAATGTGTTCAAAACATCAACGTTTGGTAGGAAACTTTATGAAAATCAAATAAACTTTCCACCTGATCAATGTTTACCGAACGATGGACTCGGTTCGCCACAGCCATTTATTCTTGTAGCCGATGAAGCTTTTGCTCTCCATAAAAACCTACTACGACCGTTCCCAGGTAGAGCCTTAAACGATAAAAGGAGAATTTTTAATTACCGTTTATCAAGGGCCCGTCAATATATCGAATGTACCTTTGGCATCATGTCTAAAAAATGGCGGGTTTTTCAAACAACTATGTTGGTTGAGCCGGATGCTGCAGTTATGATAACAAAAGCTTGTTGTGTGCTACATAATTTTGTACGTCGCCGTGATGGCACTAATGTTGAAGATATCACGAGTTGTTCGATGGAGAGTATAATAGAAAGAAGAGGAGTGGGGAACGCTCAAAAAAATGCCAAAGACGTCAGGGAGTATTTTGTAGATTACGTCAATAACCCAAACCATGCACTTGACTGGCAAAATAAAATAATTGGCAAGTAATTGTTTAAAAATTGAAATGCATTTCTTTAAAAATTAAAAAAAAAAAATCATAATTTTGTAATCATCATAGTATACAGGTCAGGTATTGGTTTTAATGCATATTTTATTTGTTTTGAGGTCAAAAACTTTGTTTATATTAGGTACAACTAATTGACTTTGAACTTTTTGGTATATTATATAATGTATCCATCATATTTAAAACTTCCACAAAACAAAATGTACCTCATTCATTTAATATCTATAATTCTATGATATTGTTATATATAATGTATGTTAATAATTGTTTAATTATTACACTGGTATTTATGTCTTAATTCATACTTTTTTATTTTCTTATTATTATTATAATATTATTTTGTTTTCATATATTCAAATGGCTAATAAAAGAAAAGTATATATCACTTACTTTTTTCTGTTTTTATTTTATCTTCCATTTCGTCGAAATTAATCAAACATGCTCGAGCTACGTTTGTCCATCCTACATGAAGAGCCTGGAGATCGTGATGACTACTTTCTTCTACATTTCCAATAGTAAATGTAACATAATATTATTAAAATGGTATTGAATCAAAAAAAAATACTTTTTAGATATTTTATAAATATTCATAATAATGCCGTTTGAGTTTTTACTCCTAGTACCTATCCCTTTACAGGAAAAACAGTGCGAACATTTTATATGCAAAACTAATACAAAAATACAAAATAAGTACTTACGTTTATTCCAGATACACTCATTTGACTGTATCATTGATATAAAATCTTCGGTGTCAAACATGTTTAAAACTTTAAACAAAAAAGAAAATGCTACCTAATACTAATTACTAATAAGTAATAACAGCGTAGGTATATTATTTAAAAGATTTTCTGCTCAGTAAATGAACACTTCAAAAATAATTTCATGAGTACTAAATTCATAGATGGTAATTCAAGATCCGCCAACGGATCGCGGCGGTCAAACCGCCTGTATGAACAGGTCTATTGGAAAACCATAGTTTAATTATAGTTGGCGGACGCGGTCGTCCGCCAAAAATTAAACATGAGCGGTCGCAGGCGGTCGTCCGCGCCGATCAACGGCGCGGTTTTTCTCGTATGAATATGCCATTTAAATAACCCATGTTCAATTATAGGCGGTTTTCCGCCGCGGATAAAAACCGCGTCCGCGCGCGGCTAAACCGCTCCGTGTGTAACCAGCTTAACACTTTTACTATTGCACAGTCTTAAGTTACATACGTATCCCTGGTTGGACAATAACGGCGGTAATGGGAATATACAATCAAACGATATTGAGTATACTAATATAATATAATATTCTATACCGTGATAATAAAAGCGTGTACTGTATTAAATTAAATTGTCTAGTATCATGTAGGTACCTGCCTCCAAACGGAAGCCTTTCGGAAATCGACCCTTTTGTAAAAGGGATAAACGGTAGTCGAATGGGCTTATTGTGTTATTGTTATTTTGGCAATAAAGAGCTACTGCAGGCTGCCACAACCCCTGAAGTGACGGTCGCCGACACCTTTTATACTCGCACGCTTATAATATAGCAGTTGTCGGCTTAGATTAGCACGTGCCCTGCACCGTACGTAAGTACGCAATAAAATGTCATCGTTAAGACGTTAAACGTTTGTAAATTATTTGTTTTTGTCACCGCATACTAAAATTTAAATTTGAATTATTTTTAAATTTTTTTTGTTGTAATATGACCAGATAATATGACCTATAATATGACCAGATAATTAAGATAAAAGTAAAAGTATTTGATTATTGCATGCTGCCAGTGTTCAAAATCGTGAAAAAAAAGTGATAATGCCGATACACGTTGCATTGGTCATTAGTACCTACTATACAAGATAATAATAATATAACAGGTATACTTACTGACCTATTTAGTCAACATTATTTTTCGGCAATGCGTAGTAATATGTGATACGCTGATACGTGTACCTACCTAATTTCAGTTATATTATTATTATTTTTTTTTTTTTTCATTGATTATTAAGCCCGGCAACTATGGCCATTAGCTGTTTTGTTAGTTTGTAGGGGAGGTAACTGTTGCTTTGTAAACACGTGTGTTTGTGGTGGCAGAATTTTTATTGGGGCACCCGTAGGTTTCTGCCATGCCCCGGAGTGGGGGGATGGCGGCACTTGTTTTCCGGACACCGTAACTTGCCCGGAGAAAAATGCCGCCTGGTGGTCGAGAATCGAACCCGCGACTGCCAGCGCCGCAGTCGATGCGTTAGACCGCTCGGCCACCTCGTCCCCCCCAGTTATATTATTAAAAAATATGTCAATATGACTAATATACCTACGATTAAATAACAAGAAAAAAAGGTGGGTAAGTGGATGTCATTCTGCTGTACAGTAGGCTACGAATGGGTCTTTGTAATGGATGGTGTTTAATTTCAATTCAAAGATATAGTATCGTTATGTTATACATTTTTAACTAAAAAATTATTATTAAATTGTAAATGTGATAAATTTTGTCAAAATTTTAAATTTAAATGCTCATAACAAAAATTTGTGACTACGTATTTTTAAAATTTTTCAACTGTATTTTAACAATTAATCAGGAGCTTTGCATTATACTTTCACGCTTTTTCACCCAACAATTACAATTTTATTGATATTTAGAGAAAAAAAATAAAAAAAATTGAAAACTGACAATATCTGTAATCTGCTCAAAAATAGTCAAGTTATTTTCAAAATTGTACAGTGTATAGGAAATGCTATTTCAGTGAAATTTTCATGAATCTACACTTATTCGTTTTTGAATTACAACAAAATAAGGAAATCGCTTCATGAGAAATCGAGAGAATATCCAATGTTGTAAAAATTTGAATTTCAAACGCTCATAAAAATTTACTTTAAATTTCCGGTAGAGATTTTAGATTCTGAGTGAAACGATGAATGTATTGATTTTACAATGATGTGTGTTTTTTTTTTTTTTTTTTGTGTCTGTCATCACGTTTTAGGACAGTAAAAGTGCTTGGATTTCCTTCAACAGTAGCTTTTCTGATAGGAAAGTGAATCATGTTGGTACTTTGGGGGATCAAAAGTAAAAATTTCCTAGTAGTTTTCACAAGCGTCGGGAAAAAACAACATACAAATTAAGGAAAAACGGGAATTTTTACCCAAAATCGGTTTTTGACAAAATCGAATTTGGTTTTTGGTGTAACTTTAAAACAAATGACTGTAGGAACATGACATTTTGACTGGTTGTTTATATTTGCTTTTTCTATACACGATAACATTTTCAAAATATTTTGATTTATTTTGAACTGTTTATGGACATTTTCATTTTCCATTTATTTTTAGTTTTTTTCTAAAGCTTACTAGTTTTTTTTGTTGGTTGCGAAAGCTTGAAAATTTAATAGAAGGCTCCTAGTATATTGTTTCAAAGGCAGATGAAAAATATTAAAAATCCTAAGTCACAATTTTTTTTTATAAGCATTTAAAGTTCAAAAATTGACAAAATATGGAAAAATCACGAAAATTAGCAAATTATTTTGAGTTAATAATTCGTAAACATTTTTCTTTTTAAATCTAAGATTTGAAAATGTAATACAAGATTCCTTAAAAGATTATCTACCTGTAGCATATGTCTATAAGAAAGTCAAATTAAATTTTTATTGATGTTCATATTTTTACGACATTGGATATTCACTCGATTTCTCATGTAGCGATTTCCTTATTTTGTAATAATTCAAAAACGAATAACTGTAGATACATGAAAATTTCACTGAATATTCATATTAGCATTTTCTATACACTGTACGATTTTGAAAATATTTTGAATTTTTTTGAGCTGTTTACAGACATTTTCAGTTTTCAATTTTTTTAGTTTTTTTTTCTATAAATATCAATAAAGTTTTATCTGTTGGTCAAAAAGTGTAAAAAATTAATACAAGGTTCCTGATATATTGTTACAATAGCAATTGAAATATATTAAAAATACATACTCACAATTTTTTTTATTAGCATTTAAAGATCGAATTTTGACAACATTTATCAAAATCTCGAAAATTATCAATCATTGTAATTAATAAATTATAAAATTTTCAGTTTTTATAGCTAAGGATTGCAAATTTAAAACAAAGGTTCTCATAAATAGTTCATACTGTAACACTGTTACATTCCACGTAAGTAGTTAATTCTCTTACCGAAAAATCTAAAAAATATACAATCACAGTTTATTTTTATAGTCATTTTATGTTCAAATTTGGACGAAATTACATATTAAAGAACCTAGTTATTTTGTTGTGATTATATAATATTATTCGTGGGTACCTACTTGAAGCTTCTAAATTTTACTATTATATATCTATGATAGTATCAGGGTTTGTTATTAATGTTGATGTATAACGTGTTATAAGTACCTAATGGATATTGTGATAACGTGATATGATTAATTTGGAATTTATTATAGATCAATTTTTTTTTAATACCATAGATATGTATATAATTTGTCTTAAACCTAGACTGACATACCGTCTCCGCTCAGAATCGTTTTTCTTATACAATGATATTATATCGTTGAATTCAAATTTAATATCATTCATTATACAGTGACCCACTTGTAACCTACTGTACAGCAGAGCGACATCCACTTACCCACTTTTTGAACTTTAAATGCTTAAAAAAAAAAAATTGCGACTAAGGATTTTTAATATTTTTCATCTGCCTTTGATACAATATACTAGTAGCCTTCTATTAAATTTTCAAGCTTTCGAAACCAACAAATAAAATTTCATTGATATTTTTAGAATAAAATCTAAAAAAAATGGAAAATTAAAATGTCCCTAAACAGTTCAAAACAAATCATAATATTTTAAAAATTTTATCGTGTATAGAAAATGCAAATATAAACAACCAGGGAAAAATTGTTTCTACATTCATTTGTTTTAGAGTTACACCATAAATTTAAATCGAAGATATTTATATTTATATGTATGCATATTTATGATATTCCACAGCAACCTTTTTTTAAGTTATTATTATAGTAATAAAACAAATCTTGAAAAGTTTGGTATTCCAGTCATTGCTATAATTATGTACCGTGCGTCTAGTATAAAATATTGTCATCTGAAATTTATTACCAAAGCATCAGTTTGACGTACAAAGTAAAGTATTTCCCAAAACCGTGCCCAAAATCGAGAAGAAGTTGATGGACGGCAGCCTCGCGGTCGGTGCCGATTTTCGAGACAGCCTGCTCGTCGCGTCTTGGGCGGAAGAACCGTCGGCCGATGTAACCTCCGAACATCAACGTAGACGTCCCGGCGGCGATGCAACGCTATTCCTCTACGAGGGAAGACGCCGATGGTCGCCCTGCGGTGAACGACCGCTTAGTTTACCCGCCACGGTGTGAGTGCAACGACGATTGGAGAAAGGTGGTGCCGATGCCAAAGTCGATCTTATTCCACCGGCTCCGGGGACGAAGGAGTTCGAGTTGAACGACGGAATCGGAGTCGCGTGCCGTCACAGTGAAGGGATATTATGAGCTGTACGTCTGTGTCGTGAAAGGCGTCGGCGACGATGACGAAAAATTGCGAAAATTGCACTCTGTCCCGTCGCCGAGCCACGTCAAGCCGTCAAGTGTGTGCTTTCCGGCCCGTCTCCCGCGTCATGTTACTTAGCGGTGCGGTCGGTACTCAAAACGTGGACCGCCGTAGTTAATAATTTATAAAATGTTGAACTTTTATAGCTTAGGATTGAAAATTTAAAACAAGATTCCTCATAAGTAGTTAATTCTGTTACCGAAATGAAATTTTGGCTGCGTTACTGAAAAACTAATTGCCTTATCGTGATTTGTAATTTGCCTTACGTTACTACTGAACATTGCCGATCTCGTATACCTATAGGCTATAATATTATAGTCTATACAATATACTGCGACACTTCGGTGGCCCATTCTCTTACTGCACACACACGACACACTTATCGAATACCTAACTATTATATTATTATTCGTAATAGGAAGATTTGTTATATTTATTTAATGCTGCTGAAAAAACTACGTGCCACCAAATTACAAAAATGGGATTTTAATTTCTAAAGCTTTGTTCATCACCCCATAGCAATGAATAAAAAATAATAATATTATAATATTTATTCAACTTATAGGCTATAATAAATAATAACAATATAAAAAATCCTGACTGACAAACCGTCTCCGCTTAGAATAGTTTTTCTTCTATACAATGATATTATATCATTGAATTCAAGTTTAATATAATCCATTATACATTGACCCACTTGTAACTTACTGTACAGGAGAGTGACATCCACTTACCGGCTTTTTTATATTATCCTCAGTCTTAAAAATTGAAATTATCAAATTGAATCAAGAAGGTTCTTTAAAAAGGTCATATTTTTTCGATTTGCTCAATAGTTATTTAATGCCACGGAATTGTACAAACGTCATTATAACAACACAGTAGGAGTTTGTATTAAATTTTCAAGAAAAAAAACTAAAAAAGTTGAAAACTGAGTATATAAGTAAATATCTCAAAACAAATTATAATATTTCGAAAATTTCATCGTCTACAGAAAATGCAAACATATATATACAGTTAATATATATAAACAGTTAGTGAAAATTTCATGTATATACATTTGTTTATTTTAGAGTTACACCAAAAACCAAAATCACTTTTGTGGAAAACCGATTTTGCGTAAAAATTCCCGTTTTTTCTTAATTTTTATGTTGTTTTTTGAAAACTATTAGGAAATTCAAAATTTGACCTCCCGAATGAAACCAACTAGATTCACTTTCCCATCGAACAAGATACTGTTGAAGAAAACTGAAGCAGTTTTACTGCCCCAAACCGTGATGACAAACACAAAAATTAAAAAAATAAAAAATAAAAAAAAATACACATCATTGTAAAATCAATACATTCATCGTTTCACTCAGAATCTAAAATATAATAAGATTCTATTATTTTTTGGGTGTGCATATTTTTAATTTGGGGGGTGCACCCCCTTGTTGTGATAGTGTAAATAAATAAATAGGGGTACCACAAAGTGTAAAAGTACCTATGTAGACCATGTAGTATCTGTGTTATCACATCACATCAGGTTTTACGCTTGGTGACCAGTGGATTAACATAAATTGAATAGATGGCGTATAATAGTCCTAACAGTGTTTGAATTATCTGGATAAAATTATTTCTTAAATTATCTTATCTAGATAAAAATAATTAAACAATCTAATTATCTCATCTAGATAAATGTAATGGTTATCTGTGGTAATTTATCTCGATAAATAATAGAACAATAAGAATATTTTTAAATACTGAAATAGCCAATATTTTACGAGAACCAAGTAGTGTTTCCCAATTCCAATATTATTATAGTTAAAAAAAGAAATGTTTACTGAAACATTGTCCGTTTTATTTTGTTATATTATTTTTATTTAAGTTATATTAAAAATTAAAATTGTATATTATTTTAGTTAAGAAATTACATTGAGGATTTATTAATTAATAAATAGTACCTAATTGGTAATTACTAATTACTAATAAAGTAATAAATTATATTATTTATAATATAATTTAAAAACAAATTATCAATTTTTTTACCTAGATAAATGTATGTGTATTTTTATTTTTATTTTTATCTTTAACTAGATAAAAAAAAATTATGTTTTATTTTATCTTATCTAGATAAATTTTGAATGAATTATCTGTTATTTTATCCAGATGATTTTTTGGTTATCTTTTCAGAACACTGGTCGTTAAACAACAATATATACAATACAAATATTAGAATATAACATAACCACTATGATGGCATATACAAAGGGAAATAGTTCTTAATGTTCAATGCAATAAATCTTATTGAAGTATATTTTAATATATTTAAAGGGGGTTGGAGTCGGAGGAGCAATAACAACCAAACATATAGCACATGAACAATACGACTATAATGTATGATGTACATATATATATATATTTAACAATAGTAAAATATTTATTATTTGTGTAATTTTATTTTATTCTCGTTTTGCTTTGACACTGTGGAAAAATGTATAAATGTGTTTACAAATCATTTTTAGGCCATAATAAATTATGAAAAAAAGGACAAACCCAATGAACAAAAATGTGCTAATTATATCAACTAAAAAATATTGATACCACTTCAGATTCAGAGCGTGAGATTTTAAATGTGGTGCTCCGTTATGACGCAAAACGTACTCAGTCCAGTACACTACCGACTGCGCTGGTGACATGGGCCGGTCTTTGAACCGATCGGAAGCAATTTTAGCGTTTTGTTGGTACCTACGGGAACGGTGCCGAGTAATGTTCAAACTTTTATAGAATTTAATTGAAATAAAATGTATCACCTGTCGTTGTTGACAATCTCCAAAATGGCGTTAAAAAACGTGTCTTTAGTTACGGAAAAAAGATCCATAGAGATCGCCATTCCGGCATCGACCAGATTGTCAATATTTCTCGGTTGATCGAAAAAAAACGGAAATCCGAGTAAAGGCACACCTGCGTCTACAGCTTCGTATACTCCAGATATACCTCCATGACTGATAAACAATTTAACATTAGGATGCACTACATGATAAATATAATAATGTCGGATTAATATCATTATAGTTCAGTATATAACTTTAAGCTATATATGTGTGTGTGTATAGTGTATATCTCAAAATTACCACATAATGGCACGTACAAAGTATGTCACGTTGCGGAAACCATTTACGAGTCATCACGTTCTTTGGTTTGTCTTTCATTTCACCATCGTATTTCCACAAAACCTTTTGCGGAACCTGAGAGATTGCCTCTTTTAACACTTTCAGTACATTTTCCGGTAACGATGGCATCGAAATCACCGTACCGAACGTGAAGTAAATCACTCCGTTAGGCGCGTCGTCAATGAATTCCAAAATGTCCTGTTAACAAACAAACCGATCGCACAATTATTTAACTTTTCAAAATGTACATGTTATATCGCTGGTTCAGTTTACATTACATAAATATTTTTTTGGAGTCATTGGCGGCTATCATGTACTGAATATGTATCCATTGATACACCTTATAGTGGGGTGGGTGGTCATGGCTCTTAGTGTATATAGCCTAAATGAATGAAAACAATATATTTAATAATCCAACCGGTGTCTATACAAATGGAAATACTAGGTAGTACCTAAATATATTATAATATTGAATGTAGAAATTGTTGCATTTTCAATGTTTCAAATAAACTATAAACAGTACTTACAATAAAATTAGCTCAGAACATTATACTGTATTATGAATTATAAATATTATATTATATTCATAAGGAATCATTAATTATTAATGTTTATACCTATCTAGTGGAGATAAGATAATTTCTATATTTTATTCGTTTCATTTATTCTGTTGCTATACAGTAGGTAGGTATACAATATAGCTGAGTATTGACTGAAAAAAAATAATCATTAAAATATTATTAGTTATTATTTGTCGTGCTGCAGTTAATAATCGTTATTAATTATTGCTTATTAGTTATTATATTCAGTACAAAGTATGAACTACGCATAAATATTTGAATTTAAAAATACAAAGCTATGTCTGATTGACCATTCTTACATTGAATTATAGTATAAAATAGATAGTGAATTGAATAAAAAAATCTTAAATTTTTTAGATTCTGAGTGGAACAATGCGTTCTTTTTTTATTAATAATTTTTTTTTTGTGTCTATAGTCACTAAAAGGTATAATAAAGGCACAATAAAAATGCTTCAATTTTATTCTACAGTATTTTTTTGGTTAGAAATTGAATTTAGTTCTGTACTTCGGGGGATCCAAAGTAATCAGAAATAGTTAGGAAAAACAAACAACAAATTAAGGAATACTGAGATTTTTACACAATACCAGTATTTAACAAAATTTTTAAAAAAAAAACGGTATAAGCATCAAATTTTCACAGAATGTTTTATATTACCAATTTTTATGCCCCATAACTTTTTCAAAATATTGTGATGCTTTTTGATCTTTTTATAAATTATAATACCATAAGAAAATTTCGAATTTTATTTATTTTTTTAATTTATTGTTGTCGTTAAAAAGTTTTTCATTCAGTTGAAAAACTTGAAATCGTAATACATGGGGGTCCTCATAATTTAATTTTTGTTACCTAGTGGAAATTAAAAAAAAGTTGAGCATAAATACACAATAGTTATTATTGTTGTTGTAATTTATGTATTGATACATATATTTAAGTAAACAGGAGCTTTCGTTGAAAAGTAAGTCTACAGAGGATCGAGGGCGAGGCGTAATGGTACGTGCATTAGAAATACACTGGTGACAATTTACTCAATGATCAATACCAATATTGTATGGACCGTTCGTGAAATAATAATGTGACTCTCCCGCCGCGTAGGTCCGCCATAGAGACAATGCGCGTGGTCCAGCCGCCATCTTTGGAGCTTTGTAAACGTAACACTTTTACTATTGCACACTCTTAAGTTACATACGTATCCCTGGTTGGACAATAACGACGGTAATGGGAATATACAATCAAACGATATTGAGTATACTAATATAATATAATATTCTATACCGTGATAATAAAAGCGTGTACTGTATTAAATTAAATTGTCTAGTATCATGTAGGTACCTGCCTACAAACGGAAGCCTTTCGGAAATCGACCCTTTTGTAAAAGGGATAAACGGTAGTCGAATGGGCTTATTGTGTTATTGTTATCTTGGGCAATAAAGAGCTACTGCAGGCTGCCACACCCCCTGCAGTGACGGTCGCTGACACCTTTTATACTCGCACGCTTATATTATAGCAGTTGTCGGCCGAGATCAGCACGTGCCCTGCACCGTACGTAGGTACGCAATAAAATGTCATTGTTAAGACGTTAAACGTTTGTAAATTATTTGTTTTTGTCACCGCATACTAAAATTTAAATTTAAATTCTTTTTAAATTTTTTTTGTTGTCGTCACATAAACAATATAATATGACCAGATAATTAAGATAAAAGTAAAAGTATTTGATTATTGCATGCTGCCAGTGTTCAAAATCTTGAAAAAAAGTGATAATGCCGATACACGTTACATTGTCAATGGTCATTGGTACCTATACAAGATAATAATAATATAACAGGTATACTTACTGACCTATTTAGTCAACATTATTTTTCGGCAATGCGTAGTAATATGTGATACGCTGATACGTGTACCTACCTAATTTCAGTTATATTATTATTATTTTTTTTTTTTTTCATTGATTATTAAGCCCGGCAACTATGGCCATTAGCTGTTTTGTTAGTTTGTAGGGGAGGTAACTGTTGCTTTGTAAACACGTGTGTTTGTGGTGGCAGAATTTTTATTGGGGCACCCGTAGGTTTCTGCCATGCCCCGGAGTGGGGGGATGGCGGCACTTGTTTTCCGGACACCGTAACTTGCCCGGAGAAAAATGCCGCCCGGTGGTCGAGAATCGAACCCGCAACTACCAAAAGGTGGGTAAGTGGAAGTCGTTCTGCTGTACAGTTGGCTACGAGTGGGTCTTTGTACTGGATGGTGTTTAATTTGAATTCTATGACATAGTATCATTGTATAGGAAAAACGATTCTGATCGAAAACAGTCAGTCAGACTATGATATTACGAAGTATATTTGATGAAATTAAGGTGAATAAAGTAATTTATTTATAACCTATTTACGTGAAATCTTGTTTTAAATTTTTAGTCCTTAGATAAAAGTTGAAGAAATATTTATATTTTAAATGTTATATTTATGTTATACATTTTTAACCAAAAAATTATTATTAAATTATAAATGTAATAAATTTTGTCAACATTTTAAATTTAAATGCTTATAACAAAAATGTGTGACTATGTATTTTTGAAATTTTTCAACTGTATTTTAAAAATTAATCAGGAGCTTCGCATTATATTTTCACGCTTTTTTACCGAACGAATACAATTTTATTGATATTTAGTGAAAAAAAAATAAAAAAATTGAAAACTGACAATATCTGTAAACTGCTAAAAAATAGTTAAGTTATTTTCAAAATTGTATGGTGTATAGAAAATGCTAATATAAACATTTAGTGAAATTTTTAAGCATCTACAGTCATTCATTTTTTAATTACAATAAAATAAGGAAATCGTTACATGAGAAATCGAGTGAATATCAAAAATTTTGTAAAAATATGAATTTCAAACGCTCATAAAAATGTAAATTGAGTTTTGTGTAGATATTTTTTTTTTTTTATGAAGGTAGACGAACTTATTAGGAATCTTGTATTACATTTTTAAATCTTAGATTTAAAAAGACAATTTTTATGAATTTCTAACTCAAAATAATTCGCAAATATTCGTCATTTTAAGGAATTTGGTTAATTTTTGAAGTTTAAATGCTTATAAAAAAAAAAATATATCTTAGAATTTTTAATATTTTTCATCTGCCTTTCAAAAAATATACTAGGAGCCTTATATTAAATTTTCAAGCTTTCGAAACCAACAAATACAATTTTATTGATATTTTTAGAATAAAAACTAAAAAAAATGGAAAATGAAAATGTCCATAAATAGTTCAATATAAATCAAAATATTTTTAAAATTTTGTCGTGTATAGAAAATGCAAATATAAACATCCAGTGAAAATTTCATGTATCTACGGTCATTTGTTTTAAAGTTACACCAAAGACCAAATTCAATTTTGTGAAAAATCTATTTTGCGTAAAAATTCCCGTTTTTCATTAATTTTTCTTTTGTTTTTCTGAGCGCTTTTGAAAATTACTGGGAATTTAAAATGTTGACCTTCCCAATGTACCAACGATATTCACTTTCCAATTGAACAAGATACTGAAGTTGAAATTCGAAGCATTATTTAGACTACTTATCGTGTACACAGACACAAAGAAAAATTTAAAAAAAAAAACACACATCATTGTAAAATCAATATACATTCATCGTTCCACTCAAAATCTAAAAATTAAAAATGTTTTTATCAACTTAATTTAACTCAGTTAAAAATTATCATTAGCTGGCCCAAGCTTGCGTATATCATGATATTATTTACAGTAATCCGATATTAATCTCAAAAATGTTAAAAAAATATTTATTTAATATACATAGAGTATATACGATATATTCAATTTTTTTAGTTTTTATTATATAAATTTTAATAAAAATGTATTTGTTGTGTGAAAAAGCTTTAAAATTTATCACAAGGTTCCTTATAAGTTGTTAAAATAGCAGTTGATAAATATTAAATAACCGATATTTAATACCGATTTTGAATAGAGGTTAAAACAGTTAAAAACCGAAATCGATACCTATACCGAAACCGAAAACAAAACCGAAAAAACCAATACCAGTAATCAAAACCGAAATCGAAATCAGAAAAATTCAAAACTGGTATTCAAAACCAAAAACGAAATCAGAAAAAATAAATACCGATATCCGAAAC
This sequence comes from Macrosiphum euphorbiae, assembly GCA_949089665.1. Lineage (NCBI taxonomy): Eukaryota > Metazoa > Arthropoda > Insecta > Hemiptera > Aphididae > Macrosiphum > Macrosiphum euphorbiae. The sequence goes on along the minus strand of CARXXK010000003.1, from coordinate 74,494,808 downwards.
CAAAGTCAAAATCTGAAAAAATAAATACCGATATCTGAAACTGAAATCGAAATCGGGAAATATATTTTCGGTTTCAAGCAATGGTCATTATAATAATATAATAATAATGCAGCCATGCAGGACTTGAAACCGATATTGGATACCGATTTAAACCGTTAAAAACCGAAATCGATACCGAAACCTAATACAAAATCGAAAAAAAACAATACCGGTAATGAAAATCGAAATCGAAAAATATAAAAACCGGTATTCAAAACGAAAAACGAAATCAGAAAAAATAAATATCGATTTCCAAAACCGAAATCAAAATCGGAAAAAATATTAACGGTTTCAAGCCATGGTTAAAATATTTGAACATTTAGGAATTTTCGAAAGACGGATTATTTGGAATGAAAATCAAAAATCTTAAAATGTGTAATGATCGATCTCAACTCTCAAGCAGACATTATAACGAATTCAGATCCCCCTTGCACCCCTCTAGTGGTGCCATTGATTGTTATAGGTCGTAACTCGTAAAAGTACATAAAAATGAGCATAAATTGTTAACCGTGAACTCCCTCAATGCCGAGTAGAAGACTATTATTCATGCGGGAGCGTTCACACACACTGATGGGTAATGTTCACTATTACTATGCGTTTTCACACATATTTACAAGACCGCATGAATACTATTTCAAATAACCTATTTTTAACTCTTTAAAAACTGTCTGCCACAAATAACCAATTTTACTAATTTTTACATTGGCGCCCAACCCTATTTCTAAGTGTAGCGGTCGCTACACCTTGAAAATAAGGGGTGGATGGGTATAATAACAAAAAATAATAAACTTGAAATATGTTCATAATTAATCACAGATTATATTGGTTGATACCTTAATATTTACTAATATTATCAATACAAATATGATAAAATGTATTAAATAATATAATTTTGAGTTTTGAGAGGGTGGGTGGGTGGTTAAAATTTTTTCTTGCTACACCTGAAAAATATATCTTGGGCGCCACTGAATTTTTATATACCTAATGTTATTATTTTGGTTACCTTTGGTATCGGTCCTGGTGGAGTTAGATGTATGCCGCCGATTTGTACGATGTCCGGTGTCAGTGGCCTAGAAGGTTCGGTGATGAAGTGCGTGTTGGTGAAAGTCAACGACGGTCTGACCAGGTCTATGGCGTCAAAAGGTCGCGGGTCGGATTTCCGGAGCCTCCGTTCGTTGTTCCAAGATAGCCACGAAACGGAAATCATACTCAGTGTATTGGTGAAACGTTCACCGAACGTCTTTGGCACGCCGCGTGGTGACAACAAGTTGGAGACGGCTGCGGGGTTGGGGACGTGACCGAAGAACGAGCGCTCCGTGTGGGTGACGATTGGCGAAGAGACGACATATATTAAGGGAACGCGGAGAACGGTAGCCGCGTATGACACATAATCCAACCATAAGGCCTCGGCAATCACCAAGTCGAATGGTCGCGATCGGCCTTCCAACATTTCTTGCATTCGTGGGTGTTCGAATATGGTTCCACAGTTGACTCGCAAGGCGTTCACGAGGTACGCAATCAACGAGGGCGTGGACCTGGGAATTCGCGACACGTTCAAGCTAACCCTCGACTCCAGGTCACCGGAAACGTCCACCACCGTGTAACCGTCCCTGTCGCCGTCCGCGAACGGTGTGAATACGGTCACGTTGTGACCGCGGTCAGTCAACACCTGCAGAAAGGTCCGCATTATGTTCCAGTTGCTCTTTGCCCCGATCGTCTGTACTGCCAAGATATTCGCGGCACCGGCCATCGGTTGCGGAGATAACAGCGCTTGGAATACGCCAAAAGTGATCAAAAGAGCGCCGATACGCGAAGCCATCGTGGTCTTTTTCCGGTCTTGTGTACTGTGTTACTGTAATGAGTGTAATGTGGTTTTACAATATTTTTTGAGACTAAACTTCAATTTATTTTTAAATTCACCATGCAGTTGTAAGTTATTAGTTATTAATTATTACGTCTTATTGAAATACTCCAATTTATGCACTATTTTTTTTTGTTTTTAATAGTTTGCGAGTTCTAGTATAATTTAATATACTTTAGATCTCATTTATTTAATTAAGTATACAAATAAAATACTCATAGAACTTTAACACATGAGTTAAATTATCTGAACGAAAATTATCTTTAAAATTTAAATACATGCGGGGGCCGGGAGAGCTCAATGATATTACACGGTCCCGGCTGTCTATGTTAACAATGTGTAATACTCTAATACAAACTTGGTAATTACACCTCTTTGTTTTTACTACAATTCAATATAGATATTGGTTTTATATAATAATAATATTGTGTACTGATTGACAACAGATTCACAAATAACAACGAATTAATAATTAATACGCCCTGGTGTACAACAGTTGAGAATAACAATAAATAGTAACTATAATAGTACGGGCTGATGCACAAAAGTTTTGGAATTACAATAAAATAATAATTTTGGTACTCACAGATGGGGGATGGTAAACTGCTGCAAAATTAACCTTTTTCTAAAAGTTGATATGTAAACTGCGGCAAAAAAAAATTTTACATTATACAAACTGCGACAAAACCGATAAGATACATTATACAAACTGCGGCAATTTGTTTTATATACCTTCTATATGTACTACCTTTATACATATCGATGCGATAACCTATATATTATACGTTTATCGTTTAATTAGGTATAATACGTTTTATGACAGCTATAATGCGTATTTTATCCGTGGCTTAACTTCATAATCGATAACGTTTGTAGTTTGTACCCTATCTTGTAACATGAACATTACCTATAATATTATACTCAATAGAACTTCTAGACACTCATAGAGTAGTACAACAAAACAGTTCGATAAATATAAATATTTTAAACACTGCAGACATTTAAATTTTAACGAAATATTAACATAAATCTCTTATAGTATAATATCATGTACAATATCGTAATATTATATTGTATTATAATAAATTGATAATGATGTATTACTCCGCTCAGAACCTAAAAGGTTAATTCCGAATTGTGTTAACTTTTCAGCGTTAACTATTATACAAATAACAAATTACAATTTAGAATAGATAAACACTCACTATTAATACTTACCATTAATCACTTTATTTAGATAACACAACTTATCTACTGTTCGGTCATGCTAGGTAAAGTTTTACGCACTCAATTCGATGCTCGGAATATTGGTACAATGGTACGTAAATACAATTTATAACAAAATAAATAAAAAAACGCGGAAAACTGGAACTGTTCAAAATTTAATTTTCAGGGGTCCTAAAATATTTACAATTTTAGATTCTGAGTGGAACGATGAATGTATTGATTTTACAATGATTTATTTATTTATTTTTTTTTTTTTTTGTGTCTGTGTACACGATAAGTAGTCGAAATAATAATGCTTCAATTTCTACTTCAGTATCTTGTTCGATTGGAAAGTGAATATAGTTGGTGCATTCGGGAGATCAAATTTTAAAATTCCCAATAGTTTTCACAAGCGCCGTTATTTATAAACACTGTTTTTTAACTGTTTAGGCACATTTTCATTTTTCATTTTTTTTAGTTTTAGATTCTGAGTGAAACGATGAATGTATTGATTTTACAATGATGTGTGTTTTTTTTTTTATTTTTTTATTTTTTTTATTTTTTTTTTATTTTTGTGTCTGTCATCACGTTTTAGGACAGTAAAAGTGTTTGGATTTTCTTCATCAGTAGCTTTTCTGATAGGAAAGTGAATCTAGTTGGTACTTTGGGGTCAAAAGTATAAATTTCCCAGTAGTTTTCACAAGCGCCGGGAAAAACAACATAAAAATTAAGGAAAAAACGGGAATTTTTACGCAAAATTGGTTTTCCAAAAAATCGATTTTGGTTTTTGGTGTAACTCTAAAACAAATGAACGTATATACATGAAATTTTCACTGGTTGTTTATATTTGCATTTTCTATACACGATAACATTTTAAAAATATTTTGATTAATTTTGAACTGTTTAGGGACATTTTCATTTTCCATTTTTTTTTAGTTTTTTTTCTAAAAATAGCAATAAAATTTTATTTGTTGGTTGCGAAAGCTTGAAAATTTAATAGAAGGCTCCTAATATATTGTTTCAAAGGCAGATGAAAAATATTAAAAATCCTTAGTCACAATTTTTTTTTATAAGCATTTAAAGTTCAAAAATTGACAAAATATGGAAAAATCACGAAAATTAGCAAATTATTTTGAGTTAAGAATTCGTAAAAATTTTTCTTTTTAAATCTAAGATTTGAAAATTAAACACAAGATTCCTTATAAGATTATCTACCTTTATCAAAAAAAAAATGTCTATAAGAAAGTCAAATTAAATTTTTATGAGCGTTTGAAATTCAAATTTTTACAACATTGAATATTCACTCGATTTCCCATGTAGCGATTTCCTTATTTTGTTGTAATTCAAAAACGAATAACTGTAGATACATGAAAATTTCACTGAATGTTTATATTAGCATTTCCTATACACCATACAATTTTAAAAATATTTTGACTCTTTTTGAGCTGTTTATGGACATTTACAGCTTTCAATTTTTTTTGGTTTTTTTTTCTATAAATATCAATAAAGTTTTATCTGTTGGGCCAAAAAGTGTAACAATTTAATACAAGGCTCCTGATATATTGTTACAATAGCAGTTGAAAATATTAAAAATACATAGGCATAGTTTTTTTTTATAAGCATTTAAAGATCAAATTTTGACAAAATTTATCAAAATCTCGAAAATTATCAATCATTGAAATTAATAAATTATAAAATGTTCAGTTTTTATGGCTAAGGATTGCAAATTTTAAACAAAGGTTCTCATAAATAGTTCATACTGTAACCAAAAAATCTAAAAAATATATGAACACAGTTATTTTTTACAGACATTTTAAATTCAAATTTGGACGAAATTACATATTAAAAAACCTAGAATAACTATTTTAGTTATTTTGTTGTGATTGAATAATATTATTCGTGGGTACTTGAAACTTCTAAAGTGTACTATTATATATCTATGATAGTATCACGGTTTTTGTTGATTTATAAAGCGTTATAAGTATCTAATGGATATTGTGATATGATTAATTTGGAATTTATTATAGGTAGGTACCTATTATAGGTCAATTTTTTGTTTAATACCATAGATATGTATATAATGTGTCTTATACATAGACTGACATACCGTCTCCGCTCAGAATCGTTTTTCTTATACAATGATATTATATCGTTGAATTCAAATTTAATATCATCCATTATACAGTGACCCACTTGTAACCTACTGTACAGCAGAGCGACACCCACTTGCCCACCTTTTTTTTTTTCTAAAAATATCAATAAAATTTTATTTATTTTTTAAAAAAGCTTGTCAATTTAATACAAGGCTCCTACTAGTCACATTTTTTTTATAAGCATTTAAAGTTCAAAAATTGAAAAAATATGGAAAAATTTTTGTAATGTGAAAATGCGTAAAAAAATTTCTGTTTAAATCTAAGGTTTTAAAATGTAATACAAGGAAATTGCTACATGTATATATTTGTAATTAAATATTATTAATGTGATATTTATACTAATTATAGTGTTTAAAAAATATTTGCTCAATTATTTTCACGACGCTTTTGAGAGTAATATAAACTAATATTATATAGTCACGGCGATTTTATTTTGTTTACCACAGCTGTATATAGTATACTATTATTGTAAAAAATGAAATTAGGGTAGTTAAAATTTTCTTTTGTTTAATTTTTTGATGTGTAATCATCTGTGCTTTCGGTTTGTAGTACGACCTTCTTGGGGAATCGAGCGTCAGGCGTAAGTCATGTAGATGTGACTGTTTGAGTATGTGTGTGTGTCGTCGCCATAGCGCTAAAATCGCAGAACCAATAAACCAGGCGAGTTGCTTATCTATTATTTTCTTTGTTATTTTCACGAGTCTGGTAGGTGCGAACGCGCTCTGGTACAGTCGTCAGACGATTCATTATTATTATTAATATTATTTATTATTCTCGTTTACGTATACGCGCGAAACCGTGTTTGTATCGTATAATATGTATTATACAAATTCCCACTCAAACCATGACATTATATTCCCCAATCAAAGTCGTACTACAGCTAAGATGTTTACACATCATTCGTGAGTACAAAGGCACTCACATTTTCGTATACAATGATATGATATCATTGAATTCAAATTTAAAACAACCCATTATACAGTTACCAACTTGTAACCTACGGTGCAGCAGAGCGACATCCACTTTTTATGGTCTTATGTGAATATATAATATGGGGGTGTTGGGACATCATTACTTTTCATGTAACATCAGGTGGGGCTACAGTTTATTATGAGTTATGACAAATAATAAGCAATCAATGTTTCAAGTTTTCCAACAAATAATGACCTGGGGCTGGTCTGCTTGAGCTACGTATTATTAAAAAATATACCATTGGCCAATATGGGCCTGTATGGGCCAATGTTCTGGGAAAGTGTAGAGCTGGTTGTTATTGAAAATTCTCGATCATCAAGTGGGGTAATTCCCATATTATATTTTGTGTAAACAACTAAATATTAATAATAATAAAAATATCCTAGGTCCTAGATATGAGTCTATATACTTATATATACATGTATATCATATAGACACGTACAAACATATTCTGACATTTTGTAGAAATGTAGAAATTACAATAATTGATAATATTTTGTATTTAGAAAAAAAATTGGACATCATTTAATTCATTATAGAATATACTAAATAATAAATTGAAAAAAAATATATGGGTGGGGGATCTATCAACACATAGTGAAGTCTCCGTCATTTAAGAATAGTAATTAGTAGTGTTGAGATTTTATTTCGCTAACAATATGCAATAAAAGCAACAAAGTATGCAAAAAAAAGGAAATTTATTAATTAATAATATAAAAAAGGTGCTCTGCTGTACAGAGCACCGTAGGTTACAACTTACAAGTGGGTTACTGTATCATGGATAATATTAAATTGAATTCAATAATATAATATCATTGTATAAGGAAAAGGATTGATGTCAGTCTAGGTATAAGGCATATTATATACTTATGTGTGGTATTAAAAAAAATTGATATATTTTAGGTACTTATAATAAATTCTAAATTAATCATATCACAATATCCATTAGGTACTTATAACGCGTTATACGCATCAACAACAAAAACTAATACTATCATAGATATATAATAGTGTACTTTAGCAAATTCAAGTACCAACGAATAATATTATACAATCACGAACCAAAGAAATAACTAAAATAGTTATTCTAGGTTTTTTTTATGTAATTTCATCCAAATTTCAACTTAAAATGACTATAAAAATAAACTGTGCTTATGTATTTTTTAGATTTTTTGGTAACAGAATTAACTACTTTCGTGGAATATTGTTTTAAACTTTCCATCCTTAGATATAAAAGTTGAACATTTTATAAATTTTTAACTACAAAATAATTATTCAATTTTAAATTTGATAAATTTTGTCAAAATTCGATCTTTAAGTGCTTATAAAAATAAATTGTGCCAATGTATTTTTAATATTTTTCAACTGATATTGTAGTAATATATCAGGTGCCTTGTATTACATTTTTACACATTTGGCACAACAGATAAAACATTATTGATATTTTAGAAATTATTTTAGAAATAAAAACTAAAAAAATTTAAATCTGAAAATCTCCGTAAACAGCTCAAAAAGAGTCAAAATATTTTCAAACTTGTATTGTGTATAGGAAATGCTAATATAAACATTCAGTGAAATTTTCATGTATCTACAGTTATTCGTTTTTGAATTACAACAAATTAAGGAAATCGCTACATGAGAAATCGAGTGAATATCCAATATTGTAAAAATTTGAATTTCAAACCCTCATAAAAATTTAATTTGACTTTCTTATAGACTTTCTTGATAAAAGTAGATAATCTTATAAGGAATCTTGTATCACATTTTAAAATCTTAGATTTAAAAAGAAAAATATTTATGAATTCTAAAATCAAATTCATAATTTGCTAATTTTCGTGATTTTTCCATATTTTTACAATTTTTGAACTTTAAATGCTTATAAAAAAAAATTGTGACTAAGGATTTTTAATATTTTTCATCTGCCTTTGAAACAATATATAAGAAGCCTTCTATTAAATTTTCAAGCTTTCGCAACCAACAAATAAAATTTTATTGATATTTTTAGAAAAAAAACTAAAAAAAGATGGAAAATGAAAATGTCCCTAAACAGTTCAAAATAAATCAAAATATTTTGAAAACGTTATCGTGTATATAAAATGCAAATATAAACAACTAGTGAAAATTTCATGTATCTACGGTCATTTGTTTTAAAGTTACACCAAAAACTAAATTCGATTTTGTCAAAAACTGATTTTGGGTAAAAATTCCCGTTTTTCCTTAATTTTTATGTTGTTTTTCCCTTCGTTTGTGAAAACTATTGGGAATTTTAAATTTTGACCTCCTCAAAGCACCCAACGATATTCACTTTCCAATCGAACAAGATACTGAAGTCGAAAATCGAAGCATTATTTAGACTACTTATCGTGTACACAGACACAAAAATAAAAAATATAAAAAAATATAAAAACACACATCATTGTAAAATCAATACATTCATCGTTCCACTCAGAATCTAAAAAAATATTATTGAAATATATAAAAAATATTTATAATATTATTGGTGGCTACTGAAATATGCGACGAGATATTCGAGTATTCCATACCTACATAAATGAGTATTTAACACGTGTTAAAAACGACTGCGTTACAAATTTCGTAAAAAATAAGAAAATTTTAATTTGGAAAGATCTCTTGCACGAATAATAATAAATAAAAAAGGTGAGGAAATGGGTACGGCTCTTCCGTACAGTTAGTACCTATGTGTCGAGTGCGGGGTGGGTCACTGTAATGGATTTTATGTTAAATTTGAATTTAAAGATAAATCATTGCTCACGAAAAACGATTCTGAGCAATTCTGGACGGTCTATATTATATTATTACTAAGACTAGGATTGTCATGCACTTTACATTGTTTTCCGAATCTAACTACAACAATTTCATATTTTTATATACTTTCAAACAATTTTTCAATGAACGGGTTTACTTTGTCAGAATATTTTTAAATGATTTAAAAACATTTACAAAGTAAATATTACATACATACAAAGTATTAAATAATAATTTTTATTTTATTGTATCGAAAAACAAAATATATACATTATTAATTAAAATCGTATAGGTATAAGAATTTTAGCGGTTTATCTATTTCCTTCAGGCATGCTTGTGTCGGAGATAGACAGTTAAGATATATTTTACATGCAAAATTACAAAAACAATATTTGTTAAATAATAAATTGGCACTAAACCTATAGATACAATTTGATAAAATTATAATAATAAATTAAAATTTACAATAATATTGTAAATAATAATTTATTGTTATAAAAATAAGATACATTTTTGTACTTAAAAAAATACATGTTGTATACATACATGTAATACACTTGTTGTGCTAGTGTAAATAAATAAATAGGGGTACCACAAAGTGTAAAAGAACCTATGTAGACCATGTAGTAACTGTGTTACCACATCGTTTTCGAGGTTTTACGCTTGGTGACCAGTGGATAAACATAAATTGAATATAGACAGCTTATAATAGTCGTAACAGTGTTTGAATTACAATTGAAATACAACGGGTAATAGTTCTTAATGTTCAATGCAATAAATCGTGTTGAAGTATATTTTACTATATTTAAAGGGGGTTGGAGTCGGAGGAGCAATAACAACAAAACATATAGCACATGAACAATACGACTATAATGTATGATGTACATTATATTTAACAATATTAAAATATTTATTATTTGTGTAATTTTATTTTATTCTCGTTTTGCTTTGACACTGTGGAAAAATGTATAAATGTGTTTACAAATCATTTTTAGGCCATAATAAATTATGAAAAAAAGGACAAACCCAATGAACAAAAATGTGCTAATTATATCAACTAAAAAATATTGATACCACTTCAGATTCAGAGCGTGAGATTTTAAATGTGGTGCTCCGTTATGACGCAAAACGTACTCAGTCCAGTACACTACCGACTGCGCTGGTGACATGGGCCGGTCTTTGAACCGATCGGAAGCAATTTTAGCGTTCTGTTGGTACCTACGGGAACGGTGCCGAGTAATGTTCAAACTTTTATAGAATTTAATTGAAATAAAATGTATCACCTGTCGTTGTTGACAATCTCCAAAATGGCGTTAAAAAACGTGTCTTTAGTTACGGAAAAAAGATCCATAGAGATCGCCATTCCGGCGTCGACCAGATTGTCAATATTTCTCGGTTGATCGAAGTAAATCGGAAATCCGAGTAAAGGCACACCTGCGTCTACAGCTTCGTATACTCCAGATATACCTCCATGACTGATAAACAATTTCACATTAGGATGCACTACATGATAAATATAATAATGTCAGATTACAATTAATATCATTATAGTTCAGTATAACTTTAAGCAAGCTATATATGTGTGTGTGTATAGTGTATATCTCAAAATTACCACATAATGGCACGTACAAAGTATGTCACGTTGCGGAAACCATTTACGAGTCATCACGTTCTTTGGTTTGTCTTTCATTTCACCATCGTATTTCCACAAAACCTTTTGCGGAACCTGAGCGATTGCCTCTTTTAACACTTTCAGTACATTTTCCGGTAACGATGCCATCGAAATCACCGTACCAAACGTGAAGTAAATCACTCCGTTAGGTGCGTCGTCAATGAATTCCAAAACGTCCTGTTAACAAACAAACCGATCGCACAATTATTTAACTCTTCAAAATGTAAATACATGTTATATCGCTGGTTCAGTTTACATTACATAAATATTTTTTTGGAGGCATTGGCAGCTATCCTATACTGAAGGTGTATCCGTTGATACACCTTATAGTTGGGTGGGTGGTCATGGCTCTCAGTGTGTATAGTGGGTAATGACTAATGACCCTAAATTAATGAAAACAATATATTTAATAATCCAACCGGTTTCTATACAAATGGAAATACTAGGTAGTACCTAAATAATATATTATAATATTGAATGTAGAAATTGTTGCATTTTCAATGTTTCAAATAAACTATAAACAGTACAATAAAATTGGGCAAATGTAAACTTAGCTCAGAACATTATATGTATTATGAATTATAAATATTAAATATTAATAAGGAATCATTAATTATTAATGTTTATACCAATCTAGTGGAGATAAGATAATTTCTATATTTTATTCGTTTCATTTCATCTGTTGCTATACAGTAGGTATACAATATAGCTGAGTATTGACTGAAAAAAAATAATCACTAAAATATTATTAGTTATTATTTGTCGTGTTGCAGTTAATCGTTAAATTATTGCTTATTAGTTATTATATTCAGTACGAAGTATGAACTACGCATAAATATTTGAATTTAAAAATACAAAGCTATGTCTGATTGACCATTCTTACATGCAATTATAGTATAAAGTAGATAGTAAATTGAATAAAAAAATCTTAATTTATTTTAGATTCTGAGTGGAATAATGTGTTCTTTTTTTATTAATAATTTATTTTTTGTGTCTATAGTCACTAAAAGGTATAATAAAGGCACAATAAAAATGCTTCAATTTTCTTCTACAACATCTTTTTTGGTTGGAAATTGAATCTAGTTCTGTACTTCGGGTTATCAAAAGTAATCAGGAATAGTTAGGAAAAACAAACAACAAATTAAGGAATATTGAGATTTTTACACAATACCAGTTTTTAACAAAATTTTTAAAAAAAAAAAAACGGTATAAGCATCAAATTTTCACAGAATGTTTTATATTACCAATTTTTATGCCCCATAACTTTTTCGAAATATTTTGATGCTTTTTGATCTTTTTATAAATTATAACCATAAGAAAATTTCGAGTTTTATTTATTTTTTTTAATTTATTGTTGTCGTTAAAAAGTTTTTCATTCGGTTGAAAAACTTGAAATCGTAATACATGGGTCTTCATAATTTAATTTTTGTTACCTAGTGGAAATTAAAAAAAAGTTGAGCATAAATATACAATAGTTATTATTGTTGTTACAATATTTGTTGTTGTAATTTATATATTGATACACATATTTAAGTAAACAGGAGCTTTCATTAAAAAGTAAGTCTACAGAGGATCGAGGGCGAGGCGTAATGGTACCCGCATTAGAAATACATGGGTGATAAATGACAATTTACTCAATGGTCAATTCCAATATTGTATGGACCGTTCGTGAAATAATAATGCGACTCTCCTGCGAGTACGCCGGGTAGGTCCGCCACGGAGATAATGCGAGTGGTTATGTCCAGCCGCGAGGCGCCATCTTTGGAGCTTTGTAAACGTAACACTTTTACTATTGCACAATCTTAAGTTACATACGTATCCCTGGTTGGACAATAACGACGGTAATGGGAATATACAATCAAACGATATTGAGTATACTAATATAATATAATATTCTATACCGTGATAATAAATAGCGTGTACTATATTAAATTAAATTGTTTAGTATCATGTATCAGGATAACAATAACACAGTTATTAGCCCATTCGGCTACCGTTTATCCCTTTTACAAAAGGGTCGATTTCCGAAAGGCTTCCGTTTGTAGACAGGTACCCTAAATCGACCACCTTTTATACTCGCACGCTTATATTATAGCAGTTGTCGGCCGAGATCAGCACGTGCCCTGCACCGTACGTAGGTACGCAATAAAATGTCATTGTTAAGACGTTAAACGTTTGTAAATTATTTGTTTTTGTCAACGCATAGAAAAAATTAAATTAAAATTCTTTTTACATTTGTTTTGCTGTCGTCACATAAACAATATAAGTATGACCAGATAATTAAGATAAAAGTAAAAGTTTTTGATTATTGCATGCTGCCAATGTTCAAAATCGTGAAAAAAAAGTGATAATGCCGATACACGTTACATTGGTCATTGGTACTTACTATACAAGATAATCATAATATAACAGGTTACAGGTATACTTACTGACCATACCTATTTAGTCAACATTATTTTTCGGCAATGCGTAGTAATATGTGATACGTTGATACGTGTACCTAATTTCAGTTATTAGATTAAAAAATATGTCAATATGATTAATATAACTACGTTTAAATAACAAGAAAAAAAGGTGGGTAAGTGGAAGTCGTTCTGCTGTACAGTAGGCTACGAGTGGGTCTTTGTAATAGATGGTGTTTAATTTGAATTCAATGACATAGTATCATTGTATAGGAAAAACGATTCTGATCGAAAACGGTCAGTCAGACTATGATATTACGAAGTATATTTGATGATATTAAGGTGAATAAAGTAATTTATTTATAACCTATTTACGTGAAATCTTGTTTTAAATTTTCAATCCTTAGATAAAAGTTGAAGAAATATTTATATTTTAAATGTTATATTTATGTTATACATTTTTAACCAAAAAATTATTATTAAATTATAAATGTGATAAATATTGTCAACATTTTAAATTTAAATGCTTATAACAAAAATGTGTGACTATGTATTTTTAAAATTTTTCAACTGTATTTTAACAATTAATCAGGAGCCTCGCATTATATTTTCACGCTTTTTTACCGAACAAATACAATTTTATTGATATTTAGAGAAAAAAAAATAAAAAAATTGAAAACTGACAATATCTGTAAACTGCTAAAAAATAGTTAAGTTATTTTCAAAATTGTATGGTGTATAGAAAATGCTAATATAAACATTCAGTGAAATTTTTAAGCATCTACAGTCATTCGTTTTTTAATTACAATAAAATAAGGAAATCGTTACATGAGAAATCGAGTGAATATAAAAAATTTTGTAAAAATATGAATTTCAAACGCTCATAAAAATGTAAATTGAGTTTTGTGTAGATATTTTTTTTTTTTTTTGATGAAGGTAGACGAACTTATTAGGAATCTTGTATTACATTTTTAAATCTTAGATATAAAAAGACAATTTTTATTAATTTCTAACTCAAAATAATTCGCAAATATTCGTCATTTTAAGGAATTTGGTTAATTTTTGAAGTTGAAATGCTTATAAAAAAAAAATGTATCTTAGAATTTTTAATATTTTTCATCTGCCTTTGAAAAAATATACTAGGAGCCTTCTATTAAAAGTTCAAGCTTTCGAAACCAACAAATACAATTTTATTGATATTTTTAGAATAAAAACTAAAAAAAATGGATAATGAAAATGTCCCTAAACAGTTAAATATAAATCAAAATATTTTTAAAATGTTATCGTGTATAGAAAATGCAAATATAAACATCCAGTGAAAATTTCATGTATCTACGGTCATTCGTTTTAAAGTTACACCAAAAACCAAATTCAATTTTGTGAAAAATCTATTTTGGGTAAAAATTCCCGTTTTTCATTAATTTTTCTTTTGTTTTTCTGAGCGCTTTTGAAAATTACTGGGAATTTAAAATGTTGACCTCCCCAATGTACCAACGATATTCACTTTCCAATTGAACAAGATACTGAAGTTGAAATTCGAAGCATTATTTAGACTACTTATCGTGTACACAGACACAAAGAAAAATTTAAAAAAAAAAACACACATCATCGTAAAATCAATATACATTCATCGTTCCACTCAAAATCTAAAATTTAAAAAAGGTTTTTATCAACTTAACTTAACTCAGTTAAAAATTATCATTAACTGGCCCAAGCTTGCGTATATCATGATATTATTTACAGTTATCCGATATTAATCTCAAAAATGTTAAAAAAATATTTATTTAATATACATAGAGTAAGTATATACGATATATTCAATTTTTTTAGTTTTTTATTATATAAATTTTAATAAAAATGTATTCGTTGTGTGAAAAAGCTTTAAAATTTATCACAAGGTTCCTTATAAGTTGTTAAAATAGCAGTTGATAAATATTAAATAACCGATATTTAATACCGATTTTGAATAGAGGTTAAAACAGTTAAAAACCGAAATCGATACCTATACCGAAACCGAAAACAAAACCGAAAAAACCAATACCAGTAATCAAAACTGAAATCGAAATCGGAAAAATTCAAAACTGGTATTCAAAACCAAAAACGAAATCAGAGAAAATAAATACCGATATCCGAAACCAAAGTCAAAATCTGAAAAAATAAATACCGATATCTGAAACCGAAATTGAAATCGGGAAATATATTTTCGGTTTCAAGCAATGGTCATTATAATAATATAATAATAATGCAGCCATGCAGGACTTCAAACCGATATTGGATACCAATTTAAACCATTAAAAACCGAAATCGATACCGAAACCTAATATAAAATCGAAAAAAAACAATACCGGTAATGAAAATCGAAATCGAAAAATATAAAAACCGGTATTCAAAACGAAAAACGAAATCAGAAAAAATAAATATCGATTTCCAAAACCAAAATCAAAATCGGAAAAAATAAATACCGATAACCGAAACCAAAAGCGGGAAAAATATTTACGGTTTCAAGCCATGGTTAAAATATTTGAACATTTAGGAATTTTCGAAAGACGGATTATTTGGAATGAAAATAAAAAATCTTAAAATGTGTAATGATCGATCTCAACTCTCAAGCAGACATTATAACGAATTCAGATCCCCCTTGCACCCCTCTAGTGGTGCCATTGATTGTTATAGGTCGTAACTCGTAAAAGTACATAAAAATGAGCATAAATTGTTAACCGTGAACTCCCTCAATGCCGAGTAGAAGACTATTATTCATGCGGGAGCGTTCACACACACTGATGGGTAATGTTCACCATTACTATGCGTTTTCACACATATTTACAAGACCCGCATACATACTATTTCAAATAACCTATTTTTAACTCTTTAAAAACTGTCTGCCACAAATAACCAATTTTACTAATTATTATATACCTAATGTTATTATATTGGTTACCTTTGGTATCGGTCCTGGTGGAGTTAGATGTATGCCGCCGATTTGTACGATGTCCGGTGTCAGTGGCCTAGAAGGTTCGGTGATGAAGTGCGTGTTGGTGAAAGTCAACGACGGTCTGACCAGGTCTATAGCGTCGAACGGTCGCGGGTCGGAGTTCCGGAGCCTCCGTTCGTTGTTCCAAGATAGCCACGAATCGGAAATCATACTCAGTGTATTAGTGAAACGTTCACCGAACGTCTTTGGCACGCCGCGTGTTGACAACAAGTTGGAGACGGCTGCGGGGTTGGGGACGTGGCCGAAGAACGAACGCTCCGAGTAGGTGACGATTGGCGAAGGGACGACATATATGACGGGAACGCGGAGAACGGTAGCCGCGTATGACACACAATCCAACAATAAGGCCTCGGCAATCACCAAGTCGAATGGTCGCGATCGGCCTTCCAACATTTCTTGCATTCGTGGGTGTTCGAATATGGTTCCACAGTTGACTCGCAAGACGTTCACGAGGTACGCAATCATTGGGCTCGTGGACCTGGGAATTCGCGACACGTTCAAGTTAACCCTCGATTCCATGTCACCGGAAACGTCCACCACCGTGTAACCGTCCCTGTCGCCGTCCGCGAACGGTGTGAATACGGTCACGGTGTGACCGCGGTCAGTCAACACCTGCAGAAAGGTCCGCATTATGTTCCAGTGGCTCTTTCCCGCGATCGTATGTACTGCCAAGATATTCGCGGCACCGGCCATCGGTTGCGGAGATAACAGCGCTTGGAATACGCCAAAAGCGATCAAAAGAGCGCCGATACGCGAAGCCATCGTGGTCTTTTTCCGTGACGCCGGGTCTTGTGTACTGTGTTACTGTAATGAGTGTAATGAGGTTTTACAATATTTTTTGAGACTAAACTTCAATTTATTTTAAAATTCACCATGCAGTTGTAAGTTATTAGTTATTAATTATTACGTCTTATTGAAATACTCCGATTTATGCACTATTTATTTTTTTTTTTAATAGTTTCCGAGTTCTAGTATAATTTAATATAATTTATATCTCATTTATTTAATTAAGTATACAAATAAAATACTCATAGAACTTTAACAGATGAGTTAAATTATCTGAACGAAAATTATCTTTAAAATTAAATACATGTGGGGGCCGGGAGAGCCCAATGATATTACACGGTCCCGGCTGTCTATGTTATGTGTACATTTTAGTATTCGTCCCGTAATTACTTATTCGTAAATACATGTAAGTCTAATAACAATGTGTAATACTCTAATGCAAACATGGTAATTACACCTCTTTGTTTTTATTACAATTCAATATAGATATTGGTTTTATATAATAATAATTGTGTACTGATTGACAACAGATTCACAAATAACAACGAATTAATAATTAATACGCCCTGGTGTACAACAGTTGAGAATAACAATAAATAGTAACTATAATAGTACGGGCTGATGCACAAAAGTTTTGGAATTACAATAAAATAATAATTTTGGTACTCACAGATGGGAGATGGTAAACTGCTGCAAAATTAACCTTTTTCTAAAAGTTGATATGTAAACTGTGGCAAAAAAAAATTTTACATTATACAAACTGCGACAAAACCGATAAGATACATTATACAAACTGCGGCAATTTGTTTTATATACCTTCTATATGTACTACCTTTATACATATCGATGCGATAACCTATATATTATACGTTTATCGTTTAATTAGGTATAATACGTTTTATGACAGCTATAATGCGTATTTTATCCGTGGCTTAACTTCATAATCGATAACGTTTGTAGTTTGTACCCTATCTTGTAACATGAACATTACCTATAATATTATACTCAATAGAACTTCTAGACACTCATAGAGTAGTACAACAATACAGTTCGATTACTATAAATATTTTAAACACTGCAGACATTTAAATTTTAACGAAATATTAACATAAATCTCTTTAAGTTTAATATTATGTACAATATCGTAATATTATATTGTATTATAATAAATTGATAATGATGTATTACTCCGCTCAGAACCTAAAAGGTTAATTCCGAATTGTGTTAACTTTTCACCGTTAACTATTATACAAATAGCAAATTACAATTTAGAATAGATAAACACTCAATATTAATACTGAGCATTAATCACTTTATTTAGATAACACAACTTATCTACTGTTCGGTCATGCTAGGTAAAGTTTTACGCACTCAATTCGATGCTCGGAATATTGGTACAATGGTACGTAAATACAATTTATAACAAAATAAATAAAAAAACGCGGAAAACTGGAACTGTTCAAAATTTAATTTTCAGGGGTCCTAAAATATTTACAATTTTAGATTCTGAGTGGAACGATGAATGTATTGATTTTACAATGATTTATTTTTTTTTTTTTTTGTGTCTGTGTACACGATAAGTAGTCGAAATAATGCTTCAATTTCTACTTCAGTATCTTGTTCGATTGGAAAGTGAATATAGTTGGTGCATTCAGGAGATCAAATATTAAAATTCCCAATAGTTTTCACAAGCGCCGTTATTTATAAACACTGTTTTTTAACTGTTTAGGCACATTTTCATTTTTCATTTTTTTTTAGTTTTTTTTTCTAAAAATATCAATAAAATTTTATTTATTTTTTAAAAAAGCTTGTCAATTTAATACAAGGCTCCTACTAGTCACATTTTTTTTATAAGCATTTAAAGTTCAAAAATTGACAAAATATGGAAAAATCACGAAAATTAGAAAAATTTTTGTAATGTGAATATGCGTAAAAAAATTTCTGTTTAAATCTAAGGTTTTAAAATGTAATACAAGATTCCTTATAAGATTATCTACCTTTACCAAAAAAAAAATGTCTATTAGAATTAAATTTTGATGAGCGTTTGAAATTCAAATTTTTACAACATTGGATATTCACTCGATTTCTCATGTAGCAATTTCCTTATTTTGTTGTAATTCAAAAACGAATAACTGTAGATACATGTCAGTCTAGGTATAAGACATATTATTTACTTATCTATGGTATTAAAAAAAAATTGACCTATAATGAATTCCAAATGAATCATATCACAATAACCATTAGGTACTTATATTTTCAAAGTTGTATGGTGTATAGTAAATGTTAATATAAATATTCAGTGAAATTTTCATGTATCTTCAGTTATTCGTTTTTGAATTACAACAAAATAAGGAAATTGCTACATGTATATTATATTTGTAATTAAATATTATTAATGTGATATTTATACTAATTATAGTGTTTAAAAAATATTTGCTCAATTATTTTCACGACGCTTTTGAGAGTAATATAAACTAATATTATATAGTCACGGCGATTTTATTTTGTTTACCACAGCTGTATATAGTATACTATTATTGTAAAAAATGAAATTAGGGTAGTTAAAATTTTCTTTTGTTTAATTTTTTGATGTGTAAACATCTATGCTTTCGGTTTGTAGTACGACGGTCTTGGGGAATCGAGCGTCAGGCGTAAGTCATGTAGATGTGACTGCTTGAGTATGTGTGTGTGTGTGTGTGTGTGTGTGTGCACAATACCAAAAAGACAACTTTTTTGGGTACAAAACTACCACTCGTTTGGGAACAGTTGAGCCGTAAACAGGCACATAGTTTGCGCACAGTTACCTTTTAATACCCTCTTAATAAGTAATAGTTCGTATCGTACATAAACTCATACTCCAAGTTCATACTCCAAACGTTTAATCTTAATCGACAAATGTATAATCTGATTACGATAGATTGTCACATAGACAGTCGTATGTGAGCAGTTTTGTGTTGTAACATATTGTTATAGTGCCTAATCGTAAGCATTCGTTTAAATGGATTTTACAAAAACTGTTACGAATAAAGGTGTTGTGTGTATTTTGTTTAAAGAGCAAAAATATAGAAACTATTCTATATTCTAATATTCTATATAAAAATATTCTTATAAGACAGCAATTTTCAAATAACTATTTATATAAAATAATATTAGTATAATATAGTATACATATAAAATATCATTTTTATAAGATATATCAATTTAGAAAAACTACTTATATAAAATATTTATTTTGGCGCAAATGATATGTCATTTTTAACAGTTAACAGTTAAGTTAATTAAAAGCCAAAAGTAACTAGTTAAGTTAATAAGTTAATTTTATATTAACTTTTTAACTCGTTATTGCCCAGCCTTGCATTTTTGCCCCTTTGGCGCTTATGTCATATAGGCATATAGCCTTATTTTCGTGTGCGCAAACCAGTTGTACATTTAGGATAACCGTGTGCGCAAATGAGTTCCGATTTTTCAGGTAAAAATTATAAAATGTGCTCTAACAAGTTGCAGCCAAAATCGCAGAACCAATAAACCAGGCGAGTTGCTTATCTATTATTTTCTTTGTTATTTTCACGAGTCTGGTAGGTGCGAACGCGCTCTGGTACAGTCGTCGGACGATTCATTATTATTATTAATATTATTTATTATTCTCGTATACGTATTGTCCTATATTGTAGACAGTCGTCAAAATATTATTTCATATATGTAATAGAGGTGGGAACATTTTAAATTGTAAACTATTAACATAGGTCAGTGAAGCATATGTGCTGAGACAGCGATGACATTACTATATAACACCGCCGCACGCGCAGGCACAGGGAGAGTCCCGTTGTCGCTGAGTGAATCGGCGAGGACGTAGGTACTGTGGTCGTACGTGTAAAACGTCGATCGTAGTACGGGCTAGGCAATCCAGATTTGCTAAGTTTTTCATTTATGTTTGTTTTAATATAATAAAAGTGTTTCCGACCTAAAAACCCGAGTTGAGTTTTATTTCAAAGTCTTCTTCGTTCTTACCTTTAATATTGGAACAGTGCTCAGACCCACACACCTATAGTCAATGAGGTTTATTACAAACTGAACAGGGCTTTGGTTGTGGCGTCCTAATAGTCATTCCAATTTAGGAAACGAACGAAGAACTGACAAAACGCTACCATCGTACCTCAAAGGTTAACAGTGCTAATCTGAATATATTCTAGAGACAGTCATTAGCCTAGAGCGTACGAGGGTAAGGTATAAAGTTGGTTTACCGCGTATTATCCAATACGGGTGATACCACAGTATACGCGCGAAACCGTGTTTGTATCGTATAATATGTATTATACAAATTCCCACTCAAACCATGACATTATATTCCCCAATCAAAGTCGTACTACAGCTAAGATGTTTACACATCATTCGTGAGTACAAAGGCACTCACATTTTCGTATACAATGATATGATATCATTGAATTCAAATTTAAAACAACCCATTATACAGTTACCAACTTGTAACCTACTGTGCAGCAGAGCGACATCCACTTTTTATGGTCTTATGTGAATATATAATATGGGGGTGTGGGGACATCATTACTTTTCATGTAACATCAGGTGGGGCTACAGTTTATTATGAGTTATGACAAATAATAAGCAATCAATGTTTCAAGTTTTCCAACAAATAATGACCTGGGGCTGGTCTGCTTGAGCTACGTATTATTAAAAAATATACCATTGGCCAATATGGGCCCGTATGGGCCAATGTTCTGGGAAAGTGTAGAGCTGATTGTTATTGAAAATTCTCGATCATCAAGTGGGGTAATTCCCATATTATATTTTGTGTAAACAACTAAATATTAATAATAATAAAAATATCCTAGGTCCTAGATATGAGTCTATATACTTATATATACATTTATATCATATAGACACGTATAAACATATTCTGACATTTTGTAGAAATGTAGAAATTACAATAATTGATAATATTTTGTATTTAGAAAAAAAATTGGACATCATTTAATTCATTATAGAATATACTAAATAATAAATTGAAAAAAAATATATGGGTGGGGGATCTATCAACACATAGTGAAGTCTCCATCATTTAAGAATAGTAATTAGTAGTGTTGAGATTTTATTTCGCTAACAATATGCAATAAAAGCAACAAAGTATGCAACAAAAGGAAATTTATTAATTAATAATATAAAAAAGGTGCTCTGCTGTACAGAGCACCGTAGGTTACAACTTACAAGTGGGTTACTGTATCATGGATAATATTAAATTGAATTAAATAATATAATATCATTGTATAAGGAAAAGGATTGATGTCAGTCTAGGTATAAGGCATATTATATACTTATGTGTGGTATTAAAAAAAATTGATATATTTTAGGTACTTATAACGCGTTATACGCATCAACAACAAAAACTATTACTATCATAGATATATAATAGTGTACTTTAGCAAATTCAAGTACCAACGAATAATATTATACAATCACGAACCAAAGAAATAACTAAAATAGTTATTCTAGGTTTTTTTTATGTAATTTCATCCAAATTTGAACTTAAAATGACTATGAAAATAAACTGTGCTTATGTATTTTTTAGATTTTTGGTAACAGAATTAACTACTTTCGTGGAATATTGTTTTAAACTTTCCATCCTTAGATATAAAAGTTGAACATTTTATAAATTTTTAACTACAAAATAATTATTCAATTTTAAATTTGATAAATTTTGTCAAAATTCGATCTTTAAGTGCTTATAAAAATAAATTGGGCCAATGTATTTTAGATTCTGAGCGGAGCGATGAATGTATTGGTTTTACAATGATGTATGTTTTTTTTTATTTATATTTTTATTTATATTTTTATATTTTTATATTTTTGTGTCTGTCATCACGTTTTGGGACAGTAAAAGTGCTTCGATTTTCTTCAATAGTACCTTTTCTGATAGGAAAGTGAATCTAGTTGGTACTTTGGGGGGTCAAAAGTAAACATTTTCCAGTAGTTTTCACAAGCGCCGGGAAAAACAACATAAAAATTAAGGAAAAACGGGAATTTTTACGCAAAATCGATTTTCCAAAAAATCGAATTTGGTTTTTGGTGTAACTTTAAAACAAATGACCGTAGATACATGAAATTTTCACTGGTTGTTTATATTTGCATTTTCTATACACGATAACATTTTCAAAATATTTTGATTTATTTTGAACTGTTTAGGGACATTTTCATTTTTCATTTTTTTTTAGTTTTTTTTCTAGAAATATCAATAAAATTTTATTTGTTGGTTGCGAAAGCTTGAAAATTTAATAGAAGGCTCCTAATATGTTGTTTCAAAGGCAGATGAAAAATATTAAAAATCCTTAGTCACAATTTTTTTTTATAAGCATTTAAAGTTCAAAAATTTACAAAATATGGAAAAATCACGAAAATTGGCAAATTATTTTGAGTTAAGAATTCGTAAAAATTTTTCTTTTTAAATCTAAGATTTGAAAATGAAACACAAGATTCCTTATAAGATTATCTACCTTTATCAATAAAAAAATCTCTACCGGACAGTCAAGTTAAATTTTTATGAGCGTTTGAAATTAAAATTTTTACAACATTGGATATTCACTCGATTTCTCATGTAGCGATTTCCTAATTTTGTTGTAATTCAAAAACGAACAACTGTAGATACATGAAAATTTCACTGAATGTTTAAATTAGCATTTTCTATACTTCATACAATTTTGAAAATATTTTGACTCTTTTTGAGCTGTTTAGGGACATTTTCAGTTTTCAATTTTTTTAGTTTTTTTTTTTATAATTGTCAATAAAATTTTATTTGGTGGGCCAAAAAGTCTGAAAATTGAATACAAGCTTTCTTATATATTGTTACAATATCAGTTGAAAAATTTTAAAAATACATAGGCACGATTTTTTTTTATAAGCATTTAAAGTTGGAATTTTGACAAAATTCATCAAAATCTCGAAAATAATCAATCGTTGGAATTAAAAAATTATAAAATGTTCAGTTTTTATAACTAAGAGTTGAAAATTTAAAACAAAGATTCTCTTAAATAATTCATACTGTAACCAAAAAATCTAAAAAATATATAAACACACTTATTTTTTACAGACATTTTAATTTCAAATTTGGACGAAATTACATATTAAAAAACCTAGAATAACTATTTTAGTTATTTTGTTGTGATTGAATAATATTATTCGTGGGTACTTGAAACTTCTAAAGTGTACTATTATATATCTATGATAGTATCACGGTTTTTGTTGATGTATAACGCGTTATAAGTACTTAATGGATATTTTGATATGATTAATTTTGGAATTTATTATAGGTACCTACCTATTATAGGTCAAATTTTGGTTTAGTACCATAGATATGTATAATGTATATAATATGTCTTATACCTAGACTGACATACTGTCTCCGCTCAGAATCGTTTTTCTTATACAATGATATTATATCGTTGAATTCAAATTTAATATCATCCATTATACAGTGACCCACTTGTAACCTACTGTACAGCAGAGCGACACCCACTTGCCCACCTTTTTAATATTTTTCAACTGATATTGTAGCAATATATCAGGTGCCTTGTATTACATTTTTACACATTTGGCACAACAGATAAAACCTTATTGATATTTATAGAAATAAAAACTAAAAAAATGTAAAACTGAAAATGTCCGTAAACAGCTCAAAAAGAGTCAAAATATTTTCAAACTTGTATGGTGTATAGGAAATGCTAATATAAACATTCAGTGAAATTTTCATGTATCTACAGTTATTCGTTTTTGAATTACAACAAATTAAGAAAATCGCTACATGAGAAATCGAGTGGATATCCAATATTGTAAAAATTTGAATTTCAAACCCTCATAAAAATTTAATTTGACTTTCTTATAGACATTTATTTCTTGATAAAAGTAGATAATCTTATAAGGAATCTTGTATCACATTTTAAAATCTTAGATTTAAAAAGAAAAATATTTATGAATTCTAAAATCAAAATAATTTGCTAATTTTCGTGATTTTTCCATACTTTGTCAATTTTTGGAATTTAAATGTTTATAAAAAAAAACTGAGACTAAGTATTTTTAATATTTTTCATCTGCCTTTGAAATAATATACTAGAAGCTCTCTATTAAATTGTCAAGCTTTCGAAACCAACAAATTAATTTTTATTGATATTTTTAGAATAAAAACTAAAAAAAAAAGGAAAATGAAAATGTCCCTAAACAGTTCAAAACAAATCATAATATTTTAAAAATTTGATCGTGTATAGAAAATGCAAATTCAAACAACCAGTGTAAATGTCATGTACATACGTTCATTTCTTTTAGAGTTACAACAAAAACCAAAATCGATTTATTGAATATAGATGCACCAACTAGATTCACTTTCCAACAAGATACTGAAGTTGAAAATCGAAGCATTATTTTGACTACTTATCGTGTACACAGACACAAAAAAAAAAATAAAAAAAAACACACATCATTGTAAAATCAATACATTCATCGTTAAACTCAGAATCTAAAATATATAATATTTATAAATAATAAAATATTAAAAACTTGTTACAAAAGTAAAAACAAAAGAATAATTGTATTTTTAGCATAATAAAAAATTCATGAGTCAACTGACTATAAGCCTCCACATTCTTCTGAGACAATGGGCGAATATAATATTTTTGAAGTAGACAATATCATTAAACCAATAATTATAGAAACAATAGCAAATAATTTTTTTCCTCACGAAGACACGAAGAATAAACAGTCCAACAGAAATTTGAAAAGTAGAAATATACGTAGATATAAGAATAAAAATTACAAATTCGAGGAAACGAAAACAAGCAAGATAACAAATACTTACCTTATGAAATACAAAAAGAGAAGAAGAATTAATTAATAAAGAATCAAAGAATAAAATCCCATAGACGAACATTTACTGCTATTTGTCGAAATAAAAATATTATACTTCAAACCGTGAACAATCTCTAAAAAAACATTTTTCCACCAAAGGACCAATCAATAAGTTTTTATAACTTTATATTGTATTAATATTTTTTTTTTTTAGGCGTGCATTAAATAATTAATTATTAAAATAGTAGTATTAAATTAATATTTGAGCATAATTGTATAGTCAACGAAGCTTATAAGCCGAGACTGCAGTAATTTAGTGATAAAGTAAGTTAGTATTTAATGTACCTTTAAGAATTTTTGATGTAGCAATAGCAATAAAAAATGAGGGATTTTTTTCCAAAAAACAACGGGGACTGTCGTATATTGCAGACAGTCGTCAAAATATTATTATTTATTATATATATAATATAAGTGGGAATATTTTAAATTGTAAATTATTGACATAGGTCAGGCCAGTGATGCAATATGACGTGCTGAGGCAGAAATAATATTTTACTATATAACACCGCCGTATGCGCAGGCATGGGGAGAGTCCCGCTGTCGCCGAGTGATTCGGCGAGAACGTAGGTACGACGACTGCGCGTGTGAAGCGGCAGTACTATTACGGTTGATATTCGTATTATTATAATCGGCGTACACACACACACACACACACACACACACACACACACACACACACAAACACACACTATTGCCGCTGCCCAGCACTCGTTGTTGTGATTGACAAAGCTGGGCAAGTTAACCAATTTGTTTAACTAGTTAAAGTTAAGTTAAACCTAAAATAAAAAATAACTAAGTTAAGTTAAAGTTAGTTTTAAAAAGTTACTGTACTTGAGTAACTAAGTTAAGTTACAAATTTTGATGAAAATAATAACTAAGTTAAGTTAAAAGTTAAGTTACTTTTTTTTTTTTTTTTAAATACCTTTAATTACCTTTAAATACCTTTAACTTACTCATAAACGTTTTTTTTATCTCATCGTAGGAAAAGAACTAGTTTTGGTATAAAGTAAAACAAATTGACAACAATTATTTCTTATATAATATCATTTTATTTATATACAGGGCCGGATTGGTATGTATCGGCCCATCAAGATTTTCATTTCTATAAGCGGCCCATTTACATATATATTCAGTCGCTTAAAACTACGTCTATAATTATTACGAGCTTATAGGTGGCCAATTAATCGTATTTTAAACATGAATTTATTTTCACTCACACTCACACGACCGGCCCAAACTTTAAGCAGCCCACCGAGATTTTCTCGGTAGCTCGCCTAACCAATCCGGCCCTGTTTATATACAAATATAATATTATAGGAATGTAGAGTGTAGTTTGTAGAAAACACGGCATAAGACGTATCACAGTATCAGAATTTACTAATTAGGTCCGTTCTGGAAATTGTATTATTACCTACCTATCAATGTACATAGTACTACACTAGTAACAATGTAGCATACATCTTAACTGTTGTCATTTCATAGAAAGTATTAACTTCCTAGTTACATTACAAATAAGTACCTATAATAAGTAAATAAAAATAATCACTATTTACTATAATACTACTAATTAGTAATTACTATATGTCTATATTAAAGTATATTATAGACTATAGTAAATAGAAATAAATAAAATAATATACATATAATCTCCGTCCGAAACATTTTTGTAAATAACTTTTTACAAATAACTTTCATTTTAACAAAATAACTAAGTTAAGTTACAATTATTTATAACAAGAAATAACTTAGTTACTAACTATAAGTTATTTTCTACATTCTATTTTTTTTTAACTAGTTAAGTTAAAAGCTATCAAAAAAGGTAACTTTTAACTTTTTAACTAGTTACTGCCCAGCTTTGGTGATTGACTACCTACGTTATTATCAATTATTAATCCACCAGAAAAGAATTTTTAACGACTTTATTATTTATTACAACTACGCCTTGGACGGTATTCGTTATTTGTGTACGGTGTATTATTGTTATTTATGTACGCCGGTAACCACGTAGGTGCCGTTTCATACTTTTATATTATTGAATTAAATATACGTTTTAATCCTCCCATCAATTAGGTGTTATTATTACTCTTCCCTATTTTTCATTATTGTTTTTACAATTCCTTTTTTTATAATATAATTTTGATATATCACCATCGTCAACAAGTTAAATTTAAATAACACTTAAAATAAAAAAAAGGTGGGCAAGTGGATATCGCTCTGCTGTACAGTAGGTTACAAGTGGGTCACTATATAATATCATTGTATAAGAAAAACGATTCTGAGCGAAAACGATCAGTCAGCCTATGATATTACTAAGTATATTTGATGATATTATTGCTAATAAAGTAATATATATATAACCTATTCACGTGGAACCTTGTTTTAAATTTTTAATCGTTAGCTATAAAAGTTGAACATTTTATTCATTTTTAACTAAAAATAATTAGGTATTAAAATAAAAATTTGATACATTTTGTCAAAATCCGAACTTTAAATGATTATAAAAAAAAAAATTAGAACATGTATTTTCAATGTTTTCAACTGATATTGTAACAATAATATATTATATATCCGGAGTCTTGCTTTACATTTTCGCGCTTTTTTTACCAAACAAATAAATTTTAATTGATATTTATAGAAAAAAAACTAAAAAAATTAAAAACTGAAGATGCCTGAAATAGCTCAAAAAGAGTCAAAATATTTTCAAAATATTATGGTGCATAGAAAATGAAAATATAAGCATTCAGTTTAATTTTTATGTATTTACAGTAAGTTATTCGTTTTTGAATAACAACAAAATAACAAAATTGCTTTATGAGAAATCGAGTGAATATCCAATAACGTAAAAATATGAAATTCAAAGGCTCATAAAAATTTAATTTGATTTGCTTGAAAACATTTTTTTTTTTGATAAAGATAGACAATTTTATGAATAATCTTGTATTACATTATCAAATCTTAGATTTAAAAGAAAAATTTTTATGAATTTATAACTCAAAATAATTTGCAAACTTTCGTCATTTTTACGTATTTTGTCAATATTTGAACTTCAAATGCTTATAAAAAAAAATAAATTGTGAGTTTTCAATGAAAACCTATAATTAATAATAGGTTTATCAATTATCAGTCCACTTATATGGAACGACAATTTTTTAATGTTTAAAAAATAAAATATAATATTAATATTTATAGAAATACCTACACTAGGGTGGTCCTTATTTATAGAGGTAAGAAAAAAATATTTATATTTTTAATGTAGGACCCCTCACTTTTTTCATTGCTATAAGAAAATAATTTTGGTTAAATTTGGTCGTGACTACTCACCCCCTTCCCGTGCCCCTGGGGGGTTGAAAAATAGCCAAAAAGGGTAGTTTAGCTGTTTATTTTACTCAACTAAAAAGTATGATACTTAGCGAAAAAATGTATAGAGCTTAAATTGTAGAACTCAATAGTTTCAATAATGAACTTAAGTATTAATTATTGAAAGTTTATTATTTTTAAAGAAAAACAATAAAGTACAACTTTTTTAATATTTTTTTGCCTAAATTTATAATTTGTAGTTATTTAAATATATTTGTTAAACGGATGGATTTATAAAAAAAAATAATATTAATTTAGTAAAGTCGATTATTAAAGTCTTACCTTAACTACCTACTGATGGAATTATGGAAATGATAAAATAAGTTGATTAGGTATATACGTATAGGTATACGTATAGGTAAGAATATTGTTGACAGACTTGCTGTGATTATAACGTGTGGAGATGTAGAGAAAATCGTTGCAATACCAGAGTTAGAATGTGGTACAGGAAAAGAGCAGGCATCTGCAATTTATGACACATTATTAAATTGGGATATTCAAAAATCAATAAAAGCATTAAGTTTCGATACGACTGCGGTAAACACTAGTCGACTAAATGGTACCTACATGCATATTATTGGAACAACTTTTGGAAAAAAATTTACTATATTTACACACGTAAACTCATCAATTGTGATATATATTGAGATATGAATAAAATTGTACACAATACGTATGCTATTATATCTACAAATATCTTATCATTCTAATTAATATATATTGACGATGGAAAATTTGTTGTTATATAATAATAGATATACCTACGTTTGAAAGTTTTAGAGGGTTACTCTGATTTATTCATCATCGTGTTCATTGGAATAATACGAATTTGTATCATCACCATCTTCTGATGTTAAATCTATTACATCCATTATATTACGGTTATCGAGCAATGTGGACAATCGCTGCTGCTGTTGACCAATCGAAATAATTTCTGGTATCGAGTCAATTGTTTCTCCAGAGATCGTCTATTCGAATTTAAAATGTAATCAAAAAAATAACATAACTAATATTATAATATATTAATATATTATATAGGTAATGTATAATTCGTAGTTATGCAACACATACGCACCTCTGAACGGGCTTCACCATTATCTTCGTCATTTTCAATTGAATAATGCGAATTTATAACATTATCATCTGATGACTGATGTTAATTCTATACGTAAATTCAAAGTATGGTTATCGAGCACAGAGCTATTATAGGTATTTCAATGAAACGTGTTGAAGAGGAGTCAATAAAAGGTGATAAATTTATAGCATTTTGATTTTTGAAGGGACACGGTACAAATATTTGAATGTCTTAAATTAATATTTCGTATTGTAGTAATATATACTTAGTGTTCAGATTAAATAAATATTTTTATAAAGATAAAGATAAAGATAATGCAACTCAAATTTATCTAGATCAAGATAAAGATACATACTTTTTTTATCAAGATCAAAAAAATACAATTTTTTTTAAATGGGTTTTAAATTTAGGTATATTTCAGTTGGGCACTAGGAACATAATAATAATAATAATAATAATGATATAAATGAAAATAATTACATTATTTATAAACCACATACTTGGTTTGAGAATCTATTTAAATATTTAAAATACGTTTGTACAATTTCGCGATTTTTATCAATAAAAAATGTATCTATTTGAATTTATTTAGACTAGTAAAGGAAATATCTTAGATGAAAGCTTAGATATCTTGTAACTATTTATCTAGAAAGATGAAAAAATAATTATCTAGATAAGTCCGAACACTGAAAAAGATAGCCAATTTTTTTTTAGCTTATCTACTTTAAGGTAAAATTTCATCAATAAAAAGATTGGATTAAGAACTATAGATGTTGATTTTTTAAAATTGTTTTTGTTTTTTCACATCATTTTTTTCAATTTATATCAGATTCTATCTTCGAAATAGGTTCTTAACAATTTCATTGTTTCGATTTTTTTTAAATTTTTTTCCTACCTGTGCTTATTTTAATTGTTATATCAACACATAATATTTCATTAATATCTTTTATTAAAATCATTAAATCATTCTGTATATTCTATATATTTGTGTAAGCTTAGAATGGCAATGTGTATGTATATGACGTACCTATATAGGTATTTATAAATTCTATATTACGTGAGTAAATGTAAACATATTCATTAACACACCACCTGTATCGATTTTCTTTTTTAGAACGTAAATTAATAAGTTATTTATTAATGTGATGAATTATATTGAATAAAATCATAATCATTATGTTTTGTCACAATAAAGTTATACCAGAGTCTGGAATAATCAGATTACCTAATTGTAATACCATTACAGATTTCAAGTTAACTACTATAAAAGTAAAAAAAAATATTACAAGGTATGTATATTACGTATTATGTATGTGTATAATATTATAAATGAAAAGCCTTTGGTAGGTACAAACAATTTATATTATATTTTTTATTGAGTACAATTTAATAATAGGTATTAGGTAATATTAAGTTATAAATATTGCATGGATATAAATGCAATAAAAAAAACAAGAAAAATGCCTTAAAATTACGATTTTATGCACTAGTTACAATATTACAAAGCTTAATAAAATGCCCAGAAAAATTGGAAAGCTAATTTAAATGAAAATAAAATAGAACTTAAATAGGTATATATTTTGTCCTTATATTTTGTCCTTATATTTTGTGTTTCATTATATCAATGGTCAATCAGAATCTAATTAATATTTTCAAAAAAACTTCGACAGTTATATTGGCAATTATAGTTTTGTATAACTAAAGTCATAGGAGCAAACATAAGACGTAATAAAATAGAAATATTATTTTTAAAAAAAAGGTATTTAACTATTGAATTTCTTCAAGGAATTTAAGTTGATATAGTATTTATAAAATTGTATTTATACTTATAAAATTTACGAAAAATTTGTTCTAACCATAAAAATGTCAAAAAATCTTTTAAAAATCAATAAAGTTAAAAAAATGTTTAAGAAAAATCAGAAAAAAAATTAATTTATATTTAAATTTACACCATAGTTAAAAATAATAATTTATGATTATGATAATTTATTATTAATGCCGAGGGGCTGGTCAATCAGCTGAACTGAAATCTAAAATCTTAAGCTCCAAATATAATATTAAAAATAATTTTTCACACTCAACTGTTATGATATGAAAATACAAAATATTTATAATTTATATTAAAACATACTGATTTTATTATAAAAATTATTTTTGAGCAGTGGCCCACCGGGAAAGTTCCCGGTATCCCGCCGGCCCAGTCCACCCCTGTATATATACATATTACATGTACTTACCTACACTGTCGGTGGTATTATATTATATAGTATATAAAGGTATATTGTGCTACTGGCATATTATTATGTACTCGTATCATTGACTATTGTAGATTGTATGCGCCACACGAGATGATCCGATTTTATCTGTGCGCCTGGCTTCACTCATTTCCCGAGTAGACTTGCAAATTTGTTTATGTTTTTCAAGAGCAAAAGGTTTTTGTACCTAGGTACCTACATAATTATATTAAATTGTATAATACAGTTTGAACTATTTTATAACAAATAAAATAATTTATAATCCCATCTCGTCGCACAAAGTTCAAACGAGTGGTAAAGTCTTGCTGTAGCTCCACTCCACGATTGTTCACCTAAACTATAAACGCATTAACCTCTGCTTATAAAATAAACCTAAAACGGCTTGTCATATTATAGATAAAAATCAATAGTGATTAACAAATACAATGACTAATGAACATGCTACGTACACGTATTATTTTATGGCAATCGATAAAAAAAATAATAAAAAATAGTGCAAAAATTTTGCTATCGGCCAGGGATCGAACCAAGACGTTGAAATACTTGTTGATTAAAATCGATTAGTTTCTCTTAGAACGGATTGAATAGCCATTAGAAAAAACGTAAAGAAGATAAAATGTGAAAAAGAGATGCCCGGGTCTAATCTAACTCGCCGACAACACTTACACTCTTACTATCAGCAGCTTCAGAGGATATTGGCTGTCGGGTAGCTTATTTAACCGAAACATCTCTATATCGCGGCGGCCCCAATGGCCGTACAAGTGTTTTAGCTATTTTCTTGGGTATTTAAATAGTTTGTTTGTGATCGTGGTAACGAACTATAAATAAGCGATTTACTATTATATAATAATATATAGTAATGTATATAGAAATATAGAATACATCTCCGAGATTATGTACCTATTATGATATTTATATAATATATAGGTACGTCAAATAAATAATATAATATATTAATGCATATGTAGGTATAGGAATAGGACATCTATAATAGTAAGTATAGGACATCGGTACCTACATTTGGCCATTTGGGGTAAGTTATCTGACGGGCCATCTTCGTCAGAACCGTGTTTCGAATGCAATGATTTATCATTGAAATTAAATTTAACACATACTCTTATCACTATGACTTACTCAATTACGAGTTACAAATGACAACTAGTGTACATCAGAATATCAGATCGATTACTACTCCTCTTCCCTATTTTCAAAATTTTAACATTGAAAAATATTCTGTTTTTTGTTAAATGGTATATTTGGTTTCGCCGAGTGAGCATTGTTTATGTTACATAATATTATATATTTATATAATATGGTACCTACCTAATTTTATACTATTTACTAAATTTGGGTATCTAATAAATATAATATTATGATGACAGATGAATAACCACAAGAACTAGAATCGGACACATCAAACTCTCTCGTATGTACCTTATTTATGTTAGTAATAAAAAAAGAAAAAACAACCCTACTGCAGCCATTGTGACGGATCCCTCACAGTAAAACATAATATAATCATTAATGACCTACCTGTTGGAGTCTTTATAAGTACCTAGGTGGCTACATACCCAGTAAAACAATATACTATATCATAACGATGTTCATTGCGAAGAAGGGTTGACGACTTATTATTTTACAATCGATATGGTTCGAACTTGTGGTTTTGTACGTTATAAAAACTTAATAATAATATCATAGTTCGAACCCCGGCCACGGTCGGTACTTCTCTTTGGGCAGTCACGGTGTCTGGATAGAGAGCCCGCCATCCCTCACCAGGGCATGGCAGATACCTACGGGTGCCCAGTTGAAAATTCTGCCAAATTAAAACACACGTGTTTACAAACCGACAGTACCCTCCCCCACAGTTAAAAACCACCCAATGGCCTAAGTTGCCACGGGTTAATTAATGAAAAAAAAAATAATAATAGTAATAGGTATATTATAATTTATAATATTATATATATTATGGTGATATGTATTATAAAATATTATTTTATAGATGAATATAACCTATAGGTAGGTACTATAAAAAATACATTAATACTATCAACTCATTTAAATGGGATTCAACTATTCAGCACATCGTAACAATTCCAGATTATATTAATTATTATACACGGATTCCTTATTATGTTTCTATATAGTGTATTATATAGATGTGTCATGCAACAAGTAACAACCACAGATTAAATGAAAAATTTTATTTTATCTATGTAACAAACATAAAACTAACACACTTACACACATGCCTCTCGCAAGTACGTTTTTAGTAGGTATTATAGGTATCTGATATTTCAATATTTGTATCAGTATTTGTTTGACTTTGCATCATAACAATATTGATCTTTTTCTAGGATAACAATTGTATAAATTGATTTTAATTCGACGTTAACGTTCTACCACTTTTTAATTTATTCATTATAATTTACTTAATTTATAATCCCATTATTATTACTCAATAATTTTTTAAACGACTGATATTATAATCAAATTTAGAGGTAAAATATTAAAACCAAAATGCCATTAAATCTATCCCAAGTATAGATCCACGAGTAATTTAGAGTTTTTTTCTAAAAACCAGTATTGCTATATTTGTTTGATCGGTATATGTTGGGCTAAAGGTTGTTTAGGTTATTCACTGTGAACATTCAAACTAAAAAGTTAAACACGTATCATGTGTATGACTAAGATAATGTCTAATTTTTCATCATTTGAAAGAACATGGCTGAAAGAACACGAGATTCTTGAAGAAAGATCTTCCGATGACCGAGCTTCATCA
Source organism: Macrosiphum euphorbiae (assembly GCA_949089665.1). Taxonomy (NCBI): domain Eukaryota; kingdom Metazoa; phylum Arthropoda; class Insecta; order Hemiptera; family Aphididae; genus Macrosiphum; species Macrosiphum euphorbiae. Next base: position 74,459,586 of record CARXXK010000003.1, on the reverse strand, counting down.
TCGATTTTTGTTACCTAGCCAGTGTTTTATACGGAGTGGCAAAATTGAAACGAAATGCTCAGCTATGGATTTCACAATCGGATTTTTGGGCTTAACCAGCTATTTGCCTATATAGTATCTAATAATATTAATTAATAACTGTTAAACATATACCATAATATTATAATTTGTTTACATGAACTTTCAATTTTCAAATTAGAAGTTCATTTATTTATCATCGATTTTTTTCTGGTGGTTTATCGTTGTCCGATACATACCATTTTGCGTTTGCGCTATAGATTATAGGTACAAGAATATAAAATTCCAATAATTAAATGTACTATATACCTCTGTCCTCTATAGTAATGTAGTGGGTATCTAAATAATAAAATTATATTTTTTGTTTTTCATATCCGTTCAAATTAGAAGCTAGTTGATCAACTAAAAGTTTGTGTAAAACAATTATTATTTTATTATTTATAACATCACTAATCACTACTATAGAGGTATATTGTACATTTGTACACATTTAATTATTGGAATTTTGTATTTTTGTATAGCACCAACTCAAAATTGTACCTACTAAAGTATGTTACAGGACAAAGAAGAACCACCAAAAAAAAATGAGAATAATCGATGATCAATTAACTTCTAATTTCAGAGTTCATGTTAACAAATTATTATATCATGGTATATATGTTTATTAGTTGTTAATTAATATTATTATTATATAGGTAAATAGGTGAAGCCTGAAATTCCGATCGTGGAATCCATGGCCGAACATTGCGTTTAAATTTTATCACAGCGTATGGAACACTGGCTAGGTACCATGGTACCTGCAGGTCTAACAGGAACATCGATGTATTTGGTTCATACTTCATATGAGACGCAATTTGACAAAATATCTTTATGCCCTTTGGATCGAGATCGGTTGCTGTTGATGTACTTAGTACTTATATATTATAGTATAATATATCATTGTATCCAGCGGACGGTAGTGGCGCGAAGCCAAGTAAAAAAAAATAGCGGAGTAGCGAGTAGCCACTAACGTACAATAACAGGACACCGAGTCTTAACGTTGAAAAATCGTCCTAATATATGTCAATTCTTTGCCAAGCTCTACAGGGCAAACGGTTGAACATATAAAGTCGTATGAGGTATCAATCGATCAGAAATATTGTTCAGATGGGAACAGAGGAACTATGTATACTAGCAGATTGGTTAGATAGTTTATAAGTTGTAAGCAAAAATTTTCAAGTACTTTTAAGACCGATTTTGCGTATGGAACAGTGTTGAGTGTTGATGGATAAGCGGTGGTGGGTCGGGGAACGAAAATATCGTAAATATCCCGCGACCCGCCGCTTATCCATTCACACTACTCTCATCGCGGCGGCGGCGGCGGTGACGTACTACGACGACGAGGTACGACGATTGGCGATTGCGACAGCGCGGTCTCTAGGATACCGGTCGCCGGCAAGTGGCAACCATTTACTGTTTACATTTACATATTATACTGTTTCAGCAGACGAGTGACGACCAGCAAGATAGTATATAGATTAATAGGTACTTGCTGACGACTCAACGACTGTGATTGTTTAGTGGATTCGTTATCCAGCGCGAAGGTATTATATTATTATGCTGAAAACTCGGAACAATAATAAAATAAAATAAGCAATCTAGTGATTAATTCATTACCCTTGGCAACAATTAAGGTCGGTGGAAAATCATATGCTCTTAATTCTGTAATTTGCCATCACGGTCCATCTATGACTCAAGTCTTAAGCCCATTATACATCAGTTATTAAACATAATAATAAAATATGGGTTAGATGTAACGATATCATATTTATGTTATAGATTAAGAAAAAAAAAACTAAAATAGAAAAAGAGATATTATAACAACAAGAGGCCAACGATGCATGATATTATGGATTATTTTTATTATATACACATTCAAATAAAATCGCGACTTATTTCATAAAAAAAATTGTTGATATCACACCAAAAACACTTCGTTATAACTCTGTGTAAAAAAAAAAAGCTAAGTTAAAAAAAAAATTTAGTATAATGATTAAATCTTTAAAAGACGTGATATAATATGGAAATTAAGTAAAATGCCATTTTATAATATTACAAATACCTATGATGACAAATTATAAGATCAATTGTAATGTTAAATATACTTAGTCAACATATTATGTTTAACTACTTCGCAGGACTTAGAAGTATACTTAAATAAATATAACTAAGTAATCACTACAGTATTTACAGTAATTAACAATGTATCAACAATATGTTGACTAAGTATTTAACATTACAATTGATCTTATTTGTCATCATAGGTATTTGTAATATTATAAAATGTCGTTTTACTGTCTTTTAAAGATTTAATCATAACAATTTTATTTTTTTTTAACTTAGCTTTTTTTTACAAGGAGTTATAACGAAGTGTTTTTGGTGTGTATATATACACGCTACACAAACCTAGTAATTTTATCGTAGTAACAAACGCGTGCCTCGAAGCCTCGAAGTGGATCGAATAAATTGTTATCGTTTTTAACAGTGTGGCTGAGTCAGAAAATTGTATATAATAGTTTATTAATTGTTAAACTTATATACAACCAAAGAGAATAATCATCGGACAAGACGTGTCAATAATACAACGAACACGGCGGCACAGTTGGTTCAGATGTCAATATTATGATCTGCAGTTGCGGTGCACTGGCCACATATCACCACCGCAAAATATATAATCACCGGGCAAACGAACGTAGAGATGAAGAGTAGCTGTGAGGACGAGGCCACAGGAGTGTTCGGCGATCGGTTAGTGCACGTCTTATGCGACGACAGCAGTAAGCCAGTGCAAGTGAAGATAAAATAAAAATAACGACATGGGATCGAAAAAGTGATGTGGCGTGGAATCGACGGTGACCGTGTGGTTACCGCGACATTGATAGACTCTCATCTTTATGGTTATGGCTCCTGCATGCCGTCGGGGGGTCGGCCGTGGAGAAAGCGAGTGGGCCACTTACCACTTACCTCCTTACGGAATCTATCGAGTATTACTAGTATAATAGGCATATTACTCTACGTCGCGTCATTTTGTCTGGATGCCTAACGCTATGTCTTAGCTGGTTTGCACGCATGCTGTTAAAAACATGGCTTGTATTTCGCCGCATGTGAGCAGCAACGCATTGCGTGCAGAACAGCATGGTCAACAAAGAACAGCGCTTCCCTCCTGTCCGCGACATGCGCGTTTCGCGCAGTTTTATGCTATTCCGGATCGACCGTCCGATCAGATTCTCGACGCATTGCGCTATCACTTCCGCGATATTGCGCCTTCAATACAATATTATCGCACATTTCGGTCCGTCCGCGATCTTCATCGACTGTCGTTGCACAGTTTTAATCTGCACCCACGACGAATTTACATATTTCGTGTCACCGCGAACCTAACTTTTTAGGTTAATTTACTTTACTTAGATTTTTATTTGATTTTTAAAATTTTAACACATTAATTACATACAATAATATTATATTTGATTTGCACCAAGGACTTATTAATTATAAGCCATAGCTAGGTTCCCAGGAGATCAATAAATCCGAGATTGGCAATAACAATAATTTTTAATACGTGTAAATGTGTAATCAATTGCTAGTAGAAAGAAACTAATATGTGGTTATGATTTAACACTATCATAAGCTCACTCACACATACAAGAAACGTATAATTCATAATCAAAACATAATTTAGCCACCGATAAATATTGAAAGTTCGTTCATTATTACTTGTGTTTTTCTATAAATCTAGAGTGAATCCTTTTATAAAAATGTTTAAATGTTTAGTTTTTTATATTATTTGTACAAGATCAAAACGATGTTATTTTTACTATACAAGTGCACGAATAGCATTATCTTATCGTAGTATTTATATTGCTCTTGAATTATGATTATCACTTATTCACTTATCAGTTATCAGTATTAAAAATAAATAACTATTTTAATTGTAGTAATATTGCATCTCAAAAAAACATGAAATTGAAAAATTATTATGTTTCTTTATTACAATAAAAACTAACAATATTTAACTTTATATTGTTCACAATCCATTTAAAATATTTTAATTAATTGCAAAATAAAGAGTAATACTCATGCATCATTTGTATTTGGACATAATTATATTATCTAGATACTCTTATATTATTGTTATAAATAAAAGTACTCATCAAGTGTTCAGCAAGGTCAATGACCGATTATAATAAAAAAAAGTATGTGTGTTACCAGTACGCGCGCGGGAAGTTAAACTTCTTTTGAATGGTAGTAATGGTACTAATTATTTATTATTGATAGTTTTATTATTTTTTTTATATATTTATTCGACAGATCGATGGATAATTGTTTGTAGTATTGTTTTTATCCAGACAATAGATTTGTGAGTGAATAATAATAATAATAATAATAATAATAAATAATAATCGATCATAAATTATTCATATTAATTAGTATGGGCCAAGATAGATGAATCTGTTTTTTATTTTGCAATGTTTATATAATATTAACGACCACCACTTACCTCGCAACGCTTGTTTCTCTTTTGGATTAATTAATAATAACCGAACTACGAATTAACAAACACTGTGCATGTGTGTGTGCTACGATATGAAGTAACCGAACGACCGTCGACCGAACGGATTGGCGAACCACGACGACGGCGAATTCGCACACCTAGTTCGAACTCGAGATTATTATTTCGGTAATATTATATTGTAAATTATAATCATTAGATAAAATAAAAATAGCTACTATTTTTACTAAATCCAAGTAACCATTAAAATTTAAAATATTAAAATAGGAACTACTTATCACTTAACAACAATATTATTATATTAACAATGGCTAAAAGCACAATAGATACGTGCACAACTTAAATATATATCTGTGGCTGTCACCGACCAACATTATATATTTTATAATACGCAATATTATTATTTTGTCATATTGACGTGGCCCGATTATAATATACTAGCTGATCCCGTGCACTTCGTCGCCCTTTAAATGTATCAACTCAATATGACTCAAACTTTGTTCAATTCGGTATTCAATATTCGGTGTATGGTGTTCAAAATGTATCTTATCTTTTCCGTTGCCCTAAATAAAAAATTCTGAATCGCAGCAGTACATTATCAGGTAGGCAATCTACCTGTGGTAGATCACGGACCCCGTGCTGTTTGTACGGAAGTGTATGATTTAATTCTATAGTATCAAAGTTATACCAAGTTTATTATGATATAATACGGTGGATTAATATAACAAATTTGGTTGCTCGTAAAAAATCACAACTCTTAAAAAAATTATGATTGTTGAACTCCTTTTGGGTGTAACTTGCTGCGGTAAGTGCAACTCAGCCACCCTGGTAGGCAATGTTCAATAATTTGATTTGATGCAAGCTTGTACCTGATCTGCCCGAATAACCAATGGCAACCAATAAATAAATGCTAATTTCTAATGTAGACTGTAACCAATGGCAACTATTAATAAATAAAAATAAAATTTCCAATTTCCATCTTGAATCTCAATGTCCCTGTTTGAGCACCTATTTAAAATGCGAATTTCGAAAAATCCTTTCTTAGCGCACGTCTACATCATAATAGCTATCTGTATGCCAAATTTCAGCCAGATCCGTCCAATGGTTTGAGCTGTGCGTTGATAGCAGTCAATCCAGCTTACTTATATGTTTTATATATACAGATAATATATATATATATATTATAATATATAATATAACAACACTACCATGACAATATTTATTTATTTACGGACATGTACGCTTTCGCGTTCGTACGGCCGCCCGTTCGCTTTTTTTTTCCTCACTACCCTGCGTAAAGAAGTATCACTTCAAAAAATAGTAGGTAGGTAGTTCATGTCGATTACTCTGATATCGAACTATAAATAGTTTATAGGTAGTTGCACTAGTAAATGTTAATATTTTATTTGGTCTCACACTACTCACATTTAAAATTAGTAATATTACTATATATTTTCATTAATCTATTAAACCTTTTGAAAGAATATTTGTATCTATATAATAATCTACCTATAATAATATTAAAATATATTATAAAGTATATTATGACTGATACTTGTTACACAAGACGTATTCATGATTATCATATTAACAATATGATACGGAACGATGTAATCATTTAAAATAAATTATATTATTATTCATGACATCGCCACGATATTAAAAAATTGTGAATCTGTAGTATGGACAAATAATTAGGTAAAGATAAAAAATTACATTAACTCTTTGAGGGGCCGTGGTTAGTATGCTAACCACTTTTTTTTTTACCGTTCAGGTGCGGTGGTTACTATTTTAACCACTTTTAAAATTATTTTTAATATTTGTTTGATGATGGTCAGCATACCAATCACCTTATTATCATCTTATACATGCATCAAACAATATCACTGCCGCTGGTCTGATATCATTTCTCGCGTTTTTCATCATTTATTATCATTATCAATATTTTGATATATGTACTAAATGTTATGGTAAAGAGACATATTGCCCACATGGGTCTTTTTTCTAAAGGAAATTTTTGCCCCTCAATGAGTTAAACTGTTACGTTTATCTGAAATGACTGATTTATTTTGCGGTTTCAGTACTGAAATTAATTACATATACTTCCATGTTATTTTAAGTACTGTTTGGACTATGGCATTTTTGAGTTTTGCAATGTATGGACTACATGAATTAACAGTTCTAAAACTAAACAAAAATAAAATTTAAATCAAAATGTATAGTTTAACGATAACAGTAATTTTTATCATCAATTATATCATTTATAAAGTAAACAGTACATGATAACATAATACTATAATATTGCTACCTGACTACCTATGAATAAAAATTCGTAATCATACATTTTTAACAACAATTATTATGTTTTAAAGTGCACAAAAAAAATTGCTAAATTAATGTATTGATTTTACAATGATGTGTGTATTTTTTTATTTATTTTTTTTTTTATTTCAGATTCTGAGTGGAACGATGAATGTACCTATTGATTTTACAATGATGTGTTTTTTTTTTTTTTTTTTTTTTTTATTTGTGCCTGTGTACACGATAAGTAGTCGAAATTATGCTTCTACAGTTTTTTTTTCATGATATAAGATTATCTACCTTTATCAAAAAAAAAAATGTCTATAAGAAAGTCAAATTAAATTTTTATGAGCCTTAAATCAATAGAAATTATAACAAATGCGTCTTTTTACCCCGTTATTGGGGTAAAAGTGCGAACCTAATGGGGTAATAGGCCGCAAATTAATTCATAAAAATCTATTTTATTAAAGAATGTTATCTATTTTATTTTTATCAAATAATAAGTTATAAATATATATAATATGCATGCATAATATAATAGTTCCTAATATAATATATAATTAATACAGTATTAGTAGTAACTACTAAGTCGAAGTAATTTTTTTAAGTATAATTATTCAATAAATATTACATAATATTATTTAATCATTTGTTGATACATCGTAGATATAATGTAGCTATTAGTTTAAATAAATTAATAAATAAATAGATTTAATTAATTCAATTTATAGCTAGAAAAATTAAGTGTTTATAAAAGTAGGTAATCAATTATCACATAAGAAATATTGCGCACTCTTACTCCAAAACCCACTAAGCCATTTTACCCCAATATGATTTTCTGCATAAACAGTATTGTAGTATATTCAGTTGTTATCATATTAATATTTTACTAGTATTGACGTTTAGTCACCTACTTGTACTAAACGAATATATATAAAAGCAACATCTAACGTGTCGTTATATAGACACATCATTACTTCTATACTACTCAAATTTTATATCAGACGAATACAATTAATATTTTACCTCATATTGCGGCCAAAACATCATAAATTGTTGAAAAAAATGTTTTATCACGTTTGGCTGTGATAACATAATCATAATAACAAAAATGTTTGACCAGATAGCAATTATTAAATTACTTATGCACAATAGTTCATTTTTTCATAGTAGGTACCTGGTTCATTGTTTTTTATTTCTTCTGACGACCGTTCAGCAGCTTAATTATCTATTGGTCTTATGAATTGATCTTCACATGCACCATTAATTGCCACTGGAAAAATATTAGTTGCTAATGATTAACATAAGACAGCCGACTAGTGATAATCGGAACTCTTGTAATCATGGTCTTGGATTATAAATCAGTAATAGGCATAGTTCCAATTACCAATGGTCCCCAATAGTAGGAGTCTATTAGTTTTCTTGTTTTTTCTACCTCCACGTACGCCGTACGGTTTTAAGATCTAAAACATTACAAACGAGAAAAATTACAAACGAACATTTATTACGTAGGAATGAATAAATCGGGAAAATATTACGTACTTGGGTAATAATCTGGAAATTATAAGGAACACAGGAAAATATTATACGGGAATGTAGGCAATAAAATCAATTATAAAATAACACAAATAATATACCTTACATCAGAAAATATAACTATGGATAAATACTTCACTGGAATTAAATGCACCAAATTCATAAAATACTTGAGAATATCACTTATTAGGTACCTAACATATTCAGTCACGTCTTGTCGAGCGTGATACGCTTTTGAAATAATAATATGTAGGTACTTACCCACCAGCTACACAATATATATAGCTCGAACAGGTCATCTACCTACTCCTACGGGCCAATATCTAGTCAACGTTTATTATTACACCATTAGTGACAAGACTCAAACAGTCAAATAATTCTCATTAATTATAATTTATATCATTCCAAGTGCGTGCAATGCATATTTACCTGTATATTTATTTTGCCGACTGCCTTTTGTGAATAATTTATTCAGGCCCGAAGACTTTGCACCGAATACATTTGTCTGTACATATACCTAATATCTAAAATCTAAATACATAAATTATCGATTTTATAATCTGTTTATTATCTATATTATTATGAAGAACTGTTGGGTCATAGCCCACAAGGGCCGTTTTATTATTAATGTGTGCTGTAAGGGCTGTGGTAGGTACTGGTTAATAATATTGTCGTATTGGTTTGCGAATTATTTGTTGAATTATATTTTTACATTGCAGCGATGCAAAGATTCCATTGTTATGATTTGTTATGGATTATAATAATTTATAAGAGTATAAGCTCAAACATTGAAACAAATGTTGTCTACTCGATTGCACAAATTCACAAACATAATAATATTATGGACTATATAGTACCTATCATCAGTATTTGTCCGGCAATCATCATGACAACATCGTCAGATGATGCAGCTGTAGATTGAGCCACGTTCCGTACATTAGTGCTTTAAAAACGAGGCCTTCGATTGTAAGGATGTCAAAAAATCGTGTATGCCAATATGTCCGTTTACAGTTGCAAGTTGTGTGTGTGATGGGGAGGGGGGTAAGGGTCCTCATTATACGTATACCTCTACCTATATAATATAATATTATTTTAATAAACGGGTAGTACCGGATTATGACTTGATTGACTCAATACACATATTATTAGTATATGCGTGATTTGTCATATTATAATACATTTATACGATGTCAGTGCAATGTTTATTTTGTCCATCAGACTAATTATAAATATTTATAATAATATCGTTACTTTAGACTGCTATTTAAATATATAGTTGCGCCCATTTGCAAGAGAAAAAATAAGCACCTTCTACCGAATAATCTAAGTAACAGAAACGTTATTTAAAAACCGTTTTCAACCCGTTGACCCACTATAATTAAAATATTTGAAATTTTTTTTTGCCAAAAGTGATAATCAATGACGGTTTAAACTATCTGTATAAGTTTTGAAGTTTGAACTTAAATCCTTCAGTCAAAAATATAACAAATTAAATTTGTAGTAAAAAAGCCTTCAACAGGTATGTCGCTCACACCTATGTAAGTAAAAAGTAACATTTTCCTTATTTTTTTTTGCATCAACGTTTAGACGGCTCTATAAATATATAGTTACACCCATTTTCAAGATAAAAAATAAGCTCCTTCTACCGAATAATCTAAGTAACAGAAACATCGTTTTAAAACCGTTTTCAACCCGTTGCCCCGCTATAATTAAAATATTTGAAATTTTTTTTTGCCAAAAGTGTTCCTCAATGACGGTTTAAACTATCTGTATTAGTTTTGAAGTTTGATCTTAAATCCTTCAGTCAAAAAATATAACAAATTAAATTTGTAGTAAAAAAGCCGTCAACAGGTATGTCGCCCACACCTATGTAAGTAAAAAGTAACTTTTTCCGAATTTTCTTTTGCATCAACGTTTAGACTGCTATTTAAATATATAGTTGCGCCCATTTGCAAGAGAAAAATAAGCTCCTTCTACCGAATAATCTAAGTAACAGAAACGTTAGTTTTAAAACCGTTTTCAACCCGTTGACCCAGCTATAATTAAAATATTTGAAATTTTTTTTTGCCAAAAGTGTTAATCAATGACGGTTTAAACTATCTGTATTAGTATTGAAGTTTGATCTTAATTCCTTCAGTCAAAAAATATAACAAATTAAATTTGTAGTAAAAAAGCCGTCATCAGGTATGTCGCCCTCACCTATGTAAGTAAAAAGTAACATTTTCCGAATTTTTTTTGCATCAACCTTTAGACCGCTATTTAAATATATAAGTTGCTTCCATATGTAAGAGAAAAAATAAGCTCCTTCTACCGAATAATCTAAGTAACAGAAACGTTATTTTAAAACGGTTTTCAACCCGTTGACCCACTATAATTAAAATATTTGAAATTTTTTTTTGCCAAAAGTGTTAATCAATGACGGTTTAAACTATCTGTATTAGTTTTGAAGTTTGATCTTAAATCCTTCAGTCAAAAAATATAACAAATTAAATTTGTAGTAAAAAAGCCGTCAACAGGTATGTCGCCCACACCTATGTAAGTAAAAAGTAACATTTTCCGAATTTTTTTTGCATCAACGTTTAGACTGCTATTTAAATATATAGTTGCGCCCATTTACAAGAGAAAAAATAAGCACCTTCTACCGAATAATCTAAGTAACAGAAACGTCGTTTTAAAACCGTTTTCAACCCGTTGACCAACTATTCTTAAAATATTTGAAATTTTTTTTTGCCAAATGTGTTCCTCAATGACGGTTTAAACTATCTGTATTAGTTTTGAAGTTGGATCTTAACTCCTTCAATCAAAAAATATAACAAATTAAATTTATAGTAAAAAAGCCTTCAACAATTATGTCGCCCACACCTATGTAAGAAAAAAGTAACATTTTTCGAATTTTTTTTGCATCATTACGTTTAGAGTCGTCAGGCCACCCTATTCGAAACACGAAAAGTAGGCACAAACCGAAACTTACTTTTTTCATTATGTCACCTCATAGTTCGTTTACACTGCAGGAGTTTATTATATCCGTAGTCGATATATTAATTTTGAGACGCACACCATATTTCTTATATAATGACATATAGGTACAGTGGCGGCTTGTGGTATGGTGCACAGGAGCACTTGAACCACCAAATTAAAAATTAAAAACAATTAGATTCCTATGGTAACATATAATTTATTATTATAATGCAAATGGTCTGTAATAAAAAAAAAAGTTTTTGCAGCTTTTCATGTTGAGAAGTGTGTCTATAAACGATTAAATAATAATTTGTACAATTTGTAAATAGTAAATATTAGCTACGTGCTTCGACAAGTCGGTTAGAAATATTAATGGTAGTTTGGAGAACACTATAATGTGTGCACTGATCTTATTTTATCTTGTCACGATACCTCGTCGTTTGTCAAAACGATAACACTGTACACGCCAGTGAGTGTGCTCTCAAGTCAACTAATTATTATTACTATAAATTAAAATTACTAAGATATTGTGTTTAAATTATAATAATTTATGATAAGACAATAATAACTAATTAGTTATTTTTTCTAATTTAATGATATTTTAATGTGGTAAAAAGCTTAAAAAAATTAACTTAAATCTAAGCAAACTTGTTTTTAGTGTTGTGATGTCGTTTGCTTATATGAGCACAGTTTACGACTGAAATTGTATAAATATTTAAGTTTTTGAAAATATAGGCATGTAGATAAGGGGTACCAGCTACTTAAAATTCAAAAATCATAGAACATAATATTTTGTATTCAGCCCATATTGATGGACAATATTATGTTCGATAATGACAATAAGTACCTATACGTAAAATCTGGTACCCACATAGATATGTTATCTCCCAGTGGAAATAATTCGTCGTGAAAACAATTGATTATGTTAAATATTTATTTGTACGACATGATTGACAATTAATATAAACTCGCGATAATGCATTATTTTATCTTATCAATTTATTTTTTTTATAAATCATTTTTAATTTTACAGTTTGGCCATTAGTTCTTATAGGCAGTTTATAATTTATATTTTTCTTAACTTTGAATATACAAAATCGTGGTTCTTAAGTAAACTAAAGTAAAGTTATTTGAGCACAGTTTACAACTGAGATTGTTTAAATATTTAAGTTTTTGAAAATATAATATCTAAATATAGGTTATTCTGTATAAAAATTACAAAAATAACATTTTGTAATAATATGAATTAAAGAATAATACACTCAGTGGTCATATGACATTGATAATATAATGATGGTAAAAATAGTTGTTTTTCATACCAAACTAGTATTATAATTAACATAGGTATTCATATTTATTCTATTGTGGTTTATTCAGGAATTGAAATAAAAATAAAAATGTTCAATTCACTTATAAATACTTCTTTGTTTTTTTTTGTTTGATTTCAATTTCAAAAAAAAACATATTAATATTATAATTTAATTATTTATTTATTGTTGCATGTTGTCGATTAAATTGTATAGAGATTTTTTTATCAGATTTTAAATGTACTTTTTTCGATTTAAAATATACATTTTAAATTTTAACGATTTAAATTTTGATTTCTAACTACATACTTGAAACATGTCGTCCATAATTGTCAATACGCACATCTATGAAACGGGAATAAAAAAAATGAAATATTAGTCGGGTTTTTCGTATTACATTGCTACATATTATGTACAATATTATAGTTTATAATAGACCTATGGACTTTTGTTGAATTAAAAATTTAAATCATACATTTTTTTAAATTTTATAATTGATTTTAAATATTGTAAAACGATAATTATTTTGGTATAGATTATCAGTTTAAATTGTTTTCCATTTCAATTCGACATTTGAACACCATTTAAAAAAAAATTACGACACTTAATTTTTAATAATTTTTATCGATAATCAAATCGGATTTTTAAATAATTTATTTCAAGCCTAAAGACTGATTAATTAATACTTTTTGATGGACTATTTTTTAAACGAATCTAAATCTTAAGAGTTCAATAAATATTTTTATGATTTAAGTCAACTTGATGTGTATGTTGTAGACGTTAACCAAAATTGGAATAAATGGTAATCACAATGTCCAATATTTTTCCACTATAAGATATTTAGTGACATATTTTGGAAGCAGATTTCATTATATTAATTGATGGATAAGTTTTAAACGTTAAATAGTAAAATAATATGTAAACAAATAATAATATTTGACGTCGTCCGACGTACGATATCAGTTTCCTAAATGATAAAGGTCACCTTTATGAGCTATATGGTCACGCCACCACGCCACAGCTCTCTCCACACCATAGACAAAAGTCGCCACTGTATAAAAGGACGAATTGATGCTTCATTCCGGCATAACGCAATTTTTGTGCAAATATAATATTCTGTGAGTATATAGCTGACGAGAAACGAAATTTTTTTGTTCTTTATATTATTTAAAGTTATTCGTATTTTCTATTTTTGATTCTATTTTTTTTTTTTCTTGTCTACTTGCAGTTTTCACTTTACACCTCAAAAAACCAACCAAAAACCAAAAATGGGCGCTGAAAGAGTAACCATGAACATCGTCGTCGTCGGACAAGTCCAATCTACAAAGGCCATAAAAATGAACGTCAAAGCTACTACTCCAGCCACCAGCCCATTGATGGTGAGTTAACAATTCTGTGATTATTTTCCTGCACTTGTTATTGTTATTGTGTTTCAATTTTCTTTTATTGTTGTGTTCATGAGTAGACAAGTATGTGTACTTAATTTTTGACACTTTATATAAATTAAATCAATACCTACCTAGTATAATATACATTTTTATATCACTTACGTCATTAAAATATATACAATTTTTTTATTATTATGAACTAGGTATATTTAAATAATTAGTGCTTAAATAATTGTGTTCAATATTTTATAGTTACATCAAATTTAATTGTTATTGATTTTATATAAATTACATATTTTATATAATTTGTAATCATAACTTATTAAACATTTAACCTTTTGATAGAAAAGTCTCGAAAATCTATTTTCTCTAACTCTTACTAAAGTTGACTAACAAAAGGTTAAATATTTTCACACACAATATAGTCACAATAAGTGTCGGTGTTGTAATGTATTTTAGTAAATGTAATTAAATACTTTTATAGTATTACTTAAAACTTTTTTTAATTAAGTATTAGGAAGTATTTTAATACAGTATTGGTATAACTAAAGGTATTTGAAAATCAAATAATTTTTTGTAAATACTTTTAAAAATGCAAAAAAATTATTTGTCGCAGTTCAGGTTGTTATTTGATAATTACTATATTACCTTAATTATAATTAATTAAAATCAAATTATTACATTTTTGGTTTACAGTTTAATTAATAGTACATTTTTTTTAGAATTAAAATATAAATTTTTTATTTTCATTTTTCGTTATAAAATGAAGTAGGTGTATAGGTAGTATAAAGTTTTAATGATACTTAAATGTTGACGTCACCACTTTATATTAGTATAATTACTAAATAGTAAATACATAAATCATTTTTCGTAATTGTAAAATTAAATAAATTAAATTAAAATTGTATGCCAAGTATTAAAATCAATAATTCTTAAGTACTGATTCTTAAAAGTTAAAAGTATAATTTGGAAAGTATTTGAAATACTTTCTGCATCGATGTATCGTTTTCTGTATTTAAATATATTTTTTACAACACTTTAAAGAGTAGGTATAACGAATTTTGGTAACCTTTTTAGAATTTATTATTTAGTTCTACCAAGATTTTATACTTTTATACTTTAGTATATTATATTAATTGACTATTTTTTGTTTTGTTTCAGAACTGTTAATTCAAGTCCACATCAACCTCAAACTTAAAAATGCCATAGCCCAAACATTACATAATTGTATAATTTGCTTTTAATTATATAATAATGTGTATTGACATTGCAAAATAAATCAGTCTCTTCCGTCAATGATATCGTTTTATTATTTATTTGTTCCATTCTGAGTTCTTATTATAGTCTAGAAGTAGTTTAAAAATGACATAGCATTTAAATTTTTAAGTTACAAACACATAAGCACATTATAACATGATATTTTAAAGCTCATAAAAAAATATTTTTGATGTTTTATTTACTGCTTTTTAATTAGTTTACTAAATATTGTTAATTCTTTCATAATTACTTAAAACTATATCAGGTGATTTATACAACTATAAATTATAGTAATGCAAAATGTTATAACTTTATAACTTATAAGCTTATAATTTTATAAATAAGTAATAAGTAAATAACAATATGAGTTATTTATTTCTGTATTACTTTATTGAAGAATACTGTTGATTTTTAATCACCTAAGGATTCTAGATTTTATTATATGATTTATGAATTATTATAAGACAATTAGTACCAATACTGAATACACCATATTAAATATTTAGGTATTTAGACGTATAGTTATACTACTTATACAGATTGTAACTTAATTAACATATAATAATATTATGGTAATTCGTAAACCTTGGTTGATAACTGATAGGTAAGTTATTCATTATCGATGTTTTCTGTGCATAATCAATATATTATTTATAATCATCTATAGGTAGGTAACCAATTTACCGAACATAAAGAAGTTTCAAAGAAGAAAAAAAATTTCATTATTTCATTTATATATTTCAAGAAGAGTGCAATTTTCAACTTTAGAACCATATATATAATTAATGAATATCATTGCAGAAATACAAATGTCCGTCCTAAACTTTTATTTTTGCTTGTCTGCCTACACTCATAACAGTCATAACACAATATACAAAGATGTTTTGTTGAAATATTTTCCAATTGAATATTTCTTGGTTATGACTATAATATGGTCATGAATTTCATTGAATACGAATAAACTATAATATTATATCAGTTTATTGTAATCGTTGGATACCAAAATAAAAAAAAATTTATCTAAACGTAATTGATACAAAGCGATACGGAGGTCGGTTCTGTGGCATAAATTCACGTTATTGTCACTCGTCAGTCTACGGTTTATAGTCCCACGAAAATTATGTCCGGCAATGCTGTACAGATAAATTATATAAATATTACTGTACAAGTGTACAATTATTAAATTAAATTATTTAAATATAAAATATCCATGTGTAATTATTAAATTAAATTATTTAAATAAAACTCTTTAACAAATATTATAGTTGAATATATGTTTGTAGCTTATAAGTTATATTATTATACGTACACAAAAACTAGTTGACCATTTTTTTGAACATTTTAAATTGTTCTAAGAGATGTCAGAGACATTAAGAGAGTGGTTTGAACTACGTCTGACTTATACATTTATTTAAATTTACAATCTTTTGCATTCGGCCCATAAATTGATGGACAATAAGTACATATAAGTAAAATCTGTTACCAACATAGGTCTCCCAGTGGAAATGACTTTGTCATGAAAACAATTGATTATTTTATACATATATTCGTATTACATAATTGATAATTAATACAATAGTTCAAACTATAAAAATAAAAATAGTAGGGAAACTCCGTTCCTCTTCTGTTACCTATACCTAAATATTTGTTTTTAGATGCTGAATGAATTGGTTTTACAACGATAAGTAATCGAAATAATGTTTCAATTTTTAACTTTAGTATTTGGTTCGATGAAAAAGTAAAACTAGCACTGGGGAAAAACTAAAAAAATTAAGGTACCTATAAATTTTTACGGTAAATCGGTTTTCAACGAAATCGATTTAAGTTTTTGGTGTAACTGTAAATTTATAACTTAATTAATAGTTAAATGTTGACATCGCCACTTTATATTAGTATAATTACTAAATACATAAATATTTTTTCGAATAATTCTTAAAAACTGTTTCTTAAAAGTTAAAATTAAAAGTATAATTTGGAATGTATTTGAAATACTTTCTGCAGCGATGTATTCTTTTCTGTATTTAAATATATTTTTTACAACACTTTAAAGAGTGTATTTGAGTGTTTTTTAACCATTTTAGAATTTATTATATAACTCTACCAAGATTCTATACTTTTATACTTTAGTATATTGTATTAATCGACTATTTTTGGTTTTGTTCCAGAACTGTTAATTCATGTCCACATCAATCTTAAACTCAAAAATTCCATAGCCCAAACAGTACATAATTTTATATTTTGTTTTTAATTATAATAATGTGTATTGACACAAATAAATCAGTCTCTTCCGTCAATGAAATCGCTTATTATTTATTTGTGCCATTCTGAGTTCTTATTATTGTTTTTAATATAAACATTATTTATTATTATTAATATTATAATCTATACTTATATTATAAAGCTGAAGAGTTTGTTTTTTTGAACGCTCTAATATCAGGAACTTGTGGGTCGCAGGGGCCTAATACTCGTCTTGACGACCATAGTCGGTTATAAACACTATATTATAATATGATATATTAAGTCGTCGGTGTTCTACATAGCTCCGAGACAACCGCGGGTAACGCGATATAATATGTTCTTCAATATTATGCCAGTCAGCTAGTACATATCTAGAACGAATTACTTTTTTTCAAAGAATATTAATTATACACGGACATTTAAGTAAAATATTATGTAGTTTTTTTAAGCCGTTGTCGCGATTTATGGACACGTAATATGAGCTCGGCCGGCGGCCAGTCGTGGAGCCTATTTGCAGATTAACTTATGGAATCCCAATCATAAAACGAAGAAAGCATCTAATATATTTAGGAATTTAATGGCCACGAACTATTGGTGTATTAAAGTAATATATCGAACACTGCACCGGCCAGAGCTCGCTTCATGATAGTATATGGAGATCAGTGAATACGACACGTAACTGCAGCAGTGGACAGTACAACACTGAGTACCTATATATATATATATATATATATACCTATATATTTTATATACCATGGTTACATAAGCAGGTATAAGAACATCCGATGTGGCCAGGTCACATATTTTATCGTCCTAGAGATGGGGAGCTATAATATGGTGCACAGCGTTTACAGTATCGTTTTGTGCGTCACACTTTCCACCGCGTTTTTTCTGCACAGACTTATGCCCCTTCCCGTCGGCGTATTCCACAGCCTAAATTTTATACAATTATCAATTCGGTGTAAATGTGCCGTACAGACTGCTATGTCCCGTCCCGATTTAAAAACATGTCAAACTCATGTCCTTGTGCACAGTCGAACGTATATATGTGTCGGACGCATTTCAAAATATATGTCTTGTATGCGTGACACACAAATTGACTATGCATACGGCCATAAGAGTTACTGCAGTTTGTTGCCGCCGCACAAACATAGTACCTACCTGTGCAGTGCAACGCCCTATGAGCCTTATGAGCTTCCGGCCTTATCAAATAGTCGTGCATCACGCTACATCTATAATGAGTGATGCTCGGAAGCGCCGTTACGTAACTTTTATCGGCCTACTCTCTAGTTTACATAAGAAAGCCGAATAATCGCGAGACTTCGCCCTTGTGTTAGTATTGAAGGTGTGACTGTGACTGTGATCGGACAATTTTTTTATGTACACAATATTATTCAGTATGTAACGATTATAGTGTTGTCCTATATATTAGACGTTCGTTAGGAATTCGGCGTCTGTCTCTGGTCAGCCATCGTTTGTTTGTTTGATGTAACAATTATATCATTATGTATAATCATAGCTGATATACGCCGTCAGTGCTTTAAGATAGATTATGACATAATATTAAAGTGTTATTTATCAACACAAGCTTTGGTCAAAAGTTTATTAATTATCAGCTGGGTCCTGCAATGTTTAAGTCGGTGTTTATTACAAATAAAATATATACATATAGTTTTGTTTTCTCTCTCTTTTTATTATACAGTGTTTGTTATTATTTGTTATAATATTAAGTATTCTGTACCTACTGTTACCCCCCACACCACCACAAGCTTAGCTTAACTTAGGTGTAGGTATTTTTTTATTAATTATTTTAATACTTTGTAATTATATTGTGTTATTCAAAGAATAAAAAAATGTCTCAATTCAATTAAAAAAAATTAACTTTTCACGGTCGTATCAGGGCGCCGTTGTCCAACGTTGCCGTCGTCGTGCATCTCCGTAAAGCCCTGTATTGCTGTTCATGTCACAGTACGTCACTGTCTTCGTCGGATAGCCAGCTATCAGTTTTTATACCACTCAGATATAAATTTAGTTTTTGAGTATTGTAATTAAGTCCCTGGTAATATTATATAATATTATATTTATATATTTTTTTATTAATTAGTAAAGGCTTCAACAACAAGGTTTTTAGCCTACATTATCTGAAATATTTAAATTTTAAATACAAATATATGGATGTACAATAGAATTTAATACTTATAACTTAAATGCTATATATTAATATACTATAATATATACTTGGGGGGTTTGAATCCCTTCCTCGTCGCCACTGTTATGTGTCTGCATCGCCGTGATTGAAAACATAAGGTAAAATGTAAAACATATTATTATTTTAAACATTTTATTGTTACTTGAAAAACAAAGGAAAAACTAAACATGCTTTTAAAACGAACTGATGTTAAAATAGCTAATGATATTGTAAACAAAAAAAACCTAACCTTGTTATAGGGCGCATAATATTATAGTACTTTTATGAATATAACTTTTAAACAGATCTCCCCTGGTCAAACGCTATATTTTATAGTGGCTAATTAATTCAAGAATTATTATTTATTAATATACAATTTCACATATTCACCTATATTATTATCAGTGCATCACCGCATTTATTGTTTATTCAATCTTCTCGTCATCCAAAATCCCCCACTGGCGTGTCAGTAACAATTGCATACTTCAGCGTTCTGATGGAAAAATGATGGTTGGCCACCTTTACCGTAGCGGATAAAACGATAAAAATTGAATCCGAAGAAAAATGGTAATATGGACCTACATACGCTAGACTAGAGAAACTCTTAAATTATATTAATATTATCGTGTAGTGAGTATAGCGACTAAGGGAGTTCTATCGGTTTTATGTACAGTATACGTTATTTCCATCTGACATTATTTCACCTGTCTTCACTTTAAAACGATTGGTAAGATTACCAAAATATTTTTTATTAAACATTAATTTCATTTCTATGTTGTATCATTGTTATTACCAATTAATCAACAATATTTTTGTCAATAATTCATTAAATAGGTACCTACTCATAAACCACTATAGAGTACTATAATATTATATATGTCATCGTAAATTTCATATGACTATTATAAACATATTATACAACTTTGAACTTCAACAAAGTCGTGTACAAATTTAAATAATTACTTAATAAATAATGCAGGATTACAACTGTACATACCTATATAGGTAAGTTTATTATAACATATATTGAAACATAGTTAAACCAGTAAAAGGTAATTTCAAACGTTAAAAACGTCGTTTATAACATTGGTTGGGCCGTGTAATATAATATAATATAATATAATATTATGACTGTCAAAATATTTACAGCGCATTCGGGTGTAACCAGTAACCAGCATAACCACATCACATTTGCATGCAAAGATTTGTTTGGGTTTACTACAGATATTGTTTATGCAAATAATAATGACCAATGGAACAATTACACAATGTCCGTCACCGCTCTACAGATATATAACTTTCAGCGAGCGTCAGAGTCATATCTGTAGTAATATATTATTTCTTTGAAAAATTACTTCCGCTGAGTTTTAGTCGAAACCAGATGTCCCCGGGTGTTGTATTATATTAATAAACAACCTACGTCGAGATATTGTTTTTATTTTATTTTATACCTACAATATTGTGTATGTGATATTTTTAAATTGTATATCCGATGATTTCTCTCATACTCATACGATACTATTAAAATGTAACACAATTATAATGATGAGACCTACAATAATTTCATAGATTTAAAGTTTTAATACAAACAAATAATTGTTGACGTATTTACCAAGTTTGTAAATAAAATCTCATATAAAATGACCGGGCAACCAGGCCATAATATTATGGTCCAGGTCATCGGGAAAATTCGTTTTTCCAGATCAGCCCTGCGGAGTTGTACCCGGCACCTGTTGTAATATATCTGAACACCTGGTGACGAACTAAATTAATGTCTAATTAACATGACATTTGTCGTCGAACACTAATTTAGAAATCCGTAATGAGAACAAAACCAACGGTAGCGACGATAGAATAGTACTATACATAGATATAGATGAAAAGATTGAGTGCGTTGTCCACGAAGTCGTCGTGGAAAATATTATTGTGATGACGAATAATATATTGAACATCCAACCACAATCGAGCACTGTCAATCCATCCGAGGAACCAATGCACGATTTACCGGATACGCTAGTGGCTAGTCGAATGTATTGTAAAAGCCTCTTTCCAACTTCCGGTGGCGCCGCTCTGTCATTGTTGAGCGCGGTGCACGCAGCGAACAAGACGAACTGAGAACTACTTATCCGACGCACAGATCATCGAGGACAGCAACGCCATGCGTCACTGTGCGTGTAAACGAAAACAAATATTCGGTTCCGGCTAATAGTCGGGACGTATCACTTTATCGATCGAGCCAGATCCGGTCAACAACTATAATAATATTGTAGTCAATTTATTGTAGCTGCCGATCACATAATACGATTGTCGAAAAATGTCCGGCTTCCGTAATTATTAATGTAATATTATTAAATATATAATTAACAATATTATGTTATATTATAAGCGTATAAATAAATTGACACCTAACTATAATAATATTACACATCCGTGTTTATACCTATGTCTGTGCTTGTGTACTAGTATAGGCGTATATACCTATAGGCTATATAGATATAGTAAAATATTATAATATATATTATTACCTTATATTATATATAACTATACGACAATATGATGTGAGGTTGTTTGACACAAATAAATAAATGTAATATATATTTTGTGATCCATGTTGTTGGAGTGCTTAATAATTTCTTAAATAAAATCTAATATAAAATGACCGGGCTACCAAGCCATAAATCATAATATGGTATCGATATCCGCCCGTAAGATATCTGAACATCTCGGTCACGACTCATGCCAATCCAAGTAAATTCAAGTTTTATTAACATAAAATTTTGTCGTCGAACACTTATTATTGAATAATAATTCATCAGTCATTATAAAATATATTGCTAGGTAGCCCGCAAAATATTTATCGACTACTCCGCTTGTCTAAACTTTTAATACTTATAACTCATAAACTACTCGTTATAAATTCGATTTTTATAATTCAAAATACTTAGAAAAATATTCTGCTTTGGAATATGAAATTAAAACTCTATGTTGTCATTCAAAAAAGTAAAAAACTTCAAAAATTATAAAGATAAAAAATATTTAAAAATATAATTTTTTTAATAAAAACGTTATTTTTTTGACGACTTGAAACTATAAAAAAAAATATTTTCAAAAATATTAATACTTTTTGAAATAATGAGTGTTCGATGATAAAAGAAGCACCCTGTATACACACAAAGTACGACGAAAAAATATCTAACAGGACTTACTTGTCTTAAGTTGACTGATATTATTTTGAAATAGATGTTACGCGGTACAATATACACACAGGACACACCTGCAGTGCCGCAACTATAAATTATTAGGAACATCGCAAGGATTTACTTTGAGGCCACAACGTTATTAGTCATTACTTTTCATTAACCACCCCAAAAAATAAATACCAACGATTCCTACTCTATGTTAATGTAAAGTTAAAATAACTGAAAAAATAGGTCATACGACTTTATTCTAGCAAAATTTGTAATCATACACTTGTACCGTGTTATTGCTATTGAAGTAACTTATTTTAATATTAGTATTACGGAAAGTCGGTTTAATTTTTGACGAAAAAATTGAATTTACTGTATTAAATATAATTTATAATAGTCTACATTTTTATCATATATAATATATTATATTATTATTTATTATTGTTAATAAATGTGTAACCAAGTACAAAATATTTTTAAATATTTGTGATTTTGATGAATTTATGTCAAAATTAAATTTTAAACGAGCCTTGTTTTTATTCGGTTTCATTACAGCTTAGCACTGGTCCATGGAAGTATGGAACCGTTTTCACTTTTCATGTATAATACTTAGAGCTTTAGCGCTTTTCAGCACATATTATTGTCATAGACGTCTGATCTGACCTCTCGAGATGGATCAATATAAATCCGTGTAGGCACTATTTACCAAGTAAATACGTAAATACGTTGTATCTGGCGTTAGAAAACAGCAAACCTAAACAATACATATTACGATCGAACAGTTGACGTAGATGATTGATATTGGACAGGGGCGTACCCAGGAATTTTTAAAGGGGAGAGATCCAAATTTTTTTGACTGTAAAAAGTATACAATAAGTGATTTGCACCTTAAGAATTTTAAATTTTGTTTATCAATTGGGGGTCCAGACCCTAATCCCCCCCCTAGAGTACGCTCCTGATATTGAAAAAACAAACAGTATTATTATAGTTATAAGCAATGTATCTGTAAAACGACCAAATTATTCTATTTAAGTGAGTTTTTATACAATATATTTACGTTTTTATATACACTTTTAAGTGATGAAACATAATTTATCGCATATAATTTTTCCGGATATTATGTAAAATGGTGATAACTGATAAGTAATTTAAACTTAAAATGTCTATGATAAAAAACTGTGTTAATAATAGTTTTTAGAGTTTTGGTTACAATATTAACTACATTTGAGAAACATTGTTTTTAAAGGTTAAATCTTAAGTTAAAAAATTGAGCATTTAATACATTTTAAACCAAGTACAAAATAATATGAAAATATTAGTGATTTTTAATTTTTGATGAATTTAGGTATGTCAAAATAAATTTTAAACGAGCCGTGCTTATATTCGGTTTTATTACAGCTTCGCAATGTTCCATGAAAGTATGGAACCGTTTTCACTTTTCATACATAATACTTAGATCTTTATGGCTTTTGAACACATATTATTGGCACATACCTTAGACTGTCGTATAGACGCCTGATCTGACCTTTCGATATGGATCAATATAAATCCGTGTACGACTGTAACTGACAATAGAAACAGCAAACGTAAACAATAAATATTACGATGGAACAGTTGACGTAACGTATCGGTAAAACCACCAAATTATTCTATTTAAGTGAGTTTTTATACAATATATTTACGTTTTTGCTTACACTTTTAAGTGGAAACATAATTTATCGCATACAATTTGTTCAGGTTATTATGTGGAACGGTGATAAGTAAATGAAAATGTGATGCCTCAGTTACGTAATCTTTACCTTGAAAAATTATCAATATATAAAATATAAAATAATTAGTAAAAAAAGCGCATTGAAAAAAATTACTTTTAAGACAATATTATTAATAAGAGGTAAACCTACGTGTTCCATTAATTGGGGAATAAATCGTTTTCGGGAACCCAAAGGAAATTATCCTTTACGTTCCATCGAATAACACTTTCAAATACCTACAATACAATCAAATATCAATATACTTAAAAATTAATTAGACTACACATTATTATATGTAAGTAGGCTACTTGATTTGTCCTTCCATAATGCTAAAATAAAACCATTATGAATTGTACGTTGCTTAATTTTTATTCAGATGTAACTTTAATAGTAGGATCACTTTATGATCGAATACAACTCCACAATTATCTGTTTCTTGTTTAATATCACAGAAAACCTCATTTCTAAAAACAAACATATCTTGTTACTAATATGTATCTATCAGATTAAAGCACTTACTGTTTAATAGAGCAAGGATTGTAATAATTTGTAATTAAAATTTGTCATAATAATATAAAATATTAAAAATGTATATATTCACGGTGGGTTATTATTTCGTTTTTTTTAGTGTTTCACAGCCACACATTATGACGTGTGTCTCGCATAAACTACCTGAAAATTACTATCTAGCCATACTAGCTATTGGTAATTATAATTAGATTATATTTAAATCATAATATATATGTTAAATTAATATTTTAAATAGATGAAATATAAATTATGTTTGTACCCGACTTTAGGATTTAGATACCAAAACCTACAGAAAAATATCGAATTGTTATTGTTCAATAATATTATAATCTCAAATTTAAAATCAGTCAGCCTACGATCGATATAATTAAGTATATATTTGAAGATAATATTGTGGATAAAGTAATTTATATATAACCTATTTACATGGAGCCATGTATTAAATGTTCAAGCTTTTTTAATGAACAAATAAAATTTTATTGACAATTATAGATTAAAAACTAAAAAAATCGAAAACTGTAAATGTTCGTAAATAGCTCAAAGCGAGTCAAAATATTTTAAAAATTGCATGCTTGATTATATTCCTAATTTCATTAAGAAAATTAAAATATAAACATTCACTGAAATTTTCATGTACAGTTATTCATTTTTGAATTACAACAAAATAAGAAAATCGCTACATGAGAAAACGAGTGAATATCCAATGTTGTAAAAATTCAAACTATTCAAACGCTCATAAAAATTTAATTTGTCTTTCTTATAGAATTTTTTTTTTTTTTTTTGATAAAGTTTGACAATCTTATGATAAAATAATGTATTGGGTATCTTAGATTTAAAAACAAATTTTTTTATGAATTTCTAACTTAAAATAAAAATTTCACATTTTTGATTTTTAAGTGTTTTGTCAATATTTGAATTTTAAATGCTTAAAAAAAAAAAATTGTGACTTGATTTTAATACATATATTTCAAATGTCTACTATATGTTATGACTACCTACTTCTAATGGGCTACTGCTGGTGTCGACAATGTAACGCCGCTGATAAAACATTGAAAACTCTTTGTAATGTTACAATAATCAATTAATTAATAATTAATAATAATAAAAATTATAATAATTATATTAACTACAATAATTAATCGTAGGTACATGGCGTGTATCAGATAATATATTTTATTTTTTATCAATAACTAATAGTTAACAAAAAAATAAAATAAAATTGATAATTGGTAAGTTTTTTCGTGCGTTAAGTCACTAGTCAAATGACAAGGTCGTCATTAGCCAGATGACAATTAACCTATCTCCCTTCCCGTATATGATATGAGTGTTAACGCCACGTCGAGATTAACAGCGCAGCAAGCAGCATCAGTCAGTCTGATTCGCATCGTTTGTAAACATGGAAACTAAATTATACACATTGGAAGACATAAAAAAGTTATTTCAAGAGTTAATTTATACAGTTTGGTTCTTATTCCTAGTTTGTAATGTTTGTACAGTACAATATGTTTGCATGTCAATGTCTGTCAAACGAAAACTCGTCGAATATTGTTTCGATGCATCGTCCCCATTTTCATTTGTCAGTCTATGCATTTTGCGCTTCTGGCATGAATTTATCAATTCCAATTGGCCAACCGATTGTTTGAACAAAACATATGGGCCATATTATTGGGTCAACTTTGATTGTGCTTTGTATTTGTTAGAAAATGGATTCTTTCAATACAACAGTGAAAAACTCATTGCCATTGCCGTGTACAATCATAGGCTGTTTCGTCGTATTGTCGACACTAAGATTGTTGATCCAGTCAAATTACTACAAGATCCGGCTTTCAACCGGAAGGAATATTCAAGAGAAGTACAGGCACACGACGATACATTATTGTATGTACTAGATTCCATGGGAAAAAACAATGAAACGCTAATACGATTGGCACTTATTGGACACTGTGCGGGGATACAGCTATTGATTAATGAAAACATTCAATTGTACGAGGGAGTGGCGATTGCAACGGCTTTGAATGGTCACAGTCATTGTTTGGATTTCCTCATAAAACACAGTTGCCCTTTATCGAATCAAATTGTAGACGCATTAAAACATGAATCTCGAAAATCCAATTGTTCGTATCAAATAAAAACTTGTTTACATGTAGTTGATGATTATTTTGAAAAATGTAAATAAAATATTGTTTGTATGTCTACAATAAATGATTGTATGTTTTTTTCATGACACAAAAGAATGGACACAAGTCTCTCATGCAATCATTAATGTCGAACGTGACACGTAATTTGATAAATACACACTACAACATTTTAACACAACACAATACAACTTCAACACATCAACACCTGTAACTTCAACACACCAATACCTTTAATACATTTAAATATGCCCCTCGAATTTGTTATAAGTCAAAAAGGCAAAACATTTTTATTATTAAATGGATATTTACATAACATACATCAAAAATACGATGAAAAAATTGTGTGGCGTTGCACGGAGTACAAGAAATTTTCTTGTAAAGGACGATGTCATACTACAACAGACAGTGAATCAGGTATTATAATATTATTTTTAATTAAATGCATTTATATATGTATAATTATCAGTGGCGCCAAAATATATATTTACTATATTTACTAATATATATTTATTTAATCATTAAATTATATATATTTATCATGGACATTTTATATTATGACTGTCAATAATTTTGATTTTATATTATTTATCCTACAATTATTATACTTATATTTAAATTTAAATTATATATTTTTTTTGACTGTCAATAATTTTGATTTTATATTATTTATTTATCATAGAAACACAATTATATTTATCCTACAATTATTATACCTACATTTATATTTTATATTTTTAGTGTCAATAACTTTAATTATTTAAAAATACCGGATATTTTTAACCCGGTTAATTTGAGTACAGGATATTTTTGCACTGGATCAAATGTCGTGGAACCAATGTCGAACAACAATCGCCATTGATCGAGATGCGCTAGCGCGATAAATCTTCATATTCTGCCTAGTGTACAGTATACAATAATAAAAGGTGGGCATTAATAGGTACTAGTTAAAAAGTTATAATTTTTTTGACTCAACTAGTTGGTTACTTTTCTTTTCAACTTATAAACTAAATAGTTTAATTGACAGTTGAAATAACTTAACATTCCTAAGTTTATTCAAATATAATCCATCAATAAAATTTTTTTTAAATTATTTGTTTTTATGATTTTTTACGTAATAAAAATAAAATAAAAATAATCCAATACCTACTATAATCAAACTAATATTTCTATTATTTTTCTTGATAAAAATATTTTGTAAAAATATATATTTTAGTATATAGATTAGATAGGCATAATATTATATGAATTTAAACTGCTATTTGCAGCAAACAAAAAACTTAAAAAACTTAATATTTGTTAAATTATTAATTTAGATATTTAGTATAGTCTAAATATTTAATAATCATGTAAAGTAAAATATGTACATACACTGTACATTACATTGAAAGTTCAATAAAAATTGATATTGTAAAGTTGGAAATTAGAAAGAACTCAGTCACACTTTATGTGATCCACATACCAGGTAAAAAAGTAGATCAACTCTTTTTAAGCTGAGTTAAGTTAATATTTTTTCCCTAATAACAGTAATAGTGTAATAGTTTGTTGTATTAGTTAATAAAGCATTAAATAATAATAATTTTAATAATAATAGAGAGATTTTTTGGCCCCCAATACAAATTTAATAAAACTTATTAGTTATAAAGGAAATCTGCCAACTTTCCCAATAAGTAATTAAAAAAACAGGGACCCTCTTCGGTATTGAGATGGTCTATCTATTATACGTTATTGTCTATAGGTTATTATAATAGATTTAACTTTCAACAATAAAAATAATAATAAATAATAACTCACGAATTTTACGGTGCGTGGACTGGCCAGCTAATATATACTATTATAATTTATAACCATAATAATACACTCGTATATTATAATAGATCAAACTTAGCTATTGGATCTGGTACGAATGCAAATAATTAAGCCTTTGACCGATAATATAAGTACCTGATAATAGTTGCTGCACAATAAATATAATACACACTATAAGCATAACAGAATACGCTAAATTTAATAGTATAAATCATTCGTGCGGAGCTTCGCGCTTTTTTAAGTAGGGATGTACAAAAAATTGCGTACAATTATACTTTTTTGTTTATTAGGTACAACGAAAAAATAATTTAATATAATCGTCGACCTAATACTCTTGACTTCACACGTCGCACTAATAACAGCTAGGTACGGACAAAATAAGGCGTGGCACTTTTTTTTTTCTAGATCTACGAGAAAAACTGCATCATATAAAATAATAGTGATTACCTAACAGCTGATTATAATAATATTTAAATGAGTATTATTGTGTTGGGAATAATTACTTATATGTTACAGTCGTTATAGATATCGGCAGCGGCATAAGGCGATAACAGTAATTGGCTGTGTGCGTCTTATTCGAATCGAACGGACATGAAATCATTGTATACAAAAAACAATTCTGAGCATATTATATTATAACAATATTTTTATATTACAAAAAAAAAAACTTAACACCGTATTCTACGTTGAAACATGTTGTCATATTTATTGAAATATTGTACAATCTGTAAAAAATATATTTATAATAAGCACATTGGAGGGATACATAATAGGTCATGGCTGGCTTGATTGAAGAAGCTATTCAATGACAGCACTTCATGGTACGTTGAAATATATATATATTATTATATACTTGATTTATGATACTATTATATATATTACTAATAAAAAACATTGTACCCGTCGTCTTGGAAATATTAAAGTTTGACAAAATCTGAATTTTGTTAATTTGCAATCCAAAGTTCAAATATCGCGTAGTCTACTACAAGTCGCAAGAGCAAACACGACGAGCTACGACAAAATCGAGATCACTCGTTACTCGTTTATGAGGTCGTTTAATACATTTTCATCATATGCGTAACTACGGGTCCATGGCCTGACCTAATACTGACTGGATAACACACTGACTTGATCAAATTTAAAATTAAAATTAAAAACTTATTTTGTAATTTTAATTTTTTTTCAATATTCATAATTTGGCATGTCCTAGTGAAATTTTCTAATTTCCTCTTGCGCCGATATGTGTATAATTTACCACCGCTTATCGGTCTAAAATATGTGGCAAAATATGTGTGCTGTGATCCTCTTAAATAATACCGACTTAGACCGGACTAGGTCATCATAGGCGGTCCGAGGATTTTACATCAGTTATATACAGCATAGATTGCTTGTTTCTAAATGTTAGGGGGATCGGAGATGTGTACGAAGTTAGATTTACTGAGTATATCAATGAACCATAATTTAAATTAGATTATATTATATATAATTGTTGAAACTATAATAAATAGTAATTTTATTTCCTCCGATCTTGGTTTCTCTCCATATGATAATTTAGGCGCGGATCCAGTCAGGGGCGGTAGGGGTGACTGCCCTCCCCCTCACCCATTGGTTGTATTATTTAAATTTAATATTTTGTGTTATCCTATGTAAATGTATTGTAATATTATTCAGTCACAAATCGTCGTATTTTATTTTAATAACACACATGTATAAATTGTTGATAACAATATTATGACCGATTGATGGACGACGACCGTCGACTGCCAGCTGACGCGTGGCGGCTGAGCACCTCATAGGATTTTGTCCTAAAAATATCTAAAAATATTTTCCATATTTGACTGTCAGAAATATATTATTACATTTAAATTTGTTTGTAACATTTTATTGTGAAATTTTAAAAAGGTATTTGATAATAGAAGGGAAATTTTAAATTGTAAATAATTCAATAAAGGCATTCAATTCAGCTTAAGAAAAAAAATATTCATTATAATTAATAAGCAAATAATTATAATTGCAGCATATTTATAATATATATATAAATATATACTAGTATTTAACAGTAGGTAAATAGTAAACATATTTAGATATTTATAATCGGCCCCTGCCGTTAATGTAGACTGGACGTCGCCTGTGATAATTATAATTTATAGATGTGATCGTGACTATATAAATACCACTGTTAGCCTAGGTCAGACTTCCCCCCTCCCTTAATGCTGGCTTGATCATATCAGAACTACGACCTAACAACAAAGTCATTGCCTTGGGTAAATTACTTTACAATGTTGATAAGTAATATACAATTGAGTAGTTACTCATTACATTAAATAATTTTATTTAAATTACATTATTTTTATCACGTTCGTTACTTTTTCATTCAAAAAGTTTGGCTTTAAAAATAAAGTTAATTTTAGATTATAAGTGGAACGATGAATGTATTGATTTTACAATGATGTGTGTGTTTTTTTAAATTTTTAAATTTTTTTTATTTTATTTGTGTCTGTGTACATGATAAGTAGTTGAAATAATGTTTCGATTTTCAACTTCAGTATCTTGTTCGATTGGAAAGTGAATATCGTTGGTGCATTGAGGAGGTTAAAATTTAGAATTCCCAGTTTTTTTATAAGCATTTAAAGTTCAAAAATTGACAAAATATGGAAAAATCACGAAAATTTGCAAATTATTATGAGTTATGGAGTTAAATCTAAGATTTTAAAAGTAATACAAGATTCCTTATAAGATTATCTAACTTTATCAAAAAAAAAATGTCCATAAGAAAGTCAAATTAAATTATTATGAGCGTTTGAAATTCAAATTTTTACAACATTGGATATTCACTCGATTTCTCATATAGTGATTTCCTTATTTTGTTGTAATTCAAAAACAAATTTTTGTTGTACTTTTCAAATATTATTCGTGGATACATGAAACTGAAAAATCAAAATATTATGGCCTATCCATACAATCTACCATAGTATAAGGAATAAAAAGTATTCTCAATAATAAGCCTGTGCATATTTTTTTTTATTACCATTGATATGTATATAATATGTCCTAAACCTAGACTGACATACCGTCTCCGCTCAGAATCGTTTTTCTTATACAATGATATTATATCATTGAATTCAAATTTAACACCATCCATAACACTTTACAGAGACCCACTTGTAACCTTCTGTACTACAGCAGAGCGACTTTTTCGAAGTAAATTTGTAAGAAATGTGTATAATTCGTATAGTTAATTTCCAATACACAAAACACAACATTATGAAAGTTAATATCAAAGCAAATACGTCAATTGTGAAGGTATATATTTATCATAATTTTTTATTTTTTTAAAGAAGGTATTTAGGTATTTTGTACATTTTTATAACATCGGAGCACCTTTTTTTAAATGTAATCACAAATTCAGTTTATAACGACTATAATAAGTAGCTAGTTGGTATACTATTAATTATTTTTTGTTATATATAAATTGCATAGTAGTATAATAATATGTAAGACATTGATTATGTAGGTCGTACTAGAGTAGGTAGGTACACTATACTGATTATGGATTAATGCTGTACCTATGCATGAATAATAACTGCTTAAAATTAATCTGGATTTTTTATAATATGTATCATTATTATCTAAAACTTTCGGAATAGTAAATACATTTAATAGTTTTTTAATTTTTCTCTAATATCCTAACACCTAGTTTATGTCATACACTCTACATTCATAACTTACATATTTTAATAACGTAGAAAATAATACGTAACTCCATAGAAATTACTTTTAAAAGAAATTTGTTTACAATTGCGTTAGTTTAAATAAAATATAATGAAATTCCCACAGCTTTACTGGCTACTGAAATCGTAATTTTGTTACAGTAATTTGTAATTTTCGTTACAATATTCCTACCCAACACTGCAAGTAACTAGTGGTTACACTAAAATTTTCAATTTTTCGTACTACACGAATAATTTTAAACCGGAAAAATCTAAATAAAACATCAATGCTCTAAAAACTTACAACAATTATACTTCTTCAACCAATAACATATAATATAAATTAAATAACAATAATATGTAGGTACCTATAAAATATATACTATTTATTTACTGTGAACAAAATTAAATTATTATGAATTACTTTTATATTATTTTACTCAAATTTACTCAACATTCATAGCTACATTTTCAGCAATATTTTAACTAGAATTAATTGAAGTTACAAAAAAAAGAGAATCATAATACCCATCATACCCATATACGATGTACATATTTCAATCAATTACTTTAATATTATTAATATAATATATCAATGATATTTTTTCATTTATAAAACTCGTTTTTAGTGTACAAAATGCATCTAATAATAATATATAGTTTTAATAAATAAAAAAAATATATTTAAATTATCCTACGTATGTAAATTTCGTTTTAATATAAAGTATCGTCAAATAGAAGTTTGTTAAAGAGAGGTAGGTACCTATATTTGAGCACACAATAGTCAATAAGCCATAAGTAGTAGGTACCATTGTTTTTATAATATAAAATCAATGGTAGTACCTACTTACAATTTACTATTGTTAAACATATATTCATTGTTAAGTTCGTTGTATAAAACGTAGAAACAAAAAAAAACTATTACTAAAAACTAAACTAGTAAACTATAAGGAAATATTTACTTACTTAATACTCCGTGACACAGTGACCGTACAAAAGCCCAGTGACTAAGGTTATAATGTGTCTACCTATAAGTGTCTGGTTAGATTAATATTGAGTATAAGATATATAAATAATAATACTAGCAGTGACGGCTATCGGGCTATATCAGTGTTATAAAATAGCTACTCTCAATAAAAATAAAATAATATAATAACTAATAATTAGTAACAACACAAAATATTGTAGGTACTGTGTGTCTGTATAGAATATGAGAATTATATGCTTTCAACCAATAAAATAATGTCAAAAAATAATCAGAGGAAAAAAAAGGTGCTCTGCTGTACAGTAGGTTATAAGTGGGCCACTGAATAATGGATGGTAATAAATTTGAATTCAAGGATATAATATCATGGTATAAGAAAAACGAATATGAGTGGAGACGGTATATCAGTCTAGGTTTAAGACATATTATATACATAGCCATGGTATTAAAAAAAAATGGACCTATAATAAGCACATGTAATAAATTCCAAATTAATCATATCAAAATATCCATTAGGTACTTATAATGCGTTATACGTCAACAACAAAAACTGATACTATCATAGTCCATACTCCATATATATATAAAAGTGTACTTTAGAAGTTTCAAGTAAAAACGATTAATATTATACAATCACAACAAAATAACTAAAATAGTTATTCTAGGTTTTTTTTATGTAATTTCGTCCGAATTTAAACTTAAAATGACTATAAAAATAAACTGTGGTTATATGTATTCTTTAGATTTCTTTGGTAACAGAATTAACTACTTACGTGGAATCTTGTTTTAAATTTTCAATCCTTAGTTATAAAAGTTGAACATTTTATACATTTTTAACTACAAAATAATTATTAACTTTTAAATTTGATAAATTTTATCAAAATTCGATCTTTAAAAGATTATAAAAAAAAATTGTGAATATTATGTATTTTTAATATTTTTCAACTGATGTTGTAACAATATATCAGGAGCCTTGTATTAAATTTTTACACTTTTTGGCCCAACAGCTGATAAAACTTTATTGATATTTATAGAAAAAAAAACTAGAGAAATTGAAAACTGAAAATGTCCGTAAACAGCTCAAAAAGAGTCAAAAGTTATTTGTTTTTGGATTACAACAAAATAAGGAAACCACTATATGAGAACGAGAGTGAATATCCAATGTTGTAAAAATTTGAATTTCAAAGGCTCATAAAAATTTAATTTGACTTTCTTATAGACATTTTTTTTTTTTTGATAAAGGTACATAGTCTTATAAGGAATCTTGTATTACATTTTAAAACCTTAGATTTAAAAAGATAAATGTTTACAATTTCTTAACTCAAAATAATTTGCTAATTATCGTGATTTTTCCATATTTTGTCAATTTTTGAACTTTAAATATTTATAAAAAAAAATTGTGACTAAGGATTTTTAATATTTTTCATCTGCCTTTGAAACAATATACTAGGAGCCTACTATTAAATTTGCAAGTTTTTTTACCTACAAATAAAATTTCATTGATATTTTTAGAAAAAAAAATTTTAAAAAAATGGATACTGAAAATGTTCACAACGAGCTAAAAATAAGTCAAAATGTTATGGTGTATGGACAATACTAATATAAACATTCAGTCAAAATATCATGTACCTACTGTTATTTGTTTAAGAGTTGCACCTAAAACCAAAATCAGTTTTTTCGAAAACAGATTTTGGGTAAAAATTCCTGTTTTTCGTTAATTTGTATGTTGTTTTTCCCGGCGCTTGTGAAAATTATTGAGAATTTTAAATTTTGACCTCCCAAATTACCAACTAGATTCACTTTCCCATCGAACAAGATACTGAAGTTGAAAATCGAAGCATTATTTCGACTACTAATCGTGTACACAGACCAAAAAAAAAATAAAATAAAAAACACATCATTGTAAAATCAATACATTCATCGTTCCACTCAGAATATTATCAAACAGCTTGATTTTCTCGGCGTTTGTATAGAATTGAATTCGCCAACGTTCACGTAAATGATCTGTATATGAGTAACAGGAACATATGCTGTGGTGGGCGGTGGCGAATATTATATATTTTTTGTATAGCTATTAGCGGCCGACGTCGTTCGAAACCGAAGAACAGTGAATGAGTACCGACTAGGCCATGCGACCCTGGTACATCGTATCCGTTAAGACGGAATTGCTACATTTCTAACCTTTTTGTTATTTATTTCGTTGCCAAATACGGCACAAAAACACGGTTTCGTATTTCGAGTAAATAACACGACGTGTTCAAGCGGCTTACAGTGAAAATACCTATTATAAAAATTGTTGGGGAGAACTTCGTCTAGAGGTCCGATGCTCGATATTTTTATTAATCTGCTAAATAATTAATTAATTATTAATTAATAATAATTAATCGATAAAATGTAAAAAGAAAACTTGTGATATTATTAATATTAAGTAGTTTAAAAGTGTAATCTATCATTTAACTTTCGGATATTATAAATCTTGTCTAAAACTAAGAAAAAAATGCAGTCCATTAAACATCCATCCTGTAGAGTCATAGAGTATGGGATAATAAAGCAGTAGGTATATACTATATAATATTATATTAATATGCATATTAATTAGTCATATTATATGTACCCAAAGGTGGGCATTAACTTGTTAAAAAGTTAAAGTTAAGTTAAAGGGTTAATTTTTTTTAACTTCTTAACTTAACTATTTAATTATTTTTGTTTTTAACTTATTAACTTATTCAGTTAAAATTTTAGATTCTGAGTGAAACGATGAATGTATTGATTTTACAATGATGTGTGTTTTTTTTTTTATTTTTTTTTTTATTTTTGTGTCTGTCATCACGTTTTAGGACAGTAAAAGTGCTTGGATTTTCTTCATCAGTAGCTTTTCTGATAGGAAAGTGAATCTAGTTGGTACTTTGGGGGGTCAAAAGTATAAATTTCCCAATAGTTTTCACAAGCGCCGGGAAAAAACAACATAAAAATTAAGGAAAAACGGGAATTTTTACGCAAAATTGGTTTTCCAAAAAATCGATTTTGGTTTTTGGTGTAACTCTAAAACAAATGAACGTATATACATGAAATTTTCACTGGTTGTTTATATTTGCATTTTCTATACACGATAACATTTTCAAAATATTTTGATTTATTTTGAACTGTTTAGGGACATTTTCATTTTCCATTTTTTTTTAGTTTTTTTTCTTAAAATAGCAATAAAATTTTATTTGTTGGTTGCGAAAGCTTGAAAATTTAATAGAAGGCTCCTAATATGTTGTTTCAAAGGCAGATGCAAAATATTAAAAATCCTTTGTCACAATTTTTTTTTATAAGCATTTAAAGTTCAAAAATTGACAAAATATGGAAAAATCACGAAAATTAGCAAATTATTTTGAGTTAAGAATTCGTAAAAATTTTTCTTTTTAAATCTAAGATTTGAAAATTAAACACAAGATTCCTTATAAGATTATCTACCTTTATCAAAAAAAAAAATGTCTATAAGAAACTCAAATTAAATTTTTATGAGCGTTTAAAATTCAAATTTTTACAACATTGGATGTTCACTCGATTTCCCATGTAGCGATTTCCTTATTTTGTTGTAATTCAAAAACAAATAACTGTAGATACATGAAAATTTCACTGAATGTTTATATTAGCATTTCATATACACCATACAATTTTGAAAATATTTTGACTCTTTTTGAGCTGTTTATGGACATTTACAGCTTTCAATTTTTTTTAGTTTTTTTTTTCTATAAATATCAATAAAGTTTTATCTGTTGGGACAAAAAGTGTAAAAATTTAATACAAGGCTCCTGATATATTGTTACAATATCAGTTGAAAAATATTAAAAATACATAGGCACAATTTTTTTTTATAAGAATTTAAACATCGAATTTTGACAGAATTTTTCAAAATCTCGAAAATTATTAATCATCGTAATTAATAAAATTATAAAATGTTCAGTTTTTATAGCTAAGGATTAAAAATTTAAAACAAGATTCCACGTAAGTAGATAATTCTCTTACCAAAAAATCTAAAAAATATACAATCACAGTTTATTTTTATAGTAATTTTATGTTCAAATTTGGACGAAATTACATATTAAAAAACCTAGTTATTTTGTTGTGATTATATAATATTATTCGTGGGTACCTACTTGAAACTTCTAAAGTGTACTATAAAATATATCTATGATAGTATCAGGGTTTGTTATTGATGTTGATGTATAACGTGTTATAAGTACCTAATGGATATTGTGATAATGTGATATGCTTAATTTGGAATTTATTATAGGTCAATTTTTTTTTAATACTATAGATATGTATATAATTTGTCTTAAACCTAGACTGACATACCGTCTTCGCTCAGAATCGTTTTTCTTATACAATGATATTGTATCATTGAATTCAAATTTAATAGCATCCATTATACAGTGACCCACTTGTAACCTACTGTACAGCAGAGCGACATCCACTTACCCACCTTTTTTTAATTTTTTTTGTGTTTGTGTACACGATAAGTAGTCAAAATAATGCTTCGATTTTCAACTTCAGTATCTTGTTCGATTGGAAAGTGAATATCGTTGGTGCATTGAGGAGGTCAAAATTAAAATTTCACAGTAGTTTTCAAAAGCGCCGGGAAAAACAAAAGAAAAATTAAGGAAAAAACGGGAATTTTTACGCAAAATCTGTTTTCGAGAAAATCGATTTTGGTTTTTGGTGTAACTTTAAAACAAATGACCGTAGATACATGAAATTTTTAGTGGTTGTTTATATTTGCATTTTCTATACACGATAACATTTTCAAAATATTTTGATTTATTTTGAACTGTTTAGGGACATTTTCAGTTTCCAATTTTATTAGTTTTTTTTTTTATGAATATCAATAAAAATTTATTTGTTGAGTAAAAATACTTGAAAATTTAATACAAGGCTCCTACTATATTGTTTCAAAGACAGATGAAAAATATTAAAAATCGTTAGTCACAGTTTTTTTTTTTAAGCATTTAAAGTTCAAAAAATGACCAAATATGGAAAAATCACGAACATTTGCAAATTATTTCGAGTTAGAAATTCATAAAAATTTTTCTTTATAAATCTAAGGTATGAAAATGTAATACAAGGTTCCTTATAAGATTTCCTACATTTATCAAAAAAAAAAAAATTCTATAAGAAAATCAAATTAAATTTTTATGAGCGTTTGAAATTCAAATTTAACAACATTAGATATTCACTCGATTTCTCATGTGGCGATTTCCTTATTTTGTTGTAATTCAAAAACGAATTACTGTAGATACATGAAAATTTCACTGAATTTTTATATTAGCATTTCCTATACACCATACAATTTTGACTCTTTTTGAGTCGTTTACGGACATTTTCAGTTTTCAATTTTTTTAGTTTTTTTTTTCTATAAATATCAATAAAGTTTTATCTGTTGGGCCAAAAAGTGTAAAAAATTAATACAAGGCTCCTGATATATTGTTACAATAGTAATTGAAAAATATTAAAAATACATAGGCACAATTTATTTTTATAAGCATTTAAAGATCGCATTTTGACAAAATTTATCAAAATCTCGAAAATTATCAACCATCGTAATTAATAAATTATAAAATGTTCAGTTTTTATAGCTAAGGATTGAAAATTTAAAAAAAAGATTCTCATAAATAGTTCATACTGTAGCCAAAAAATCTAAAAAATATATGAGCACAGTTATTTTTTACAGACATTTTAAGTTCAAATTTGGGACGAAATTACATATTAAAAAACCTAGCATACCTATTTTAGTTATTTTGTTGTGATTGTGTAATATCATTCATGGATACTTTAAACTTCTAAAGTACACTATTATATATCTATGCTAGTATCAGGGTTTGTTATTGATGTATAACGTGTTATAAGTACCTAATGGATATTGTGATATGATTAATTTGGAATTTATTATAGGTCAATTTTTTTTTAATACCATAGATATGTATATAATTGTCTTAAACCTAGACTGACATACCTTCTTCGCTCAGAATCGTTTTTCTTATACAATTATATTGTATCATTGAATTCAAATTTAATAGCATCCATTATACAGTGACCCACTTGTAACCTACTGTACAGCAGAGCGACATCCACTTACCCACCTTTGTATTGTTGTTACTTAACTTTTTATAGTTAATTATCATTGTCATGATGCAGTTAAGTTAATTTTATTTTTGAGTCAAGTACGCAATACTGATTCGTAGACTTTTGGTAATTTATTCTCGAATTATATATTTTAATAATCAAATTTTTTATACAGTGTTAAATGTCTTGGTAAATGTTTGTGTATAACAAAATACTGTGGTGGTTTATGACTTAAAAATATTATACCTTCAAATTAATTAACTCTTTTTTAACTGAGATAAGTTAATTTTATTTTCTATCTTAACTTTAAACTGATTTGGTTATTTTTTTTTCTTTGTTAACTTTTAACTTAACTGAAGGCAATTTTATTGAATTAAGTTAACTTTCCACAGTTAATTATTTTCATTAACTTGCCCACCATTGTATGTACCTATCATATTACTGCAAATTTTCTTAGTTATTTGATTTGAATTTTCTCACAGCTAAAATGACATCCAGTATATAGCTACATGAACATTTTTTCAACGTCTTTGTGTCATAATTTACGTTACATTATAATAATTTTAAACAAATTATTTATGTAATTTTTGTGACCATCCAAGATTTTTGACAATAATATTATACAAAAAGCACC
Organism: Macrosiphum euphorbiae; assembly: GCA_949089665.1. NCBI lineage: Eukaryota > Metazoa > Arthropoda > Insecta > Hemiptera > Aphididae > Macrosiphum > Macrosiphum euphorbiae. The sequence goes on along the minus strand of CARXXK010000003.1, from coordinate 74,418,998 downwards.
AAAATTAAATTAAATGGAGATACTCTATTTGTAAAATTAAACTATTTTGCTATACTTATGGGAAAATTCATTAAGTACCATCTAATAGAAAATCAATAATAATTATGTATTATTTAATGCCAATTTTTCATAAAATTGAAAAAATTTTTATGAAATATAAAACTAAAAAGTCAAAAATTAAGAAATCAAAAAACTAATTTATCTCTTTTGGAGAGCTGTATAATATAGGTGTACAATTTTACAGCTGTAAAATGTTCAAAGAAAATTCCAATTCATATATTATCATTGTAGTACATAATATATACATACCTACGACAAATGTCATAATATCATACAAATCGTAGGTAGATACCTACCTGATCTGTTTTATATACTATATAAATAATCATAGTTTTTGGTGATAATATACTTATATACCTACTTTAGGCGCGGCTTCAGAGACTTAATAAGAGATTGGTGCATTTTTTTTAGCTATCACAAAATTGTTCGTGTTTCGTCGCAATGTCGTTATGCTATAGGTATGCAATTGTCATGATACATCGATAAAATACGTAAACGTCGTAAACCGTCTGTCAACAAAATAATATTTAACATGTTACAAATTAGAATGTTATGATTTATAATGAGTTATGATTATTGACCAATATAATGGTATTTGCCACAAATTACTAATATTAGTACACGGTCTAGGATCTATCGATATGTTTCTACATGATACACTTCACATATATTATAATATCATAATATGTTTTTTTCAGGAAAATTAAATTTTTTTGGTATCTAACTCAATAATCTAATATTTTTTTTTTTTTTTTTTTTATTATTGTTATAATAAGACATTCCTAGCCTATGTAGGCTATCTACATCTATAGATATTTATAGAAACTGTAATTTTGTTGACAATTTTAAACATGATAACATTAATTAATAATATAACAAGTAATGATACATTGATACTTAAGATTATTGATTAGACATTATATATTATACAAGGTGAAAATGTGTAAATATGATAAATGTGATGTGATCTTATAATATTTATAGAGTAAGTAAATGCTAAATAAGCTAAATAAAATAAATATTCTAAATATAACAATATGAATACGGTGGTGTGGTAACAGATACTTGAGATACTAAATAAATGCAAAACTATTATAATATGTACAATTAGACTGGAGGTTGATTTGGAATAATGAGGTCATGAGGGCGACCACGTTTTAGACGTCGTTGGAGTGGTGGATGAATATGGAGATTGTAGTGAAGTGAGCCTGTTGAGTTGAGTAATGAAGTATGGAATTTTTTTGATAGTGATCGTATAAGGTCTTCGATTTTGACAATTTGGAGGTCTTTGTGAATATTTTCATTCCGAATGAACCACGGAGCATTTGTAATAATTCTTAGCACTTTGTTTTGAAATATTTGAATTTTTTTTAGGTGTGTAGCCGAACAATTCCCCCATACTGGACAAGCATAAGTTATTAATGGTAGTAGAAGTTGCTTGTATATTAGGATTGAACATTTTTTTTGAATGACTGATTTTTTATTTATTATTGGAAATAGCATCGAAAGACGTTGATATGCTAGTTTTAGTTTTGTTGATAAGTGAGGCCCCCAGGTCAGCCTCTTATCAAGAGTGACTCCGAGGTATTTTACAGTTGGTTCCCAAGGTATAGGCACGTTGTCGAATTTTAATGGTGGTGGTGCGGAGTAGCGACGAAGGCTGAAAATGATTGCTGTACTTTTTGATGCGTTTATTTGAATCTTCCAGTTTTTACACCAATCAGATAATACATTTAAGTGGCTTTGTAGGTTGTGAGTTACCGCTTCTATGTTCCTGGATTCGCTGTAAATTGTCGTATCATCTGCGAAAAGGGCAATATTGGTGCGTGGTGACTGTGGGATATCAGATATATAAATATTAAATAAGATTGGGGCCAGCTTGGATCCTTGGGGTACGCCGGCAGTGATAGGCTGGAGGTCAGAGAAAGAGTCATTTATTTTTACTGAAAATTGTCTGTCCGAAAGAAAGGATTTAATGATATAGAATAAGTATTTTGGTGTTTTTATACTTTTTAATTTGTACATAAGACCTGTGTGCCATACTTTGTCGAAAGCCTTTGATATATCAATAAAGACGGCACCCGTGTGACAGTGCTTTTCAAAGGAGGTGCTGATATGCTCTGTTATGCGAAACAGTTGTTGAACTGTTGAATGGTTCGATCTAAATCCAAATTGAAATTTAGGAATAGTGTCTGCGCTATTTATAAAATCTTGTAACCTGGTGTGGATAACTTTTTCAAATATTTTGGATAAGGAGGTTAAAAGACTTATTGGTCTATAGGAATCCGGGTTCGATTTATCCTTACCAGGTTTTTTGATAAGTATGACCGTTGCTATTTTCCACTTCGGTGGGAAGTGTTCAAGTCTTAACAGAGAATTAAATAATGCAGTCATAAGGACGAGACCTATAGCGGGTAACTTCTTGAACATGATGTTCGTGATGCGATCGTTTCCTGGTGCTTTTTTGTTTGGTAATTTTTTTATAATTAGCTTGATTTCATTAGGTGTTACGTGTACCATAGGTTTCTGGACAGAGTAATCGGGTAGATCTAAGAATTTTAGGACTCGACGGTCGTTGTTAGTATTAGAGATTTGGTTAACAGAAAACGTGTTGAATAACATTTCTGAGAAGACGTTGCATTTTCGACCAATTCAATTTAGGTAAAATACCTTAAAATATTTTTTTCTACTAATTTGTGTCACTTGCGTCTTTATTTTTAAATTAAGCTCAAAATGTATTATTTGCAATAACGACGAGAGGTATTAAGGTATATAACAAGCACACGCTAAATAGTATACGTACTATTATTGCTATAAACTACGGTATACTGTATATTACAACTAAAATAATATCAACGTTTTTCGGTGAGTTAACCGTTTAAGTATCTTTTATTTTCTAATTTATATATTTATTTATCAGTATTATCTATTTGTTTCGACTATGAAATATTTTGTAAGGACAGCTAAATTTACTAATGTAATGTACTATTATTATTTTGGTATTCAAATACCTTCCCTCTTTCTATTTTAATATTTTTTTCTGTTTCTTGCTCACTTGATGTCTTGATCAATCTATAGTGTTAAATTTATCTGTAATAAATAATAACTTTGAGTTCAGATAATTTCTTACATAGGTACCTACCTATTACATTGAAACTTTCATATAACGAAGTCGAATAAGCAATCAAAAAAAAAAATAGTAATATTTAGTAATTCGTTAAATAGAATTACGTATTTTTTTCAACTTTTTTTTAAATTTAATTATGTATGTTTGTATGTATATACTTCTATGTTGTATATTTTATGTAAAAACAACATTAAATAACATATTACAGTTTAGTTAAGTTTTTAACTTTATAATATTTCAAAAGAAATAATTAGGGAATTATTTAAAAAAAATAATAAAAAATCATGATACAGTTTAATTTAATTTTTAAACTTAAATGTAATTTAAAAGAAATTTATCAGTGATAGATAAACATTTACCTTTCGACAGTTTTTTTGTATTAACGAATAGAACGATAAAAAAAAGTTTGTATAGTGTATAACCGATTGAATCAATATCGAAACTGAAATACTACAGTAAAATTAATCAGTTTGCCTACCTTCTGTGTTTTATCTTTATCGGATACATTGTTCATGTACATTTTAGAACTATGTATAAAATTTGATAGTGACAATATTTACAAAAAAACAGTTTTTATTGAATATATATTTCGTAGAAACACCAGATTCGTTGTTTGGAGATAAATTTAAGTGTAATTAACAATGAAGGTCACGGTTCTCAAAAAGAATTCGTTAAATAGAACATTTCGTTAAATTGAAGTTTGTTATATGGAAGTTTCACTGCATATCAAATAAATTATGTCTCTTTAAGTAATAAATGAATGTTATATATCTCGTATTATAGCTGGCATTATTATTTTTTGAAAAAACATCGTCTGCAGCTATTTCACCCACAATTATAATGTCGGAAATATTATCCGATAGTGATTGCTTATTGTTTGTAATATATATTTTATTAGTACAACACTGAACTTCAACGTATTTGACACCACCGTAATATACTATATCAGCTATACCTGTAATATTATATTATACGGTAGGTACTGGTTAACCAGCTGCTACGGCATAGTTTACGCAGTCTGAGTAGAACTCACTCAATTTTGGTTCTAGAGTAAAAATACACATTATAAAATTGAATTGTAGCAATATTTCTCAGGGCAAGACGGTAAATTTTTTCCATTATTCCTAATATAACTATCTCTGAGGAATAAATAAATAACGGCTAACAACCGGTGTTGGTGTATTTTTAATTTTTGAAAAAAAAAAATAGTATTTTTTTGAAATAGCTGAGAATGGTAGTAATCTATAATTACCGGTTATGAATTTCTAAATACAAAAAAAAATTTTTTGTACAAAGTCTAACTTCAAATGCTCATTATTGTCATTAAAAACTGGATATTGTGTATTGGATGCTAAAGATTATGTAGATTTCAGTAATCACAACTTATGAGGAACCATGTATTAAATTTTCAAGCTTTTTGACAAGGCGAACATTTTTTTATTGACAATTATAAAAACTAAAAATAAAATCGAAAAATGCTCATGCATTCAAATACTTAAATAGAGTCAAAATATTAAGAACATTTTATCATGATTATAGAATATACTAATAAAATCATTCTATATGAAAATTTCATGTCTATTAATTTTTTTTCAAAATATAAACTAGTTTTGAGCTAGAATGGGTGTTTTTTCTTAATTATTAAGAAAAGTATTAGGTAATTTTTAGTTTTAAGCTCTAATTATTGATAATTTGACATGACGTATTGACGTTGTCGAACATTTTCAAAAAAATACAGACATAATGTTCAGGATAATATATTATTAAAATAAGATTCGTGGGCTTGTGTTTATCAAACCTTTTATTCATGAATTTCCAAAATGTAATTAGTTGCATTTATTTTATTATTTATAATATTTTACCGAACCATTGAATTATCTCAATAATGTAATAAGTATGTTATTGTTATTTTTTCCTTTTGTATATGCAACACATCGTACACGAATATACAACAATCATTATTTTTGGTGAGAACGATATGGCCACTTATTCAAACATTTTATCTGAATAACAAAGATTTGTCATTTTTTTAAACGAGCCACAGATATGACACATAATTTTGTGATGTTGTGATACCTACATATACAATCTCCTCATTTAATAATACCAATAATTCTGAATTGTACTCGTATATAAAATGAATGAAGTAAAGTAAAATTAAAGTGTTCATCAAAATAATATTGCCAATTTGTTTCTCATACTAGTTAGTGTTGTTGTGTTACAATATCGATTCCTCAAAATTAAATGTTATTATTTTATATAAAATTAATAAAACGAAATTAATAATTATTTGTAGAATAATATGTTTTGTAACCTTCTACAATAAAAAATGCGCAACCATTTTTTTTACGTTTATCTATTGTTTAAACACATAAAATCACAGTTTCCTCTGAAATCATAAAAATATTTAATTTTGTAATTGGAGATTGATTATTACTAGCCTAAAGAGTAAAAGTAACATTTACCGTCACAAATAAGATAATTATAAACATTCTTTGAATAATTAAAATTATTATATTCTCTAAAAAAAATAACTGTATATAATTTTAGCAATTAATAGGTATGTTCATAGAAGTTTTGAATTATTGCGACTTGTTTAAGCTATTAATAGTCATGAGTAAATTTCGAGTTTTATTAGTTTTCTTTTTAAATATTTTCGACAAAAATCTTTTGTACTTTCAAAATACTTGAAATTGTAATACAACGTTATTCGTAAGTTCTTTTTAGTGGAAATTAAAAAAATTGTTAAGTATAAATTCACAATAATTTTTTATGAGTGTCTGAAGTTTTATACTTGACAACATTTATCAAAATCACAAACATTTTATAATCAACTATTTCGAGTTATAAATTCATAAAAATTTTCATATTTATATTTAAGCTTTTAACAAGATTCCCCTTACGTTTTCCTACATTTAACAAAAAAAAAAGTTTACCGAAAAGTCAGTTTAATTTTTTTACAAGTATGAAATTAAATATTGGATATTCATCCAACAAATTATGTTTACATATTAACAAATTTACATACAAAGATTTTCTTACTTTTTCGTTATTCAAAAACTATTAACCATAGGTTCTTGAATTGCTTATAAAATGTTTATTGTATCATTTTCTATACATAATATAATTTTCAAAATATTTTGACTCAATTTGTGTTATTTATAGATATTTGTAATTTTAAATTTGTTTAGTCTTTTATTCTATACATTTCAATTAAATTGTATTCGCTGTCTAAACTTGGACATTTAATAAAAGATTCCTTAACGTTTTTTAACAGCAGTTTATAAATATTAAAGATCCACAAACACGATTTCTTTTTATAAGTTTTTAAAGTTCAAATTTTGGCAAAATTGATTATAATAAAAAAAATAAAAAATGCTTTATTTGTATAGCTATAAGGATTGAACATTTAAAAGAAGGATTCTAATAAATAATTTATACTGTAGTAAAAAAATCTAAAAAAGGCAGTGTTTGGAAGGCACGAGTTCCAAAAGGAACGGATTTCTGGAACGAATTCCTTTTTAAAGAACGGCACGAATGAACGAGTAATTTTTTACAAGGAAAAATAACAACATTTTTCGTTTCTTTATAGTTCCAATAATTTAAACAGATACCTATGTAAATAGTCGAGATTAAGATATATTTTTTTTAATGTGTATAATCATAATGTATATTGCCAATTAGTGATCGTTATCCAGTATCGACGTTAATTGTTACTCATTAATCATTAGTGACTTAATTTATATTTCTCAATAGTTATAAGTTATAGTTTTATAGAAATGAGTATACCTATATAAAATATAATTATTTATAACAATAAACGATAAAACTGTCGACCACAATTTAATTTTGAAGACAATCTCAAAATAGAATTACAAAATATGTACCTATACTTGTAGTTATATATTATAATTAAATATGAAAAAAAAAAATTAAGAATTTTTATTTTATTTGGAACTTGTAATAAATATAAATGATGAACAAAACTCAGTGTTTTGGTTCACATAAATATTATTATCTTTTATTGAAAACACAGTTGTAGATATTGCTTATTATATAAGATGACAGTATTTTCTTTTGTAGAATTTTATGTCACCGAACGTGATTTGACAATTGAAAAAACATATAACATAAAAAAAGGTAGGTAGATTTTAAAGTTCAATTATTTGGCTCAACTCGCGGTTTCCCTTGTTTATACTTGGCTGATGAATTATAATTGAATTGACTGGTAGTTGAATTGAATCTCCCGGACGGTGCCGACTATGGCAATGCGTTCACGATACTGGAGACTGGAGAGTAGGTCCATCGGAAGGCGGCTACAGTGATTGTACGATGGTCGCGATGTTTTCTGCGGGCGGCGGCTACGGTGAGAACTGGTCGGCGGCGTGTGTGTGTGCGGGGCAATTACGACGGGTTGGTATCGACCACGGACTAAGATAGAATGGACTGGTAACGGTAGGGACTGAGAGGTGGTGGGGTCTGATCCCCAAATGTTTCTGCCCCGCTACACTGCACATCCATCACAAGTACACTATGTTCAACGCTATCTAGTGATAATAATATACGATAGAAAAGTAAATAATGGTTCTCGCCAATGCATTTTTATAAAATTTTTAAATAGGTAATAAATATTGGTATTTTAGTTAAAACCACTAATTGTTTTGTTACGTTTGAAAGGAAACATACCTCCTAAATGTTCCATTATTGCTTGTAAAAGTAATAAAAATAATCAAAAGGTTACTTTATCTAAAGTTCCTTTAATTCCCCAAAGTTTTTTGTGGTTTGTAATATTTGTATATTAGATTTTTAGAGCATTTTCAGATTTAAGTTTTAACTTATTAGTTGTTAAGTTGTTTTAATAAAATGATTAAGTTCATAGAAATAAAATTGTTACGATTATTTCTCCATAGATGGCGCTGAATATAGTGTAGTTTGGTACCTTGTCTAGAGAAACATTTGTGTCACACTGATAAAATTTCAATATCAGTCCATTCTATTTTAGTCCGTGGTATCGACAGCGGAACTATTATTGTTGTTATCGGACTTCGAGATATTCGACGTTCCCGATTACGAATATTTATTATTTAATTATAAGCGAATACCCTGACTGCGGCAGCAGGGCTCGGCGTTCGCGGCGCACTGTCTATCGTTCAACAACTGCGGGGGAGTATGTATTTAGCAATTTATAATAACGAATGTCGGCTTATGCTCGATATTGACGTTTATTATGTGTATGCCGTATGCGGTACGATTGATAAGGACAAGTTAATTATTCGTATTGGCTCGTTTGACCCAGGTGTAAACACCATATCCAAACACAATACAAATAGAATCCAAAAACAACAGCGGTAAAATATTATAACGGCAAATTAAAAGTCGTACCAGCTAGTGTGACCTGGGTTTTAGATTCTAGGCACTCACTCTTTGGTGGTATTTACGAATTTAGATGACTGCTGCTGGAGCGTGTTGGTGGCAGATAGTACCTAGGATGGTACTCTTTACGTTAATCCGGGTCCACACTAGGGCGAACATTGTTGTCGAACATGTTCGTTGAGAATGTTTCACCTAGTCTGTACGTGTTTCTTATGTGTGAGGGTACGACATTCAAATGTTCGCTCAACAGGCGGTATTTGAACGAACATCAAAGAAAATGTTTGGCAACACCGTCTTCAGTGTGGACGTGTTCGACAACAAATTATTCATAAATTATAATTTATACATAAAAAATATAAAATGTTTATTTTATCTTTAAATGAATAAGTATTTTTGAATAAATAATTACCATTTAAAAAGTTTAACAACAATGACTGGTTATTGATCAAGCTTACCTGCAGCTTACCTATAAGCCTGCTTTAAGTATAGGTAAACGCTGAATTATTATTGTTTTATTTAAAATATAAGTAAAAATAGTATTATTATTTTTTTTTTTTTGAGGTTAAGGCTTCAACTACTAATGGTCATTAGCCTGTGGTACTGTAGGGGGAGTCGGTAGGTTTGTTAACACGTGTGTTTGTGGTGGCAGAATTTTTATTGGGGCACCCGTAGGTTTCTGCCATGCCCCGGAGTGGGGGGATGGCGGCACTTGTTCTCCGGACACAGTGACTTGCATTAGAAAAATGCCGCCCGATGGCCGGGGATTGAACCCGGACCGGCTGTGCCAAAGCCGACGCGTTAAACCGTTCGGCCACCTAGTCCCCCAAAAATAGTATTATATCCAATTAATTGGGTAGGTATATACTATAAGTACATTATTTCAAGTAGTACGTATTTGTTCTACGTATTGCATATTCGAAGTTTAAGTATTTAGAAATTAATAATAATAATATTAAATACATTCATCGTTCCACTCAGAAAAATATAATAGTAAAAATATTTATATTATTGCTGTAGTGGAGAATTATTTAACGTTTTGTAACCACATTTATACGTACATATTACTAAATTTAGCTCAATTTCGTGCCACTTTCACATATTTTATTCGTACAGGGAAATCCAAAATTAAAGAACGATCCTTTAAATTATTTTAATAATAAATCTATGTTTATAATGTTTATTTTATATTTGCGTGCATTGAATTTCCAATTCAATCGTCAGTCGTCACTCGTATTTTTCCTCGGTGTGAACGTGTTGTGTTAATCTACTTATTTAAAATGTCCATCGAAAAAGTTTGGAATCAAGATGAAATTCTCAAGCTTATAGATTTAATACAGCAGAGTGAGAATATTAAAACAATGAATTGATAGTTATTATTAGTTAATATTTAATAGAAAAATAAATAATAGACAATACTTCACTAAATACAAATTAAGAATAGAAGTAGGTAATTAAATAAAATTTATTCAAATTCATCTTGCCAATGTACACGCCCTGTAGTTGAAAAATAATGAGCAAATCGTTCACGAGTTTCGTGTACAGCTGCTGCTGATTTTTGTCCACATTTCTTTAATGGTAAAAATGACGTGGTTTCCGACGAATCACTTCTCCATGTTCCTTTTTTTAAAGTTCGATTTTCAAAATCTTCGGTATCAAAAATATCTGGTGGACAATATAATTTTTTTGACGACTCAGTTCGTCTTAAAAAATTATACAAATGGACGCAAGCCAAAACAATAGTATTTATTTTTCCTGGTTGTAGTAATAACGGTTTTCTTAAGACTCGAAAAACCGAAGCCATTATGCCAAAAGTATTTTCAACGACACGTCGTGCCCTTGATAAACGATCGCTGTGGTGAACCTCTTAAATGAGTCCCGGGAAAAGGTTTCATTAAATTTTCCTTCAATGGGAAAGCATCATCGCAGACAAAAACATATGAAGATTTTTCTTGTTGTCCTGGAAGTGCTTTTGGAGATGGTAGGTTTAAAGATTCATCGTAATTTTTTTTTGCCAAGATGGAATTATTAAATACTCCTCCATCTGATATCCTACCTTGACACCCAACAATTGCAAAAATAAAACAATAATGTGCGTCCACTGCTGCAAGTAGAACAACACTAAATGTCCCCTTGTAATTGAAGTATTCAGTGCCACTATTAAAAGGTGCTTGCATTACGATGTGTTTACCGTCAATGGCACCTACACATTGTGGAAAACTCCATAACTCATTATAGTCATTTGCTATTATTTCCCGTCCATTTGGTGAATTAGGCATCTAAAAATAATTATAATTTTTTTTATAGTTTATTGTAAAATATTGTTAAAATAATATTAAGAAATTATTATATACTTTTCTGTGTTATAGCCCTCCCTTGCCCACCCCCCGCCAACCAAGTAAAAAAAATTATATTTATTTTAAATACAATTCAATATTGCATTGTTTTAGATTTCAAATTGCAGTAGATAATACATTATAATATTTAATATAAGTAGGTAAATTTTTTTTAAACAGGATATTTGAGCGAAAGATGGGATCTTAAAGTTACAGTTTTTATCCGTTTCATTAAAGGAAATATGTGAATTTTATTTGAATTCCGTAGACGAGTTGATTATACTAAAATCGTAATGATATAACTACAACCGAAAATCTATAACCTATTATTTTGTTGTTATTATTATTATCATCATCATCATTTTTGCTGGGATGGAGTCGTTCGTTACAATATTAAATGATATAATACACGAATAGATACGAAATTTATTACCAGTACAGAATAATGGTAAATCTAATTGCAAAATAATATTAGATCGTAGCACAAATGGTCGACGTCGACAATCAACGGTTAAAATATATTATTAAGGCTATGAGCGAGAACAGTATAGGTCGGCGGAGGGTGGGGCTGCAGAAAAATCGAATAAAGGCGCGGAATGCATAAAAATGTGTTTCGCCCTGATGGACAAGACCGAAGCACTGTCTAGTTACGAAATGAAAACAAAATATACTCACCTTTAGAATAATATTAGCAACTACACAGTACACATTATCTCACATCACACCCACACGATAAAGTTTTAGGTACAACCTAAGTTCTATATTCACCACTTGTAATCGTACGAGACACCTTATACATACTGGGCCAAACAGTGTCAGTCCGTCGCCAAATTCGTTGTTCAGGTAAAAACTGTATACAAAATCATATATTTTTGCCTTTTTGCCTAAATTCAGTCGGTTATAATAATTATGTTATATTATCACAGTATACGTCATAGCTTTAATACATATCATAGCTAAACCATTTAAACCTTGTATTATTATAATATATCTACTATACATATAAAAGCTAGTATTTTAATAAGTGTTGTCTATGTATGATAACCCCTTTTAGTGTGTAATGAATACATTTAAAAAATAATAATACATTTTTGAGGCAACATAAATAATTGGTTATAACTTATATATTTATTTAATATTAAACTTATAAATTATTTGGGATATAATAATTATATTAAATTATTTATAGTATAACAACTGGGTGTTAGAGTGTTCATAACGAGTGATTTTTTTGTTTCTAGCGTCTTATAATTGTAGACGTATAATGAATATCATTCCATCGTCTCGTTTGGCACAAAGTGTATTTCAATGCTTAATAATATTTTATACAATACCAGTAATTAAATATTTAGTGCTTGAGGCCAATCACTGAATCACAGTAAACTAAGGAAATCGTCATCAAAATAAATTAACTGAAATTACTAACGTATACATTTATAGACAAATGTGAACCCGATTTAATCGTGGGCTTAAACTGTAATACAATTTATTGTATATATTATAATTGGGAATATTAAAGCTATAATGGTTATATTTTATCAAGAAATAAGTCTAAATAAGAGTTTTAACTCTAAATTTAAAATTGTAATACAACAGTATACCTATATATTATTGTATTTAGTTGTAGGTGCTAGTATAGTGAGCAATATGAATATTTATATTTTTTTTTAAAGTGTAATCTGTTTGGGAATCTCGGAGTGGGTGAACATTTTTGTTTTTTTTATTCTTCGTCTTTATTTTCTTTTTCTTTTTAATTTTTTGGTAAAGCCACAGCGGCGTCATTATCCCTTCACTCGCTTGCCGACCCTCTATATTAGCATTGCAAGCATACGGGTCTCTCGTCGCTCGAAAAGATAAAAAAAAAAATAAAAAGAGCTCCATTACACGGTTCACGGATGTGGGCGGAAAACACGCGAACCCTAGAATATTATATAATATGGGCATATAGTATTATATTACGTATATAATATTTGTATATAAAAACTACCATACAATATAAAAAACAATAATATTCGGTCCATTAGTCGGTATCATATAGGTATAAGGTTAGATTATTATTGTTATTATCTTCACATAATATTATACATCGGAAGGAAGAGGGATATAAACATACTTATTAAATATATATATAACATAACAATATAATATAATATAACCAAACAGCATAAACGTTTAATACATGCATGTGATGCACCTATTAACCTATTATATAAGAACGTATAATATATAAAAGCCCGTATTGCCATCGCCTGATGTAATATATAATAAATATATTAATAACGTTTTTGGTTAGGTATCGTGCAGAGGACTAGAGGAGCGTGTTTTTATTTGTGTATATAAATCAGCTTCTGTTTGGTAGTTGAGTTTTTTTTGTTGGGGATGTGGTGCAGACACGTTTATGAATTGATTTAAAAAAAAAATCCCCCTATTTACGATAATATACTAAAATGTGAAATTATATTATGCCTCTAGTGAATAGATATACCTAACCATTGTAATTAGTCAGTTGCCGATAGGCATTATTGCATATAACAGGCAATGCACATTTGGACCAGTCAGAAATAATCATATTGAAAAAATGCAACCATGTTGGACCACTGACATATTATATAAAAATTATTTTTCTCAGTATGCTTTTAATTTATAATATTTAATTAAATCACTTAATTATTTTGTTATCAAATAGCATTATTCATTGATGTAAAATACTAATATAAAATACTAATTCCGACATATATTGACTCCTGAGAATTAGATATGTGCTTTAGAATGTGTCAAAGTAGGATGCACAGTCCCCTATATATATAATACACAAATTCGTAGTGTAGGAACAGCTGACATCTCAACTACCGTTGTTTAGAAATAATAATTTGCTGTAAATTGTAATGGGCAGTACCGCAAAGGGCAAGTCACTGTATCATTTGTATTTTGATTCGCGACACGGTCGGTCCAAACGTTTTTGGTATTCTGACAAACATCAAATGTTTTTTAGGTAATATAATAATTATAACAATAGTTATTATTGTTATTTTTTGCGAAAGTGTGACTGGCACATATGCACGCATCCCGAATGAAACCGCATAACGCACGCTGCATTTAATAAATGGTATATTAATAATTAAACAATATATTTTGTACGTATTTATTAAATTATATTATGTATTATTATTTATTGTATCAACAACCTGCATTCTACCAGTTACATACCTCAATATTTGTAATAAACATAGGTACATTTAATAATATAGGTATTAAAATATACAATATAATGCATTATTAACTATGATTTATGATAAACTAATTATACAAAGTATAAAATATGATTCAGAAGCAACCAAGTATAACTTATAACGTCTTAAAATTGACAAAATAGTAGATAATTCTGGTAGGTACATGCCAACTGCCTAAGCAATACGGTGTTATACTCTGTCACACTGGTAGATCGAAATATTATAGGTTGACAACTTTTATATGTTAGTGTGTTTAAGTATAATGAGGAAAATGTTATGTAAGCACCTAATAATAGGTATTTGTTCTAATCAGGTCCCAGCAATTTATCCAAAAATGTTGTGTTTATCTTGTAATATTGATTGGTACAGACAGATCTTGTATAATAAACCGACATAATATATAATATGCATAGTATAGGTAAAAACTACCTGTTGTTTTATAATTTTATTTTTATGTGTAATGAAAATACTATTGTTTATAGTTATTATTATTTACTCTCTAGCCACTTGCGTCATGAACTACAATCAATATCGCTGTGGATTCTAGGGTCTTTCTGTAAGTTCTGCTATGTGGTCAAGCAGCCTAGACAAGTAGTTTGTTTAAAGTCAGAAGTGGTTAAATTATTAGCACCGCCTACATAATTGATAAATACACATTGTTAAATGTTAGGTTTATATAAAATACACTCCTCTTTTCGGTACTATTGTCTATTTGGCATTGACTTTGTCAAACCTAAAATTTATTTGACATAAGTCATTAAAAATCATAGTATATTATCACCATGATAAGTATATTATTATAAACTTTTAACTGACATGAATTTAAACCACAAAAAAAATTTAATTTCAACACTACTGTTATAAATATAATATCAAAACTATAGATTATTAGATTTAGCACTCATTACAGCCACTCGAGTCCAGTTTTTTGAATATGGCATCGGTAAATTCGACGCAGGACGCTTCAAAACCCACGTCCTGAGTACGAATGCCAAGTCTCATGGTGTCTTCCAGGGCCTTGGAAATGCGGCGCCCAGCGACCACCATGTCAGAGTGATCCAACATCCTCGAGGATGCTCTAATAATGCCCGTCGGGCTTATGACCTTTTCGTAGCCATTTTGTAAACCATTTTGTGGAAACCCCCGCCGCCATCGCTATAACCGTAGATAGCACCTACTGTTATAGCGACACACAAAATGGTGTTTTCCGCAAAATGGTTTGCGGGGACGAAAAGGTCATGAACCCGAGATTTAGAGCAGTTTCGTGGATGTTGGATCTTTCTGGATGGTAGTATCTGGGTGAAGCATTTCTGAGGCCCTGGAAAACACCATGCGGCTCGGCATTCTAACTCAGGACCTGCGTCGAATTTACCGATGCCATATTCAAGAAACTGGACTCGAGTGGCTGTAATGAGTGCTAAATCTAATAATCTATTGTTTTGATATTATATTTAAAGCAGTATAGTGTTAAAATGAAATTTTTTGTGGATTGAATTCATGTCAGTTTAAAGTTTATAATAATATACTTATTGTGGTGATATACTATGATTTTTAATGACTTATGTACCGACAATAGTACCGTAAAGAGGGGGTGTATTTTATATAAACCTAACATTTAACAATGTGTATTTATAAATTATGTTGGGTGCTGATAAGTTAACAACTTTGACTTTAAACAAACTACTGATCTTGGCTTCTTGACCAAATAGCAAGAACGACCCTAGAATCCACAACGATATTGATTGTAGTTCGTGACACAAGTGGCTAGAGAGTAAATAATAATAATTAATCAATAGTAATGCATTACCCAATACACATAAAAATAAAATTATAAAACAATAGGTGATTTTTACCTATAGTACGCATATTATATACTTTGGTTTATAATACAAGATCTGTCTGTACCAATCAATATTAGTTATTACAAGATAAACACAACATTTTTGGATAAATTGCTGGGGCCTGATTAGAACAAATATTATTAGGTACCTACATGACATTTCCCTCATTATATTTAAACCCATCAGCATATAAAAGTTGTAAACTTATAATATTTCGATCTATCAGTGTGACAGCATATAACACCGTATTGCTTAGGCAGTTGGCATGTACCTATCAGAATTATCTACTGTTTTGTCAATTTTAAGACATTATAAGTTTTGCTTGGTCGCTCCTGAATCATATTTTATCCTTTGTATAATTAGTTCATCATAAATCATAGTTAATAATACATTATATTGTATATTTGAATACCCATATTATTAAATGTACCTATGTTTATTACAAATATTGAGGGATATAACCGGTAGAATGCAGGTTGTTGGACAACGCTGTCATGGTGGTTGCTGCGCACCGCATTTCCGAGGCCCTGGAAGACACCATGAGGCTTGGAATTCGTACCAAGGATACGGGTGGTGATGCGCCCTGCTCGCAATTGACAGAATGATGCTATTATCAAGAAAGTGAAGGACTAGATAATTAGTAAATAGTAGATAATTCGGGTAGGTAAATAATACCAACCTACCCGAATTATCTACTATTTTATTAGTATATTTTTACTGGGCATCTAGTCCTTCACTTTCTTGATAATGGCGTCTGTTAATTGCTCGCAAGTCGCATCACCATCCATATCTTTCGTACGGATGCCAAGCCTCATGGTGTCTTCCAGAGCCTCGGAAATGCGGCGTCCAGCGACCTTCATGCTAGTGTTGTCCAACATCCATGCGGCCGCTCTAATGATGCCCGTCGGGTTTATGACCGGTTCGTGGCCGCAAACCCTTTTGTTGTAAGCCTCACCGCCGTCGCTATGACCGTAAGTGCTATAACCGTAGTCACTCATGGTGCTGTACACACACGCCTTTGGCCCGTACGCAACTGTCGGCACCGTAGCCGGGCCGCCCGACATCGTGCCGCACACAGAGCTGGCTAACGCTCCGTACAAGCTGGTCGTGAGGAGCACGTCGTACCGGTTAGGGTTAGTGGTCACGTTAAGGCAGAACGAGTCAAGCTTCTCCTCGTTGTATTCCACATCCGGGTAGCAGGCGCTCACCTCTCGGCAGGCCTTCATGAACATCCCGTCCGACAGCCGCATCACGTTCGCCTTGTGAAGTACAGTGATTCGGGAGTGGCCGTGCTTGCAAGCGTAGTCGAACGCCACCTTGGCCACTTCCACCGAGGCTTTCCTCGACACCGTCTTGATGGACTGCACGACGCCTGCGTGTTTATAATTAAGTTACCGTGGATCGTTACAATTGTTAGTGCATTATAATATTATACACGTGGTAAACGGTCATAATCAATATATTGAATATAATAAATTTATCTCTACATACATATCTAGCAACGAATGACTGATGAGACCATGCATCGTTGTCATTTTTTCATAAAATGCTATATAATATAATATAGGATCATCATAAATCATTATAGATATTAAACTAATAAATTCGTGGGTTATATTATAACTCTCTAAACACACTGTATACTATTATGCATTAACAAATTGTACGTTACATTCAAACAAATTTGTATATTATAACTTATAATTTATAAGTATAGTAATTACAAATAATATATTATAGAACATGTATATGTCACATTACAAACGTTAGGTTATTTTTTAGATATTAAAGTAGATATAAAAGTAGATATAAAAGTTTAACACGAATGTATACAAAATGTACTATTTTTTTTTATATATTTGTCAGCTTGATACTAATAGATTTTAAAATATTTGACTATATCTATATGCCACATACACTGTATGTTATAATATTATATCGGTGTTTTATTTTCTGTATTTGCCCATTAATCGATTTTATTTATGAAATGCACCCCTATATCGTTTGTTTTAAATTAGACAATATTATATTATATACGTCTGTGAATTTATAGTGAGACAATTGAACTAAAAGCTTAGTATTTATCACCAATTCGATGTAAGTCAACATTAATCATATATGTTTCATCTAGCGCAGCTTCTCGCTATTAAAATAAGTCGATTTAATAGGTAAGTAAGCAGAATGCATTAAAAGTAAAACAAATTTTTACTTCGGATTGTGTGACTAATAGTATAACTCGTAACCAAATAAATATTTACATTTCATTATAAGGTCTAATTGCAAGTACTACTGTATCTGTATCAAATAAAAAATGTTTGTAATAATTTAAACACGTACGTGTACTCTGTTTAAAAATATAAATCCGAAAATCCTGATTATCCGGCTTCATAAATTATATGAAATTCAGATATTTTGACAAAGCTAGCTTAACCGGTCGACGGCGATGTTTGTTTGTGGCGAGGGGAGCTGCAGTCGCAGGGTTGGAGTATCATATTTTATAATAATTTACAACCACGAAGGACAGTGTCAGTATATTATGTATTAGCTAATTATAATGTACCTATAGTGGCTGGTACCTTAGACCTATCTAATAATTGACCAGAGAGAGACTGGTCGAGACTCGAGAGGTAAGCACCTAATTACTCGACGACGGAATAAATATAATATATTTATATAACGATCATTACCGGGGGTGACGAGGTGCTCGATTTCAGAGTATTCACCGCTCACGTTGTCGCGAATGTTTATCATGTTGACGGGACCGTACGGCTCGTGTCCGACAACAGAATTGAACTTGCGCACGCCGACGAACGCGTTGAGTGCTTTGTGGAGCACCAACGACTCCAACGAGTAGTTCCGTAGTGGGTTCGAGTCCTTGACGCAAAGTACAAGTCCCGTTTCGATCGCAGAATTCAGCAATTTCGGATTGACGGTCATCCGGTTGGTTGTGTGGTCCCGGTGCACGCTCAGCTTTTGATGGTCCCATTCCACAGGCACGAGGGCCGCTTTGAAGATTTTTCTAACGGCCGCGAACATCTCCGTTCCAGTGCCCCCGTCCTCGGTTACCGTCACACGTATAGGCCGCTGCTCTTTGCCGTTTACGGCGCCTTTCACAAGACTCTCGCCCAGCTCAGGTGACCGTCTGTAATGTCCGAATAAATGTCCGCATTTGATATTTCTCCACAGAGTTTTAACCGAATTGCACATTTCGAAGACTGTATAGGTACTTTTGATAATACAAAACGAAAATACCAAAAACTGTTTTAATTGTTACGGTTGTAAGAATACATAAACAATACAATATGAATAAGTAAATAATACGATTTTTGTTTACGAAAACTACATAACGACAGATGTCCTGACGACAAGACAAGTTATTATTATATCATCCGAGCTTAACACAAATATTGATTGATGGTTAAAAAATTATATCCCTAATATTATGTAATATTATTTTAACCAAACTATGCATTTTTTAACATTTTTTTTTTTTAACGGTAAATCCTGAAGTTGTTTCCATTGCAAGAAATTATATGAAAACCTCTGAGTTACCCAAACGACTGACTAGAGTCATATGCGGGTTAGGTTGACTCTAGGTTGGTAGCAATTTAATCGGAATAGTGGAATTTAAATGTTAAATACTTAATTAAAAATAAAACACGTTGTAAAATAAAAACAAAGTAAACGCTTGAATAATGTTTTGCCGTTTGCTTAATAGAAGTGTATACTAATTTATAGAACTTTTCTGTTGTACATAAATTAAGGGAGATTACTGGATATATATAAAATGCCAAAACTTAGATTTATGAGGTTAAAGGATAATAAAAAAAAAAATCTCATTCAGAAACATATAATAAAGCATTTTATTGGCTTTTACCATAACAATATATATATACGTATTTCAATGAGTTATTATTGTGTTTTGGATAAGGACTTTAAATGCTATTAAATCAACGTTATAGCATTTACGCAATCGATGACGTATACGTATAGTACCTCAATATATATAACAACTTTATTAAGCGGACTGCCCACCATGCGGGTTGCCAATTTACACAGTATACAAAGTTCAATATTAAAATACATAGGATTGTTAAAAGTTATACAATTATAGTAAATAAATATACAAATAAAATTGCTGTACGTTCCAAATGGATGAGACATCTACTAGGTAGAGTTAATTAAGTTTTAAATAAATAAAAAAAAATACAGATTAAATATTGAATAATAAGATAAAATAAAAATAAATAAAGTTTATACAGAAGATAAACAATGATATTACGGTTTACGAATATAAGTGGTAGTTTATAATATTGAGTGTATCCCTTAGAATACAGAAACATATTTTTACTAGATCAGAGATGTTTAGTCCATGGGTTCTGAAAAAATTTCTGAGAAAGCAAGATGCGGTTCCTCGGGCCCCAAACCATAAACCCACGACGTCCCAGCTGTTGATGTTGTATTGGTTGTTAAGTATGGGGACGCATGATTGGTATATCGCCTTCTTTTCCTCGTCCACTGCTGTATCTTGCAGGGGGTTATTTGTTTCGCAACGAATTGTTGGGTCTAAAATGAATCCGTGGTTTTTTTATCCTGTCCAGCACTATAATATCAGCGCGACGGTTTTGGGTGATACCGTCATTTGTTGTTTCGCAGTGAACTTCCTCATATATACTTCGAAATTTTTACTCCGGAATAGGTCAGTTATTGCTGAACGAACGCGATGATGAGCCGCGTTTAGCAGTAACTCAGTCTTTGGACAGAAGCCTCTAATGTGTGGTAGTGATTCAACAATTTTATTCTCATTGCATACTTCGTTTCTGCAATTGTGACTACCACCCACGCTGCGACCCGCTGTTCCGCGGTTAGACATTGAGTTAATCGATGCTTGGTCCATTCGCTGCTCGATAAACCACCTTTGTTTGATACCCAGGAGTTTGTGAGAGTGCATTTATCACACCAGAGTACACCGATTCCCCTCTGACATAGTTGTTTCCATTTGTTAAATTCACTCGGGCGCAACTCTGAGCGGATGGCTTGAGCATTTTGACCTTTTACGTTACCCAAACGTATACGTATAGTACCTCAATAAATTAGCTCCCCTTCTCTTAATTTTATGATTTACCTATTGGAAAAATAAATTTTTAACATTAGGTGCATTACTGCTGGACACCACAGTGAGATAATTAAGAAGCCCGTGGTCCTTGTATTATGTAGTTACTATTAACTTGATCGAATATTAAACAGACAACAATGTGTATGTTACATAGGTATACTCGTATAACAAGGAAAATTAGTGTTATTTTTATTTTGTGCTATTTAATTCGAAAAATCAAAAGTATATAGGTTAACCTCACTTATAACAATAAACGCATATACCTACTTACGTTACTGTCACTATAACTTAAAAATCTCACTGGTCAACAGTACAAAAGTGCACTTTTGAATAATATTCACTTATGGGTACGACGAGTGACATACTTATACGCTTACGTTTTTCATAATCACGTGTATTATAAAATCGGCTTATAAGACAATAATTCAACAATATAATATTATTATAAATAATAATAACATGTAAAATACTTACACCCACTGCATACATCAATGTTTAAGTTATAGTATAATATATTTTGATTACTAGCTACTCGATAACTTTATAATATTATGTAAGGATTATATTATAAGCATTAACAGTAACTTATAAAATAATAATTATCATATAATATACTATACATGTACAAACAATATTTAATGCTGTTTACTATAAAGCAATGGTGGGCAAGTTAATGAAAATAATTAACTGTGGAAAGTTAAGTTAATTCAATTAAATTGCCTTCAGTTAAGTTAAAAGTTAACAAAAAAATAAAATTTAACTAGTTAAGTTAAAAGTTAAGATGGAAAATAAAATAAACTTAACTCAGTTAAAAAAAAGTTAATTTTTTTTTTTAAGTCATAATATTAATAGGTATAGGCTGTTTTTAAATATTTGTCATTTAGTACCATTATAATAGTCTATTATTAAAATAAAATCAATGAATAATGATAATAGTATAATACCTACCAAAAATTGTTTCCATATTTATTTCGATAATGTTATTTTCTAATCTCATACGTTTATTAATTATTTGTATTTATAACGAATACAGCAATATAAATTATAATTTATAAATATCTCGGACGACTTTTTGTTTTGTCTATTGGAATTGTCGTATTTACCAGTAACCAGTATATATTATTGATATAATGATATCCTTTTAAAGACTATGATATTTAGTTTTAAACCTGTTTTTAGGAATTGGAGAGTTAGATAAAACAAAAATCGGATTATTCAATACCATTAAATAATATTAAATAATTAAATAATAGAATTTGTGAAAATAGCCAGTCGATACAAGGATAGTATACTAATTATTACTCTTTAGTCTTTACTATAGTACCTATAGATTATAATATAATTTGACTATTATGAATTGATGATATTATATTATTAGAAAAATAAATTACCAAAATGGCAAAATAGAAAGAATGAGTTTTGTCTCTTGGTTCCACATGATAAAAATTTAATTTAATTAACTTAACTGTACAATAATGATAATTAACTTTAAAAAGTTAAGTTTAAACAATACAAAATTTAACTGAATAAATTAATAAGTTAAAAACAAAAAAAACTAACTAGTTAAGTTAAAAAGTTAAAAAAAAATTAACTTTTTAACTTAACTTTAACTTTTTAACAAGTTAATGCCCACCATTGCTATAAAGACCCATAATATAGAGATGTATACAATTTATGTTCCTTTTTTGTTTAACTATGATCAAAAGACTACTAAGGCTAGTATTTATAACCCATGATTTATGATTATACGTTTTTACTTTGTTTTCACAACAAAACTACGCTTTACGATTTTAGTTTTTAACAATATGCTTGGCCGCACTTAAAAATTAATTCACCATTCAGAATACTTTTTAAGCAAACAATTCAAAAATGTCAAAAAATAGTTCTCTATGATTCATTGTATAATACTAATAAAATATTAACGAAAATAACATTTCCGAGAATTCAAAAAAGTTTTTAAACTAAATAAAACATATAGTTATATGCATTATAATTTGTAAGTACCTATACATTAGACATTCATTTTAATATTATACCGTTTAGGTTTTAGTGTATGTATATATATTTATATGATATTTAATATTGTTCTCCAGAATAATTTTATTTCTATAATAATAATGAATGGTAGGTATGTTTTTTTTTTTATTAAATTATAACAAACAATAAATATTAAAATGCTACCATTTTAGAAATGTGAAATTTTAAAAATATATATTCGTCTACTGTACACTTTATACTGTATTTACTATTTTATAATATACTAGCTGATCCCGTGCACTTCGTTTCCCGTTAAATGTACCAACTCTATATGACTCAAACATTGTTCAATGCGTTATTTAATATTCGGTGTATGATGTTCTAGATTTATCTTAACTTTTCTGTTGCCCGGAATAAAAATTCTGAATTGCAGCAGTACATTATCAGATAGGTATAATTTACCTGCGGTAGATCGCGTACCCCGTGCTGTTTGTACGTAAGTGTATGATTTAACTCAAAAAGTACCAAAGTTATACCAAGTTTGACGTTTTTACTTAATTCCACCTACCTATAAATCCTAACCTAACCTAACCGTACTAAAATCCGATGAATAAAAAAACCAAATTTAACCCTTTTTAAATTAGCGTATCTTCTTCCCATAGGTCTAATCTACACACCGTTCATTCATTTATATATAAGATATATTTACAAAAAATAATAATACAAATCAACAAACATGCCCGATTAACCAATAGCAACCAATATAATATAATACACAATAGAGTAAATAAAGACAACGGTATCGAGTTCAAATCCCAGACATCAATAAATAGTTTTTGCAGTTTTTCTAATTATTCGGTTTACTTTTTAAAAATTATCTTTCGTAAAAACCTTCACCTGGCAATTACGAACATCTTAAAAAAAATTTGAGCAAAATCGGCCCAGCCGTTCTCAACTGTTGCAATTTCGAATTTTTTGTCTCCATTTTTATATATATATAGATATGTCGACATTTTTAATTGTATTACTTGGCTATCGCCTATCACGTGACTTTTTGAAATTTATTAAACTAACATTACATTCAGAATAAACAATCTACTGCACGTAATTGAATCTCAAAAAAGACGAACTTCACCACCAAAATAATGGCTAGAAATTGTTGATAATACAAATGTTTTCCCTAAGAGTAGGAACACTGTATCCGACTGTTTTATAAACGATCGAATATTTCTCACAGCCCATAGGTCTTGACAGCCACAGGAACCACTAACATTTGCTACTGCTGAAATACGACTCTCCATCGAATTAAATTCTTCTATTTACAAAATAATTTTACAAAGACACTCTAAATTTTTTCTATGAAATATAAAGAATAAAAAAATAATTCGTAGGTACATAATTCCTTAAAAATACAAAATGATGGTTTACTCATTAATATTTATTTATTCTGTTACTTTTGTCTTTTATCTTAATTATTCGATATCAAGATGAATTAAATTAGTCAAATACAAGGTGCATACCTACATACCTAGTACCTTTTTTTGTTGTTTGAGATTAATGCTTCGACAGCGTAAGTTGTTAACGTGTCATTGAGATTTGCATTATTGTTTTCATTAGATTACATTAAGATTTTATGAAGTATTACATTGTAAAAGGTTTTACAAATTATTCAATTTACAATTTTATATTGTGCTGATAAAAATAGCATATTTAAGGTAGGTATCTAAATGAGACCGCGTTTATTTAAAAAGTGTAGTCAGAATCTCATATTATAATTTATCCCAAAAAATAATTAATTATTATACTTTGATTCGAAAACGTTTAAGATATTATTCCTTAAAAATCACTTATCCCTAGATAAATTGGCAAATAAATATAAAATATTCAGTCTCAAATAATGTATACCTTATATACTCAATACCCACATACATGTACACCCATTATGGTTATGGCCTTTTCAATATTCGTAACCCGGGTTACCAAAGTGACGGCTTTAAGTGGAATAGAGCCTATGATATATTGTTATTAAATACATCGATTAAAATTATTTTCAAAAATTATTGTTTGATTAATATACATATTCCGCGACATCATTTTGTTACTTTATTTATCATTTATCAATATTATACGTATAGTTGATTATAATTTTATACTGTATAGGTACATATTTTATAAAATTAATTATTTTTTCATACTAGATAACTTAATATTATTTTATTCAATATTAAACACGGAAAATCGTTTAAAGTTCCAATACGACAATAACGCATTTTTAAATAATTTTTATTTCTAATATTATTTTATTTCTCCGGAATGCATTTTCTTTTTTACTCACTATTTCATTTTATATAATTATAAATTATAAATTATAAATTCATAGTAAGCTATACGTCAAGTAAACAAAGGTGATTTATACCTAGAAAATACACAAATTAGTATAATATCTTTATTTTTAATATCAAAATACATTGTAAAATACAATTAATATGAATAAAGTTGTAGAATATTAATATCAGAAAGTATATTATATTATATTATTATTATCGCCTGTTAGTATTGTTAACCCTGCAGGCATACTTTCACATTTGAAACTAGACCAACACACCTTATTGAGCCGAACTGAAGGTATTTCATTATCTAAATTGTAAAGGTACATTTATTTGTACAATACATTTACACAATAATATAATTAACCGATTTGACTAGTAGCTCAGTAACTGCAAAGGTCTTCATTAACTTGTTAAAAAGTTAAAGTTAAGTTAAAAAGTTAATTTTTTTTAACTTTTTAATTTAACTAGTTTATTATTATTTTTTTAACTTATTACTTACTCAGTTAAAATTGTTATTGTTGTGACTTAACTTTTTATAATTAATTATCATTGTCATGCAGATAAGTTAATTTTATCTTTAAGTCATGCATACTCAACTAATGATTCAACAAAATTGTTTACGATTTTGGTAATTTATTTTCGAATTATATATTATAATAATCCAATTTTTTACACAGTGTTAAATATCTTGGTAAATGTTTGTGTATAAAAAAATACTTAACTCTTAACTTTAAACTTATCTAGTTAATTTTTTTTCTTTGTTATCTTTTAACTTCACTGAAGGCAATTTAATTGAATTAACTTAACTTTCAACAGTTAATTATTTTCATTAACTTGCCCACCATTGTTTTTTAAAAAAAATGTGTTATAAATATTAGAATTTAGCAAAAAAAATTAATATAATATTTACACTTTTGAATTACTAACTTTTCTTATACTTCTAGACTCTACATAAATATATAGTAAGCACATACATATTTTATAGTACCTAAATAAAATGAATCACATGCTTCCTAAACTCAAAAAGGACAAAAAAAAATTATAAATAAGTAGGTGTTCCAAAAATAGTACAATAATTAAATAATGTAGATATATTTCCATACAGTTTCCAAATGAAATTAAAAACTTTTTTTTTCGGATCATCGCAGATGACTCTGATATAATATTTTATGAAAATAAGCAACCGTTAGTAAATCTGATATAATAATAATATGTTATACTAGTCGGGTTGAGTTGGAATTATAATAAAAACGAAAAAATTATCTTCGTAATTTAATATATTATATTTTATTTAATCGATGTACAATCAGAGTAACAAGCTCTCCTTGATTTTTGTTTTTGTATTTCGAATCAAATATGATCGTTATAATATTATTATTTCGTTGTATTATACTGCAGAATTTTGATAAGAATATAAAAATATCTAAAATATGATATCTATTGTATATTATTTCGCTCTTTTGAGTATACAGAGTGTCCCACCGAGATCTGACAAATGCCATAACTTTTGCTATATTCAAAATTTTAAGATTTTTGTTTTTTATATATAATTTATAGTCACTCGCGCTACATGTATAATATACAAAAAAATATTTTAATTTTTTAATAATGAAAATAAAAAATTAAAGTTGGATTTAAATATTTTTGGATAAATTCAAAATAGCCAATTTGTGTATCTGATTATAAGAACAATTATTTTGATGGTAAAAACATTTATATAAGTCAAGTAGTTTATTATTTAGATTTTTTTTAAATATCTATAATTTTTTGATTAAATTATTTTGGAACATAATAACTTTTTTAAAAATATTATTTTTGGGAATTTGCTGGAATATTTCTTAAACTATTTACTTATAACATGATATTAACAATTTTTGTCATACATTTAAGTAGCTTAATTTTTTTTCAGATCTTTCTGTTCCACTTGTATATATACGGTTTTAATATATTAAACAAGTAAATTATAATATTATGTGCCACGTGTACGTGTGAGTTATGACACAGCGTCACAGCTTATAACAATACTCAGGTTTCGATAAGAAAATCAATTGACAGTGAGAATTGTTCGGTGAATACTAAATTATAATGCCCCAGCCGAGTGAAATCCTCTTAAATTGGCTATTTCTTAATACTCTTGAAATCATAAATACAACACTGTCTTTCGAATGATTTACGATGGTCTCAAAATGTCCTACAATACTTTTGAATAAACTGCGGTTAATCGAACTATGCAGTGTTCTGGATACTTGGAACATCGCCAAAGTGTATATTATTATATAGTATTACTCACTAGGTACACAACTGTCATAATAATAATATTATACCGTGAATTTGACCCACACTCGGAATTATCATCATTATTCGTTTACACTTAGTGCCATCAATATCGGTCGATGATACTTAATACCTGGTTAATACCGCAGTAATAATATTGCACGTATCTTTTGTGTGAGATATGATTGCTGTTTGATATTACAGTAGGTAGGCACGTCAATTGAACTTATTATTATTATTATTTATTATTATTTTTATACATTAATTTGTTTCGAATAAAATAGTAACATCACGTCGGACGCATGTAATATATAATACAAGTTACGACCGGATAGGTACTTAAAATATAACAACAGTATAAGTACTATATATATATTATAGTGTAAAAAATCGAACCTTGTGTATTTTAATTTTCCGACAAAATACAATCCATATAAAGATATTGTCATAAAAATAATAATATGGGCTCTAATGAACAGCGGTGTATACTATACATGATGAATGACGAGCCGCAATGGTTAAATAATAACTGTGCACAAACTATAATTTAGTTATTTTCGAGAGCAATATGACTATGTATAGTCTATATTATGATTATGACTATAACCCATGCAATGTCTGCTATTTATCGGTTTTTAATCAAACAGCACAAATTATACAGCACCGCAATTATAGCGGTTTCATATAAACTTTAAATGCATTTTTAAAACTTTTTTTCAACATCCTGACGATAATTTATTTAAAAATTAAAAGACTATTGTTTCGTCGTAATTGCCATAGTATAGATTTTATTTATATATATCCCAAAATGCTCAAGGCTTAATTTTAATATGAAATATAAAAATTCACGACAAACTCCGTAATACGAAAACAACAATTATTTTTTATAATAAAATTACAATATATATTATAATCTGAATTATTTAATGTTTTTTTTTAAATCATTTAATGTCTGGAAATATTTATTAAAATACCTACTATTTTTCTCGTACAATGTTGAGATGTTTGTGAAAAACATAAAATAAAATTTATTAGACCTTAATATTTTACGTTAGGTACTAAAAAATATCTATTGTACGAGCATACTTTAGAATTTGAGAAAAAATTCAAAAGTTATTAAACATCCAATGTCCCCCGAGGATTAAAAAATTTTAAATTGTTATCGGTTGACTATATTGTACCAAAAATTATTAAACATTTTCACATTTTTTAAAAATGTTGTTAAGTTTATATTTTAATAGTAAAAAAATCAACTTGGAGGCGCCGGGCATCGATCCCGGTACCTCTCGCATGCTAAGCGAGCGCTCTACCATCTGAGCTACGCCCCCAGATGGACATGAGGAGTGAAATGTAGATCATTTCATATTTGAAAGTACGATAATAATATTAAACCGATTGAACAACTATCTATTATTGTTCGTGCCGAAGATAATGTACTCAAATAATGTAAAGTTGTACAACGATTTCGGTACTGTGATCGAATCCAAAAAGCAACCGAATATTTTTAATATTCTATGAACCTATAATAGGTAGGCACCTATAATAAATTCAAAATTAATCATATCACAATATCCATTAGGTATTTATAACCACGTTATACATCAACAACAAACCCTGATACTATCATAGATATATAATAGTGTACTTTAGAAGTTTCAAGTACCCACGAATAATATTATACAATCACAACAAAATAACTAAAATAGTTATTCTTGGTTTTTTATTATGTAATTTCGTCAAAATTTGAACTTAAAATGACAATAAAAATAATCTTTGCTTATGTATTATTTTAGATTTTTTTGTTACAAAATTAACTACTTACGTGAAATCTTGTTTTAAATTTTCAATCCTTAGATATAAAAGTTGAACATTTTATAAATTTTTTATTACAAAATAATTATTCAATTTTAAATTTGATAACTTTTGATAAAATTCGATCTTTAAATGCTTATAAAAAAAAAATTGTAATTGTGTATTTTTAATATTTTTCAAATGATATTGTAACAATATATCAGGAGCTTTGTATTAAATTTTTACACTTTTTAGCACAACAGATAAAACTTTACTGATATTTATAGAAAAAAAACTAATAAAATTGAAATATTAAATTGTCCGTAAACAGCTCAAAACAAGGCAAAATATTTTGAAAATTTTATCAAGTATAAGAATTGATAAATTAAACATTCAGTGAAATTTTCATGTATCTACAGTTATTCGTTTTTGAATTAAAACAAAATAAGGAAATCGCTACATGAGAAATCGAGTGAATATCCAATGTTGTAAGAATTTGAATTTCAAAAGCTCATAAAAATTTAATTTGACTTTCTCAAAGACATTTTTTTATGCATATAATTGTTTTTAATATTGATTTAAATTATCTCTACACAAATTGTTTTAATGTTCTAAGGGACTATATACATGGTATCGCAGGAAGACTGGGGAAATAAAATAACTTTTGTATTAACAATTATGTCATATTTTCCTTTGATTAAATTATTATGAAAATATAGTTGTATATTTTACATTTAAAACAATTTCAACAAGAACTCCAGCTTTTTTTTCGGTTAATCATTCTAATACTTTTTTTAGAATCCTGATGAAAATATTGTTACCATCGCTTTTTTTTCAGCCCTGTCGCATGCATTGTTGCAAATGAATATGGTTAACACAACAGCATGTAGTATTAATTTTTATGAAGTCCATTTTAACTATTCAACAATATTAATACATATTATCAGAAAATAATAAAATACATAGTGTTGCTCTTAAATCTTAACAAGTTGGTGACTATAATGGATGGTATTACATTTTAATTCAATGATACAATATCATTGTATAAGAAAAATGATTTTGAGCGGTGACTGTTTGTCCATAGGCACCCACTGGGGGTGCCCTTTGCCCAAGTCATTATTCTTGGTTATTTAATATGTAATTTCTCTAAATATGAACATGAAATAACTATAAAAATAACCTGTGTTTTTATAATTTTGAGACTTTTTGGTTACAGAATAAAATACGAGGAACCTTGTTTTGAATTTTCAATCTTTAAAAGTTGAAAATTTTATAAATTTTTAACTAAAGAATCATTTTAAAATTTAAAATTTGATAAATGTCGTCAAAAATCGAACTTTAAATGCTTATAAAAAAAATTGTGATGATTTATTTTTAATATTTTTTTTTAGGAGACCAAGCCCTAGATTACTATCTACTTCATCTTAAAGGCTTTCATTGGTATTTTAATTATGATCATTTTAAAATTTACTAAAAAACGTAGTATTAAAATGCTCATAACTTGCTTTGTAATGAAAATAAATAAAATCCTCTGAAATGCCAAGGATAATATTAATATAATATTATCTTTAAATTTTATAATATAGTATAGGTTAATCTATTATCGTTTTAAACATAGCAGAGTTAAATTAATTATTGTGAACGTAAAATTGTCCATGTTATACGCCGGTAATATGGAGACAACACTAGCAGGCGTAGTGTCCTCTTAATAACTTTTTTAGGCTAATTAATAAAAATACAGAAAACATAAAAAATTAAATAGCACGAATTCACTACTATACGCTCGACCGAGTTATGTCTAACTTATAATGACTTGTCACTACTCATATTAGTCATATTATTTAGCACTCGTGGTGTTGGTTGTCATGTCGACGACTACGTAAATGAGTAGGACGATCTCCTGTTTATCAGATCCAAAAAGGTTTGCTTAGTGGCCGGCCGTGGTGAGTTGGTACGTTTTGGCTGCTCTCACTTAAGTCATTTAAAATCGTATTATTTAAATTATATTAATTCGTTGGGGGTTTTTTTGATTAAAATTACAAATAAAAAAAAGTACCTACCCACTTAACAATTTTCTTATAAGCAGGGCTTGAAACCGAAAAATAATTTTCCGGTTTCGGTTTCGGTTTCGGATACCGGTTTTGATTTTTTCCGATTTCGGTTTCGGTTTCGGATACCGGTATCAATTTTTTCCGATTTCGGTTTCGGTTTCGGATACCGGTATCAATTTTTTCCGATTTCGGTTTCGGTTTTGGATACCGGTATCGATTTTTTCCGATTTCGGTTTCGGTTTCGGATACCGGTACTGACTTTTTTCGATTTCGGTTTCGGTTTCGGATACCGGTATCGATTTTTTCCGATTTCGGTTTCGGTTTCGGTTTCGGATACCGGTATTCATTTTTTCCGTTTCGATTTCGGTTTTTAACGGTTTTAAACGGTATTCAAAATCAGTATCGAATATCGGTTTTAATCCCTGTATTTACAATAATTTATAATGACATAAAATACTGGCGTAGGAACCTACTTGCCAATCGCCAAACATTGCGTGGCATACGATTTGGCGTCTGGTTGCCTGACAAGTACTATAGTATTTGCAATCAATGATAATATTTACACTGGAATGAATACGTATTTAGTTATAGCCTCTCCACTTCATAACACATTTTCCAAATGATTTGCGACCTAATTTTTTAAGAGTTTGTGTAACTTCATCGTTTATAAGTTGAAACTATTTTCTCAATGAGGGGCTAACTTCATGTGTGTCCCACCCACCACATTAGTCAAATTGATCACAGCTTGATTATATTATACAAATCTAGATTAGGTATATTAATCCAATATAGTATGGTTGGTGGTGGGTTGGTAGGGAGCACATTTTTCAGTCGACGGCTTTTAGGGAAACCCAGACAATATTATGTTAAGGCCTTATAATGTATTATAATAAATTATAAATTATATAAATTATTTATAACTATACTATAATTATTGACTCAGTATTTCATAATTTATTGTTGGCTATTGTGTTAATTTAATGTAGGAAAATTATGCCACATAGTTATTTCTGTCTTCTGATCGTCTGTGGCGGCAGAAAAACACGACAGCTTATAAGTTATAATATAGTAAATAATAATAGTATTATTGTTATACAATTTTTATTATAGCGTATTTCTGCGTATACTGTTTTAGAATACGATTATACGATTAATCCATTTACCAAAATAATATAAAATATATAAATATAATAATTATTATATTGCGTATAATAATAATAATTTATACGTCTAATAATTTATATACCCTGTGAAATTGCCTATGCAAACATACAGGTGCCCGCAGACGAAGACTACTGCACCAGTGCAGCTAGACCTACTTACATAATAATATATTATTATATTATAAAATATTAATTATAATAATATAATATATTAGGCACCATTAATCATTATTAATATCAATTGTATTACTGCAGAACTCAGAAAGTAAACATAATAATATAAATATCTATATAGGTAGGTACTTTCGAGTTAATATTTTAGAATCCAGTAAAAAACTAAGTAAAACTAAGTAAAAAAAAAAGAAGGCATAGCACATGACCTAGGCTACAGGTCTAATAAATGGACCAAATTAATAATTTTTAATAATATTATTATAAACGCGCCATGGAAACGGCAATATAAATATTATAAACTATTAAAATAAATAATAATATATAATATATATATGATAATTTATAAAAACTAATAATATACCAACAAAAATACTATGTCAACTCCATGTAAAAAAAATCTAATTTAATTTAATTCTTCGTTTTGCGCACGGAGTAAACAATTACCCCAGACGTATTAATACAGTATATTAATAATTTAATATGATAATTTATAAAAGACTAATGAACTTTAACTTAGCATAGTTATTTTTTATTTAAGGATAACTTAACTTTAACTAGTTAAAAAAATTGATTAACTTGCCCAGCTTTGCCATCATCCACATGATGTTATAATAAATAATTATATCTTATAAGTTATAATATTATATTTAATATTGATCACATTGTATGATAGAAGGATAGAACAAATTTACATAATATACACGATATTTATTATTTTCTACCATATGCATTATAAATTATATTATTCATAGCTTTTAAACAGAAATTCAATTATAGTCTATAGGTTTATTTTAAATGCGTAGAACTTTTTAAATGTTAGATATTAATGTTATAATTTTTCGACTTCCGTTTCGGATATCATGTTATTTCTTAAGATTTCGTCTTAAGTTTCAAAAAACGGGATTATTTTTTCGATTTCGATTTCGGTTTTAGATATCAGTATTTATGTTTTCCGATTTCGGTTTCGGTTTTGGATATCGGTATTTATGTTTTCCGATTTCGGTTTCGGTTTCGGATACCGGTATTTATTTTTTCCGATTTCGGTTTCGGTTTCGGAAACCGGTATTGATTTTTTCCGTTTTCGGTTTCGGTGTCAGATACCGGTATCGATTTTTTCCGATTTCGGTTTAGGTTTTGGATACCGGTATTATTTTTTTCCGATTTCGGTTTCGGTTTCGATTTCGGTTTCGGTTTTTAACGGTTTAAACCGGTATTCAAAACCGGTATCGAAAATCGGTTTCAAGCCCTGCTTATAAGTTGTATTGCGTTGTAATATAAAATATAATACGCTTTATATAATATACTACAATAAAATATTTTAATCTTAAAAAAAAGTTAAGAAAAAACTCAAACTTTTACGTAAAACCAGTTTTTGAAAAAGTTGGTTTTCTTTTTTGGTTGTAAATTGTAACTCAAACCCAATTAATTTTGAATATTTAAAACTTTCATCAAAACGTTACATTAGTATTTTCTATAGGTAGGTTACATGGTATAATTTTCAAAATATTTTTACTATTTATGAACTAAACATAGGTACATTTGATATCTATATTATAGATTTTTATTGTTTTATTTCTATTACCTACATCATAATAAAAAAGGTGGGCAAGTGGGTGTCGCTCTGCTGTACAGTAGGTTACAAGTGGGTCACTGTATAATGGATTGTATTAAATTTGAATTCAATGATATAATATCATTGTATAAGAAAAACGATTCTGAGCGGTGACGGTATGTCAGTCTATGTATAAGACATATTATATACATATCTATGGTATTAAACAAAAAATTGACCTATAATAGGTACCTATAATAAATTCCAAACTAATCATATCACAATATCCATTAGATACTTATAACGCGTTATACATCAACAAAAACCGTGATACTATCATAGATATATAATAGCTAGTACACTTTAGAAGTTTCAAGTACCCACGAATAATATTATTCAATCACAACAAAATAACTAAAATTGTAATTCTTGGTTTAAATATGACATTTTGTCTAAATTTGAAATTAAAATGTCTGTAAAAATAAGTGTGTTTATATATTTTTTAGATTTTTTGGTTACAGTATGAATTATTTAAGAGAATCCTTGTTTTAAATTTTCAACTCTTAGTTATAAAAACTGAACATTTTATAATTTTTTAATTCCAACGATTGATAATTTTCGAGATTTTGATAAATTTTGTCAAAATTCCAACTTTAAATGCTTATAAAAAAAAATCATGCATATGTATTTTTAATATTTTTCAACTGATATTGTAACAATATATCAGGAGCCTTGTATTAAATTTTTACACTTTTTGGCCCAACAGATAAAACTTTATTAATATTTATAGAAAAAAAAACTAAAAAAAATTGATAGCTGTAAATGTCCATAAACAGCTCAAAAAGAGTCAAAATATTTTCAAAATTGTATGGTGTATAGGAAATGCTAATTTAAACATTCAGTGAAATTTTCATGTATCTATAGTTGTTCGTTTTTGAATTGCAACAAAATAAAGAAATCGCTACATGAGTAATCGAGTGAATATCCAATGTTGTAAAAATTTGAATTTCAAACGCTCATAAAAATTTAACTTGACTGTCCGGTAGAGATTTTTTTATTGATAAAGGTAGATAATCTTATAAGGAATCTTGTGTTTTATTTTCAAATCTTAGATTTAAAAAGAAAAATTTTTACGAATTCTTAACTCAAAATAATTTGCTAATATTCGTGATTTTTCCATATTTTGTTAATTTTTGAACTTTAAATGCTTATAAAAAAAATTGTGACTAAGGATTTTTAATATTTTTCATCTGCCTTTGAAACAATATATTAGGAGCCTTATATTAAATTTTCAAGCTTTCGCAACCAACAAATAAAATTTTATTGATATTTTTAGAAAAAAAACTAAAAAAAAATGGAAAATGAAAATGTCCCTAAACAGTTCAAAATAAATCAAAATATTTTGAAAATGTTATCGTGTATAGAAAATGCAAATATAAACAACCAGTGAAAATTTCATGTATATACGTTCATTTGTTTTAGAGTTACACCAATAACCAAAATCGATTTTTTGGAAAACCCATTTTGAGTAAAAATTCCCGTTTTTCCTTAATTTTTATGTTGTTTTTTCCCGGCGCTTGTGAAAACTACTGGGAAATTTATACTTTTGACCCCCCAAAGTACCAACTAGATTCACTTTCCTATCAGAAAAGCTACTGATGAAGAAAATCCAAGCACTTTTACTGTCCTAAAACGTGATGACAGACATAAAAATAAAAAAGGTGGGTAAGTGGATGTCGCTCTGCTGTACAGTAGGTTACAAGTGGGTCACTGTATAATTGATGCTATTAAATTTGAATTCAATGATACAATATCATTGTATAAGAAAAACGATTCTGAGCGAAGACGGTATGTCAGTCTAGGTTAAGACAAATTATATACATATCTATGGTATTAAAAAAAAATTGACCTATAATAAATTCCAAATTAATCATATCACATTATCACAATATCCATTAGGTACTAATAACACGTTATACACCAACAACAAACCCTGATACTATCATATATATATAATAGTACACTTTAGAAGTTTCAAGTAGGTACCAACGAATAATATTATATAATCACAACAAAATAACTAGGTTTTTTAATATGTAATTTCGTCAAAATTTGAACATAAAATGACTATAAAAATAAACTGTGATTGTATATTTTTTAGATTTTTCGGTAAGAGAATTAACTACTTACGTGGAATCTTGTTTTAAATTTTCAATCCTTAGCTATAAAAACTGAACATTTTATAATTTATTAATTACGATGATTAATAATTTTCGAGATTTTGAAAAATTCTGTCAAAATTCGATGTTAAAATGCTTATAAAAAAAAATTGTGCCTATGTATTTTTAATATTTTTCAACTGATATTGTAACAATATATCAGGAGCCTTGTATTAAATTTTTACACTTTTTGGCCCAACAGATAAAACTTAATTAATATTTATAGAAAAAAAAACTAAAAAAATTGAAAACTGAAAATGTCCGTAAACGGCTCAAAAAGAGTCAAAATATTTTCAAAATTGTATGGTGTATAGGAAATGCTAATATAAACATTCAGTGAAATTTTCATGTATCTACAGTAATTCATTTTTTAATTACAACAAAAAAAGGAAATTGCCACATGAGAAATCGAGTGAATATCCAATGTTGTAAAAATTTGAATTTCAAACGCTCATAAAAATTTAATTTGACTTTCCGGTAGAGATTTTTTTATTGATAAAGGTAGACAATCTTATGAGTAATCTTGTATTAGATTTTCAAATCTTAGATTTAAAAAGAAAAATTTTTACGAATTCTTAACTCAAAATAATTTGCTAATTTTCGTGATTTTTCCATATTTTGTCAATTTTTGAACTTTAAATGCTTATAAAAAAAAATTGTGACTAAGGATTTTTAATATTTTTCATCTGCCCTTGAAACAATATATTAGGAGCCTTCTATTAAATTTTCAAGCTTTCGCAACCAACAAATAAAATTTTATTGATATTTCTAGAAAAAAAACTAAAAAAAAACTAAAAATGAAAATGTCCCTAAACTGTTCAAAATAAATCAAAATATTTTGAAAATGTTATCGTGTATAGAAGATGCAAATATAAACAACCAGTGAAAATTGCATGTACCTACGGTCATTTGTTTTAAAGTTACACCAAAAACCAAATTCAATTTTCTGAAAAATCGATTTTGCGTAAAAATTCCCGTTTTTCCTTAATTTTTCTTTTGTTTTTCCCGGCGCTCTTGAAAACTACTGGGAAATTTAAATTTTGACCTCCCCAATGCACCAACGATATTCACTTTCCAATCGAACAAGATACTGAAGTCGAAAATCGAAGCATTATTTCGACTACTTATCGTGTACACAGACACAAAAAAAATAAATATAAAAATAAAAAATAAAATAAAAAAATAAAAAAAAAACACACATCATTGTAAAATCAATACATTCATCGTTTCACTCAGAATCTAAAAAAAAATAAAAAAAAAATAAAAAAAAAACACACATCATTGTAAAATCAATACATTCATCGTTTCACTCAGAATCTAAAAAAAGGTTGAACATAAAATACAAATTTCCTCTCCTCATAAGCTGACGTTAAAGATATAATATTTATATAGGTACATAGACATTATTTTTTTTAAAAGTATATTTGTCGTTCAAATGTTGACAAAATTCGTCAAATACACGAAGATTTGTAAATTATTTTGGAGTTAAAAATACACAATTTTTATAGATAATACTTGAACATTTAATACGAAGTCCCTCTAGTTTATACTGAAAGCAAAAATTAAAAAAATATTATTTGTGGAGACTTGAAACCTTTATCTACTTTGGCAGAGTGTTTTTGTTGAGATGAACAATGTATATTGAATTTTAAATCATACCATTCTATTAAGCACGTAAATATACTTTATAAGTATCATATCATTATGTAAATCATACTACATTTACACATAAAACAATAGCGGCTGCTAACTCGTCGGCTCTATGACTTTACGAGGCTATTCACTGACTATCATTGTAAATAATAATTTTTGTTAACTTCGAATTTTTAAAAAAACATTTTTCATTATTTACAACAATAATAAAGCAATAAACTCAAAATTAAAAATATGTAGTGTTTTCATGTCCTTTAACTTGAATATATTATGATTTATGGTATAATATAATACTATATTGAAAGTATACCTACAATAAATTATATCTTGAGACTTGTAGGTACCTACTACAGTTGTGTTGTAGTAGGTATTTTTATAGGTTTTTATTTAACTTCGTATCTCGTCTGGTTGTCTGTCTGTACGTTTATGTACAAGCTATTTCTCGAGAACGGCTAAACGTACAGAAATAAACAAAATGTAATATTATTCTGAATCAGGATAAGCTCTAACTAAGAGCTTTTTCTAAAGTTTGATTGTTTCGAACGACATTCGCGGTTGGCACCGCAGCGCATTAAGCGTGATACAGAGGGAACGTCTTCCGAATGATGGCCTAGTCAAATATGCTCATATTGACTGTAGACTGTTTATGGTTTATTTTGCAGTCCAAAACTCCAAAGTAAACGGTCACGTTGTCTAAAAATTAGATTTACAAATAAATTAGTTATTTTGAATTTTTTCAAAAACAATTTAATACAATTTAATACAAAATATATACAATTTCTAATTTAAAACTGTCAGTATCTATAAATATATATATAAAAAAAAAATGTTAAATTATTGACTAGAACAAGCCATTTTATTTGTCAGGTTTTGCTGTTACATTCTATATTATAATATTATACATAACTTATAAATTATGATGTGATTTAAACATTATTTTTATAATAAATTGTATTATAATATTATAAAATTTAAATTTAAAACGCATTTAATTATTTCAACAAAAAACGTAAATGATAATTTGCTTAATTTCAATATCACACTTGGGAAATATAATATTACGATTATTAGTATTATATTATATTGATTCAATTATAACCAATAGGTACCTATGTCCTATAGTAACCCACTATTCGCCCTCCTATGTGGAATCTAAGACCTAAATTACCTACTTATACATACTAAATTATAACACTTTAAATATATCTGATTATGAGTTTTTGACTTCAGGCTTATCTATATTACATTATTATAATAGTACAAAGTAAGTTTTTTTACGCGGAGTTTGATGTAGTGTTGTTTGATGAGATATTACTAATTTTTTGTTGATGCCTTATTATTTGTAAGTCATTTTTACGTGTCTAGAAAGTAGAAATAAGTAATAACGTGCTTTAATTTTAATATGATATCGTGATTGAGAGTGAATGTTGCCGCAGCTGGATAAATGGATGGGGGGGGGGAATATTATATTTTACGATATTTACGTTGCATACGGGTACAAAAAATCGGA
The DNA here is from genome assembly GCA_949089665.1 of Macrosiphum euphorbiae. Lineage (NCBI taxonomy): Eukaryota > Metazoa > Arthropoda > Insecta > Hemiptera > Aphididae > Macrosiphum > Macrosiphum euphorbiae. Next base: position 74,379,224 of record CARXXK010000003.1, on the reverse strand, counting down.
CTTATAAATACTTGAACATTTTTGGTTGTAACTTTTAAGCCATCTTACCAATCTGGTTGCTAGTTCCCCGTTCCCATCTACACAATATTAATTTCGATCGATTAATACGCCTTATATTGATTTTAATTTTTTATCTAATAAATCGTCAAAAAGTATATATTTTTTTACCAAAACAATTATATTTTATAAAGGTTGTACATAAACATTTTACATTAGTACGTTATTTTATTAATATTAACTTGAATAAATTTAACACAAAATAATTCTATCTGATGATTATTTGAATAACAATAACGGTTGAAAAATATTAAAAATACATAAGCACAATTTTTTTTATAATCATTTAAAGTTCGAATTTTGACAACACTTATCATATTTAAAATGTAATAATTATTTTGTAGTTAAAAATTTATAAAATGTTCAATTTATATAGCTTATGATTGAAATTTTAAAACAAGGGTCCAAGTAAATAGGTAAGTATAAAAATTACTTTATTCACAATAATATCATCAAATATACTTAATAAAATCATAGGCTGCCTGACCGTTTCCGCTCAGAATCGTTTTTCTTATATACTGATATTATATCATTGAATTCAAATTTAACACCATCCATTACACATTACAGTGACCCACTTGTAACCTACTGTACAGCAGAGCGACTTTTTCGAAGTAATTTTGTAAGAAATGTGTATAGTTCTTATAGTTAATTTCCAAATACACAAAATAGTACATTATGAAAGTAAACATCAAAGCAAATACGTCAATTGTGAAGGTACATATTCATCATAATTTTTTAATTTTTTGAAGATGGTATTTAGGTATTTAATACATTTTTATAAGACCTTTCCTGAAGATTTTCCAAAAATAAAAGAATTATCAATGCGTATATTTACATAATTTGGTTCTACTTATATCTGTGAACAAACGTTTTCACGCATGAATTCCGCAAAATTTTCAGAAAGATCTCGTTTGACTGATGAACACTTCTCATTAAGAATTGACGTTTCCACATTTCACTCCAAACATTGAAATATTGTTAAAAAAAAAAAAGCAAGCCCAAATTTCATAATAATAATATAATATATTTCTATAAATATTCTAAAATCATATACATTGTATATTATATATTGTTACAATATCAGTTGAAATATATTAAAAATACATAGGAACAATATTTACTTGAAACTGCACATGAATTCCAATAGATATATTATGATTAAAATTTAATTTTTTTTTTAGAAACAAGTTTAAAATCGTATTATTTAAATTATATTAATTTGTTGGGGTTTTTTTTGATTAAAATTACAAATCAAAAAAAGTACCTACCCACATAACAATTTTCTTATAAGTTTTATTGCCTTATAATTTAAAATATAATACGCTTTATATATTATACTACAGTAAAATATTTTAATCCTAAAAAAAAAACTAAGGCCAAAACAAGCACAAATTTAATATTAATAATATAATATATTTCTATAAATATTCTAAAATCAAATACATTTTTAGATTCTGAGTGAAACAATGAATGTATTGGTTTAACAATTATATGCGTTTTTTTTTAAATTTTTTTGTCTGTCATCACGTTTTAGTACAGTAAAAATGCTTAGATTTTCTTAAACAGTATCTTTTCTGATAGGAAAGTGAATCTAGTTGGTACTTTGGGGGGTCAAAAGTAAAATTTTTCCAGTAGTTTTCAAAAGCTCCTTGAAAAACAAGAGAAAACTTAAGAAAAAATGGGAACTTTTACACAAAATCTGTTTTCGAAAAAATCGATTTTGGTTTAGTAGTCAAAACTCACGTTGTCTAAAAATTAGATTTACAAATAAATAAGTTATTTTGAATTTATTATATTATACATAACTTATAAAGTATGATGTGAAATTATTTTTATAATAAATTGTGATATATTATTATAAAATTTAAATTTAAAATGCATTTAATTATTTCAACAAAAAACGTAAATGATTATTTGCTGAATTTCACATTTCACTTCAAATATTGAAAAACAAATCCAAATTTCATAATTATAATATAATATATTTCTATAAATATTCTAAAACCAACTACATTATATTTTATATATTGTTACAATATCAGTTGAAAAATATTAAAAATACATAGGCACAATTTTTGAAACACAAAAGATCGAATTTTGACAAAATTTATCAAATTTAAAATTGAATAATTATTTTGTAGTTAACAATTTATAAAATGTTCAAATTTTGTATCTAAGGATTGAAAATTTAAAACAAGATTTCACTTAAGTAATTAATTCTGTTGCCATAAAATCTAAGAAATACCTATGCCTATGTATTTTTAATATTTTTCAACTACTTTTGTTACAATTTATCTTTACATTTTCACCCTTTTTTACCAAACAAATAAAATTTTATTGATATTTATAAAAAAAAAAACTAAGAAAATTTAAAACCGACAATTAAACCTTAAACAGTTTAAAAAGAGTCAAAATATTTTTAAAATTTTTTAATCTAGTGGTAATGAAAATATAAACCTTCAATAAATTACATTTACATTTTCATGTATCTACAGTTATTCGTTTTTGATTAACACCAAAATAAGGACAAACTTGGTTGCTATATAAAATTTTAAACTATACAATCTCAAATATTTTTTTAATAATCGGAATTTTATAAATTAATACCTGTATTTCATTCTTTTTTATTTATAACGAGTAACTGTGATATTCATATTACAATATATTTTGATTTTTTTGTCAAGTTATCGCAATTAAACATGAAATTTGAATTTAGACTTTCCGTTATTCCGTTAAATTTAAATTTAACAAATACAATATTTTTTAATTACAATTTATGTTATTTTATAAGAAGTGATAATTATTATGTTTTAAAAATAATTGTTTAAGTTTCATTTTTTCAAGTATAGAAAAATGTTATTTTTATTTTATTTGAAACGTTGAAGAGCTTTTATCAATCAATTGTGGCCTTTCGTTTTTTTTAATATTTTATGAAAAGAAAATATAATAATTTGTTTTCAAAAAGTAAAAGTTAGAAGTCTATTTATTTTGTCACATAGGTCCATATAATTTTTTTTGAAAATGCAGTCATTAAAAGAAACAAATTAATATTCCACGAATTCAACTTATGTATTAAAAGGAAACCACATATATTTTTAAGTTAATTTCAATTTAGAAAAATACGAATTGATTAAATATAACTTAAATTAAGTGGGTGTCAAAAAATTTAAAATTTAATATAGCTCTCCTAAACAATTTCAATTTTGTGACCTATAACAAGTGTGCACTAAGACATCATTATTGTGATATTTTTTGTCAAATTATCGTAGACATTTTTTTATTTGATAAAGGTAGAAAAACTTATGAGGAATCTTATATTATATTTTCAAATTTTAGATTTAAATAGAAATTTTTTTATGAATTTCTAACTCAAAATAATTAGCACATTTTTGTGATTTTTACTTATTTTGTCAAGATTTGAACTTTAAATGCTTATAAAAAAAACTGTGCCTAATGATTTTTAATATTTTTCAAATGTCATTGTAACAATATAATAGGAGTCATGTATACAATTTCCAACCTTTTTACACAACAAATAAAGTTTTATTGACATTCATAGAAAAAAGTAGTAATAAAATTGGAAACTAAAAATTTTCCTAAGCAGTTCAAAACAAATCAAATTATTTTGAACATTTTATTGTGTATAGAAAATGCGAATATAAACAACAGTGACAATTTCATGAATATACCTTCATTTGTTTTTGAATAAGACCAAAAACCAAAATCAAAATCGAATTTTGTCGAAAACAGATTTTGCGTAAAATTTCTCGTTTTCCCTTAATTTTATGTTGTTTTTCCCGTCACTTGAAAACAATTGAGAACTTTAAACTCTGACCTCCCGGATGCACCAATTAAACTCACTTTCCTATCGAACAAGATACCTGCTGTTGAAGAAAATCGAAGCAGTTGTATTGCCCCAAACGGTTATCGTCCAATTTATACTTAAAATATCAAAAAAAAACTCCTGTTCATTTAGTACTGAAACTGCTCCAGTAACAATATTGGATGATGAACAAATAGCTAATTTGCTTAACGAAGATAGTGAATGCATTAATAAAGAGTATGAAAACACAGAACATGTATTAAATATAATTGAGTTAGAAAACCTTGGTGAGTGTTCAATTTTTAATTGTACGTTAATTAAATTATATTTTTACAAATGTACTATAAGAAACTGATAAAAATACAATTTAATAGTAACTTACCTACTTAACATAATATGAATAATTCAAGTGTTGACACCAAAACTTTGTTTATTTTTGTTATAGGTATTCGCTGTGTAGCTCACACCTTGCAATTAAATGTTCTTGATACCTTGAAGCACAACAGTATAGATAAATATTATTAGGCAAAGTTCGCTTACTAGTTAGAAAGCTGCGCAACCAAACTTAAATTTATTTGATCAAAAAGGAGCAATTAAAATTGCCTATTTTGGATTGCCTAACACGTTGGCACTCTACATTTGACATGCCAGAGAGATTACAACATTTAAAATCATTTATCCAAAATATGGCAGCAAATGACCCTAAACTGAGAAAAGTTAAGTTGAGTCATTTAGAATGGCAACAAGTAGGCATATTATTTTCAACTCTTTTACCCGCAAAAATTTGTACTAAAAAATGGCAATATGAGCAATTGACTCTTACTGATTTTTATGGAGCTTGGATTGCTTGTAGAATCGAAACAGAATCCTTGAACGGCTTGAACAATACATTTTCTAATAAGTTGGTACAGTGTTTAAGATCTAGGGAACTAAATATTATGAACAACCAAGTTCTTCTAACAGCAATTTTCTTAGACCCCCGATTCAACATAACATTGACATTCTGTCAATGTAATATTGCTATTACACATTTAATAAATATTTGGTTTCGCATAAAAGAACTTGAAATGATTCAAGTTGATTCTAACAATGATAATATAGAAAATGAAAAGAGTATTGATGAAAGTTTGAATAATAATTATAATACAGATAGACTTGAAGATTTTCTGAAACAGAAAGAAACTGATAACCAGTGCAGTTCAATTTCAAGTTCAACTTCGAGCCAACAAAATTCTCAAAATTCACTTTCAACAAAAATGGAAACTTAATTAAAAACATACAAATGAAATGAAAAGAGATTAAGCCACAAGACAAATATTCTAGAGTACTGGAATACAGTGAAGACAAAATACCCAGACATTTATCAGCTGACACAAATAGTTTTTTCTGTTCTGGCAACCCAGGTTAGCGTTGAGCGCCATTTTTCAGGCTTAAAATTTAAACTATCTCTGTATAGATGCAATATAACACCTGAACACCTAGAAGAACAATTACTAGGTAGGCCAAATAGATTATTTGAAAAAAATTATAAAAAAAAAAATAAGTGTAAATTATTAGTTGAACATAATAATATATTTTAGATATTATATTGATAATTTATATTATAATGTAATAATTATCTTAAGGGGCCTGCACGCGACCTGTTTTTTTGCTCAAAAACATGCCTTACAGGAAAAACTCTCACGCCTCGTAGATTGGTCCGATTTCCGTAATTTTTTTTTGTTAGATAGAGGAAGACTTCTTACAGGGCGCATTGGACTTGGATTTTCAACATTATTTTTCTAAATCTTATGTTACAAGTTTGAATTTAATCAATTTTTACAACTTTTTAGTTTTTGTATTATTTTTTGTTTTTAGCGACGTAATCAAAAATCGAAGTCCAATGCGCCCTGTAAAAAATATTCCTCTATCTAACAAAAAAAAAAATTACTGAAATCGGACCAATCTACGAGGTGTGAGAGTTTATCCTGTAAACTGTGTTTTGACCGATATAATACACCCTATCAACCCCCCTAAATAGGTATTGGGTAGTAGATTAGTGGAAAAGTCTTATAATTGAGGTGGCAACTAAAATATAAAATTTAATTTTCAAATTTTATAGAATTGCGGAAAATTTGAAAAATCGCGAGCAGGCCCCTTAAGCTTAACACATACGTATTATTATACACCCGTTTTGTACCTATTCCTCTCCTTAATTATAATATACTATAGTAAAGTAATTTATTTATAATAAGCTTGATTATCTTACCAGTATATTATTAACTATTAACTAACAAAATAGGTACGTACCTCGTGGATTAATTGTTATGTTTTAAATATATTATTATTTAGGTTTTGTTTGCTAATAATGTTTTTTAAATTCTTACAGTGTTTAGAATTCAATGGTATAGTGAAACTTCTATAAACAGTCAGTAAATTATTGAATATAATAGAATATTTTTATAGTTTTAAATTTTTAATATTAATATTATATTGTAATGATATTATATTAGCTAAATTCTTAAATAGGTATAATTAATTATAAATAGGTACCTATCATTAAATAGAAGTTCTTAATATATTAATTTTTTTATACAGTACTTAATTGATAAAAATAAAATAAAAAGCAAAAATCAAATAATAAGGGTTAAATCGGCATTAACCGAAATCAAAACCGAAACCGAAATTTTGAATTTTTGAGAAAAAAACCCGAAACCGAAACCCATAAAATCATAAAGGTTCCAGTCCCTGGACTGACCACACAACTTTTTAACTGCTATCTGAGATATATCTTTATCTATTATAGAGGTATAATGTAAAAGTTTTTTTTATAAAAGTCAAGTCTTGTAAAAGTGCTTTGATTGAAGATATTGAATTAAACCATACTTTTATGTATAATCGTAGAATAAAAATGCAAATACTCCTTAAGGCACTTTCTTCTTTGGTTGTCAATCTAATCTGTTCACAAAATAAATATATTTTTAAACTAAAAATAGCCTTGGCCATGTACCGAGCATGATGAATAGCACCTGGTATTTTAAAGCTGATATCACTTGAAAGTTTTCCACCCAAAAAAATGACTGTTAATTCTAGTAACTCTCCGTAATCATCTCTTGGATGCTTTTGTAAAAGTCAATCTTTAAAAAACTTAATAAAATTATCACATGTGTCATTTACAGAATCCATTACAATACTATTTTGTATGCCAGGATATAGAATTAAAATTGTTAGAGTCGATTGTCCCACCGGCTTGTTTTAACCTTATAAAAATTGCCACTTCTGGGCCCAAGGTCGACTCAAATTTCTCAAGTTCCCGGCAGTATTCGGCTGGCTGGTGTGGTTTCCATGTGGTCGTCGAAAATGTCTAATTTGTGGCGAACCAGAAACTATTTAAACAGTATAGTAAACAGTATGGTTCCAACACCATTAGGTGCTTTTATATACACTGCGAACAGTGTTGGAAAGATGTTGGTGTCTTTTATGCCTGTTCAGACACATTCAACAAAGAAGACTATGAACACAATTTAGATGCGGATACTACAACTTCTGATGGTTATGTGGAAACTGATTATTAGGAATATAAATTTAATATTACATTTCATTAAAATCATATTGTTAATTTTATTACTATACAGATAATAATAAATTATGCCAACAAAAATAAAATAAAATTAGATTAAGTGTTCAAATAATTAGTGTACATTATTAAACTATAATTTATAATATTCATATTAATAGAAATCTGTTATCATTAACTTTCTATAGATAAATTTTACAATAAAATGTATACACTACAGTGATACTAATGTACTACAATCACTATAGGAAAAGGAGAAAATGACAGCTTTACAATAACAGTGATGATGATATTATAATATATACTTAGAAATCTTTAAAAGTAAATCATTAATAGAAGTTTCACAGTTTTGCACTGCTTACTTTATGCAATAAGCTACTTTAAAAAAACCAAACAAAATTCTATAAATCCATATAAAAATTATTAAGTGGCACATTTTTTTTATATATTTCATTCACCAATGACTATAGCATCTTTACTTAAATCTCTCCTAAAATAAAAAATTAAACAAGAATAAAACTTCAATAGTTGCAAAATAATATTAGGTAATATTTATAATACTAACCAAAGTTCACGGTCAAGACTGCGTTTTTCATCAATAAAAGTACTAATTAATTCCCTTTGCAATATAAGTGTTGCTGAACAATAAATCTGAGTTATAAGATCCTTGTTGTTATACTCTTGTTCAAAACGCATGTAATCAATCCACACTCCTAAAAATTAAAATATTATTATGTATATCAGTGTCATGCTTTTTTTAATATATACAATTGTACAATCTAAACATGTGTAGCACAATGAGCATAAAGGATATTACATTCATAACAGGGAATTTGGCATCGGAGAACACCAGCTTGACATAAGATTAATAAGAGGCTATGATATGTGTTAAATTAATCTAAACATAAGGGCTTATGGCCATTTCCGCATAACACTTCTAGAAATTTCTATTGGTAGTTAGCTTTTGAACATGAATGTTTCTATGATTTAGAATAGTCTTCTTAATTGGGAGTAGTGTAGTTTTGCTATAATTTTAGTGACTTTAGGAACGTTTTCACATATTATTTTATTTAGTTGTGCACATTGACATGAAAGGAGCTATATTACAATTTATTTTGCATAGTTTCACATTTTTAGCTACAGGTAGCTCTTTTTATTAAACTAAATTTTTTATGTTTATAGATAATTGTTCTCAAATGTTAAACTCAAAATAATATTTATATACTAGATTATTACCTACAGGCTTTAAGTGATGCTTCACGCTACACAATCATGTCATAAATGTGTTTACAAACATAATATTATTCCCATAAGCAAATACTTAGGGCTGTCCGATTGTCAGATTATTATACAATAGATTGTTAAAAATAATGAAATGTTTGATTAATCGAATATTTTCTTCAATAAGAGCTAGAGTGCTTAATTGTTGAAATAGTTAATCGATTCATCTTTTAAAAGAACCAATAATTTTTCTATTAAAACAATCAATAAATACAATCAATTGAAGTTTAACAGTTTAAGTATAGCTGTAAGTATTATGATTCTTGTCAGGGTTATGGTTTACCATCATTAAAGGTATTTCAAATGCAATGCAATGATTTATCGTTAGGTTAAAATTTAATACTTTTAAAATACTAAAAATTATTCAAGGTATTCTGTCTGATGAGTAGAATGATGATAAATACAATTTGGTAACTGACATAAAAATTACCTACCTGACTACCTATGTAGAGGTGGCTCTTACTGATTTTAAACACATATTAAATAAATTAATAAAATTATAACAATATATTTTTTATCCATATTAATAGTTTATCTTGATGTTGATATTGAGGTATCCAGTATTATATTGCCCACTAGTATGAATAGTATGCTAAATTGATACCTACATGTGTGATTATTATTATTATATTACACTAAGTATAGCCAGTTAGGATAGTATGGCCAATTAGGTACCTACATTAGTATATATATATGGCTACACAAACTTAATTGTGGTCATATCATTTTCAAACACTAAGATGTATTCTATTATGTATTGTATCATTTTTTTCTGAATAGTATAGTTTTTTCTGGAAAGCTTTAGGTCTGAGTAGTTTTAGCCAATATGAATCCCTCAAAACCGCGACTACCATGTGGAATAACTAGAAACCTGTAGTGCCACAAATTTTATGATCTAATGGGGTGTCAAAATTAATCCAAATGCCCGAACATGAATTGTGTAGTTCTTATTAATGATTGATTAAAAATGTTAAGTTTATTTTGAATGAATAATTCAATTTTTTTATCAATTATATAAGCATTATTGAGTTATTTTTGGGCATTAAAACCCCAGGTGTAATTATTGTGTAATTTACAAAAATTATAATTATTAACTATATTAAAACACTTTTAATTTATTCTGTGTTTATACTAACATAGAAGGTATACTTAGAAGGTTAAGAAGGATACGTTTTAGTCTGTTAAAAATTATATCACAAGTCATAAGTTGTAAGTTTTTATCAGTTACATCTTTTAACTGTCATAATATAAAACTATTGTCAATTAATTTTTATTTTTAAATTTAAAAAAATATTATAGCCAAGTGCTCACAAGAATATTATATAAGTTATTTAAAAACAAGGTCTTGGGAGGGGTTATATCCCTATATCCCCCCCATAATTTTGCCACTGGGTTATAAGCATCCTAAATCTAGTTATGAATGGTGATTTTTGTTTGGACCATTTGTATGTTTTGTTTGTTATTTTATTTTTTCATTTTTGAGAAACTAAAGTATACCATTTGATGAGTTTTGATCTAGAAATGTATTGGTTAGTCCTTACCAATGTTATCGCGGCCACACAATTTGGTTACTTCTTTATACAATTTTCTTACTGTATCTAATTCATAATTTGGTATCTCACGTTCAATGGCTATCATTACTAAATACAATTTACGATATGCTGGCTTCAACTCTTTTAGTTCATTAAATAGGTCTCGAGCAGCATCTATGCCTTTTAACTTCCTGCACCATTCTAAATATCTAGGTCTGATTTCCAAAGAAAGTCTTTCGTTGTAAAAATTTTTTGAACCTTTTGTAGCTGCTTTAAGTAATGTTTCAACCTATAATAATATTAAATTATATAATAAGTACATGTAATATTGCATTTATATTTTATTGTGTTTTTATTTTTTTATTGATCATATTAATTATATTTGAATTCATAATAAGTAATAGTTTAATGATATTTTCATTATCTGATTAGTGTCGGGTTGCATGAACAATCACTAAGCATTTAAAGAATCAATAGTGAGCTATTTGTTCCCTAGACATAATTTAGTGGCTTATGATTGGTTCATTAAATTATTATATTCTACCGTTAAATTAATACATTTTTCATGCAACATAAGTGATTTGACTGAATTTTTTAAAAAATAAGAAGTATAAAGTTGTTTTACAACACAATATATTCAAAAACAAATTAAAAATAAATATATAATGTAATTTAAACATTAAGTATACTGCTTTTCCTCTAGCAGCTGTCAGATGCTTCTCCTACCAAGTCAACCACCAGGTTCAGCATTTGTAACAAAACCACGCCCATGCTCACAAGTCAACCACCAGGTACCTCTCTTATCTTGAATATAGTATAGACATAATTTTTATTAAATAAATTGTAAAATAATATTAAATATCAGTGGCTGTGATCCACTATCAGTTATAACTTACATTATGTTATGAATATCACTTACTCTTTCTGGATGCTTATATCGCAAATGTCTAATTAAAATCTCCCATAAAGGTAGTGAATCATTTAATGCACAAATGCCTTTACTAAAAGCATACAGCAGCTTATTAATATCTAAGCTTTGTAAATTCAAATGGAGCTTTATTAGTTGTATCCAAATATTTTGATTATTTTTATGCTTAATAATAGCCAATAAAATATCTAACTGATCTGCATTTAAGCAGCTTACCTAAAAAAAATAATTAAGTGATATAACTTATTGGTTATTATTATTATTGGTATACATAGCTATTAACCCATTTAGTAATAAAAAAAAACATTTTGTGAAACTTATTTTAAGTGAATAACTAAGTACCTTGACTCAAATTTGTTATTTAAGTCATTTCAGTTCAAAAATCCAATTACAGAAACGAACAATTAGATTAATAAAAAAACTATAAATAAAAATAATAAATATACTTAAAATGTTACCCACATTAAATTCACAAACGTTGATAAGCAAAGTTAACAGTTCCTCTTCAATGGGAAACAATTCATGCATATGTTGAAACACGATAAAAACGTTTTTTAACAAAAAGACTAGTATTTGAATGTCAACAACCTCATGAGTATTGCCCAACTCCTATTAAATAATAAAAATGTTAGTATCGTACGTACACCATATTCAAAACATCGTTATGGTCATTAATAAAAAAATTACTTTGATTGAGCAAATTACTTTGGTTGAGCAAACTCAACTCTACTTTAAAATGCAACAGCAACTCACGCTTAGTGATAACCTTATCGACGATTTTTTTATTGACTGATAAACGTTCTTTATTCAGCATCCTAAACAAAAAAAAAAGGTAAGTTTATTTACTTACACAATGATTTATTATATTTGCACAAAATACACCAGTGTGTATTTACATGTACTCGTCCCATTGCATAATGCCATATTTCTTCAAAAATGTGGAATCCATTTTGTTAGGATGACTAGCTGTTACGAAGGTTTGTTCTTTTACAAATGAGAAAATTAAAATTATTAAAGTAAAAAAAGCTAAGTTTTATGTATTAGTTAATAATAGTAACTAAATTGTTAGTCTTAACTCTTCTAGTCTTTTGTAATCTACAGTCTACAACTCCACAAACTTCAGTTCTCTCTACTCTTTGTTTGTTTTCTCTCTCTCTCTCTCTTGTTTACTCTCTCTAAACAAAAACATAATATACATTTGTTCCATGAGTAGTTACTTCTTTATCATAAAACTAATAGATAGCGCTTGGAGAGAGAAGTCAGGGGTACAATATACAGTGAGTGAGAAAAGAAACAAAGTAGTGAAATGTATACAGTTCCTTATGCCGGCTCATTTACTACTCTGTGTTCTTTCTCTCTCAGTTATAATATGGTTATATCCTAACCTATCATTGTTGGCGGATGGACTGGAAATCCTAATCACCAAATCTTAATGCACCTATCTGGTATTTATTAAACAACAAAAACATAACAATATACAGTTCTAAATTTTTTTTATAGAATAACAAAATAATGTTAAAACTTTTTCAATTGAACTAACTTCAATCAAAAATTGGTGAAAATTAAAAAATTAAATATATTTAAACAAACTTAGTCATAACACTACTGTCTTGTAACATACCTATATAAGCAAAATAAAAATAACACTGAAATAAAATGACTGATCACTATGTTGAAAATTAATAATGAAAATAAATGCTATAACAATTAAAGTGATAAATGCCAAGACGAACGGTATCGTTATCGTGAGCACACTAATCGCAAAAGCGTCCAAGACAAACGCACCCTTACTCTTATTGGTAGGAAATAATTCAGTTTGAGATATCTTTGGAAATAAAAAAGCGATTTTTCTGATCAAAATATAGTATTTCTTCCATAGAACTTCTTCCATGGAAAATCTAATTTTTGATAAAAATGGACATACCCGGTTGTTGCACTGGACATTGCGTTTGCGGTTAGTATCAATACGAGTATGAGGGCGAAAAAATTATTGGGCGTCATTTGTGTCGTTTAACAGCTATTGGACATCTGCTTTTGTTCTATTGACAACTAATGATATCCCAATTTTAGTTGGATGCGCTAATTTGGGAGGCAAATTAATTTATTTGGATTGAATCGGAATCGTGAGCATAATATAATCATGTCCTTCTTGGTGAATCCGTAAGTATTAATGGCCGACTGTTGAATATTGTATGTTTTTATAATAATCGTGTACTAATTGCAGGTCCACAGAAGAAGAAGAGGAAGACAATCTGACCGAAGATGAACCCAACGCTACTACAATATCCGTAGACGACAAAAATCAAACATTCAATTTGGCTGCCCTAAACCAATTTTGGCCCAAAGCAATCGAGGAAATCAGAAAGATTGGAACAGTAAGTTTATTCATTCTATAAATTATTTTTGGTTGTGACTGAGCAGTTTTTTTTCGAATTTTGTTTAGTTAGACTTATTAAAACCACAAGCATTACCACTAACTAGAATAAAAAAAGTGATGAAATTAGATGACAATGTAAAAATGGTCAGTGCAGAGGCTCCAATGTTGTTCTCAAAAGCTGTGGAAATATTTATCAATGAATTGACTCTTTGGGCTTGGACTCATACCGAACACAACCGTCGATCGACGCTACAAAGAAATGATGTTGCTATGGCGATCACCAAGTATGACCAATTTCATTTTCTTATTGACATAGTGCCTAGAGAAGAAGCAAAAATTGTTCCAAAACAAGTTAAGACTTCGCTGAATCCCGAACAAGTAATTATCACTTATCAGTATTAATCTATAATTCTGTAAGGTATTTCACCAATAATTTATTATAGAATAAACAATTTTAAATAGGTATTAACTTTTCATATTATTTAAATTTATTTTAACCAGTTATTTTATGTGAAAATTAAAAAAAAACGCTGCTCGATATATTTTTTCCTCTACAAGGAAAATTTATAAATCATAAATATATTTTCGTTAATCAGTAACCTTGACAACAAAAACCTTAAGGAAAATTGGTCAGAAACATTTTATCGTGTTTCCAGTCCAAAAACATACTTATGTTAAAATTAAAGAATAACTTAACTTAATCCGATTACATGGTGATTTAAAATTATTTAGTTATGAAGTATAATTAACATCTAGACGCATATAGGAACGCATTGGGAAAACAGATTAACACTGGGAGCGCTGTCGACGCCTATCGTACTGATGGTTGGGCAGGTTCCCCCCTACATGGAGTCGGGACTCGAGTCGGGAGATTGTATGTATTTTCGCGGCATTTCGAATACATTTTGCTTTAAGTGAAGTGAATTTGAACGTATTTGATAATATTAGTAGAAATTATATTTACCAACATATACAGTTAGCTATAAAAGCGTATAAAGTTTCGATAGCAAAATTAATTTATTATAAAAAGTAAAATAACCAATATAAAACTATATCTATACAGTATACATCCCGAATTGGAAGTTACAAATTGTTTCCACCAGAGCGCGTTTTGTTAATCTGCTTCCCCAATAGACCGGAAAAATTGATGTTTTATGTTATCCGTCAATCAGCGGTTAAAAATATTTTTGTCTTGACATTTGAAAACACATTTTGAATATAATATATACAAATATTAAACAATAATGTATTCTATTTTTACGGAACATACGGGACGAGAATTTCATAATACGGGACATTTTTACGATATTGGATCTGTTACGGGGACAATGGGACACTGTCATGAATTACGGGACGTATGGCATCCCTAGTTTGAAAATATGCACGTGACGTCATAGAGCCAAAGTCGTCAGCGGCGTATGTTTTACGTGTAAAAGTGTCTAGATTAATACAATGATTTCAATTGTTAAAGATAATTTTTTTTATGTAACAAAGTGTTATAGTAAACTTTGTAAAATTTGATTTATATGGCTATACGACGTGAGTTGTGATCTCAATAATTTTACTTAATTATAATTTTTAATATGTATACAATAACAAGATATATTACATTTTAAATCACACCATCATCTTAAGCACAAACATATACTGAGGATTATGAAAAAAAAAATTCTGAAATACTATCGTAAGCTTTATAATCATTGTGTAATTCAAGCTACTATTACACGTAAAACATAGGCGGCTGCTCACTTGTAAGCTCTATGATGTCATGCGGTTCCCAACCTTGTCCTCCCAAATGACGCCACTACTGTTGTTTGATTATCGTGCAATTAATTTTTCAAGTTTTTATCAATTAATTAAAATATCATATTTTAGATTCTGAGCGGAGCAAGGAAGCTAGTGGTTTTACAATGGTGTTTATTTTTTATTTTTTATATCCTGTATACAAAATTTCTACCAGAAGGAGTGCTTTGATTTCAACATATAGTACCTTATCTTTTAGCAAATTGGACCAAGATGGTACTTTAGAGAGGTCATTTTTCGATTTTCTCAATAGTTATTTAATGCCACGGGAAAAAGTACTGAAAAATTACGAAAAACCGCTTAAAATGGGATTTTAATTTCTAACAATTTGTTTATCACTGTAGCAACAAATAAAAAAAATAATAATTAAATAAATAAAATAATTAATGACAATATTAAATATACAGACTGACAAACCGTCTCCGTTCAGAATCGTTTTTCTTATACAATGATATTATATCATTGAATTCAAGTTTAATACAATCCATTAAACAATGACCAACTTGTAACCTACTGTACAGCTGAGCGACATCCACTTATCTGCCTTTTTTTATATTTTATTTTGCATTAATTTAATTTAAATTTAATGCTATATTGTTAGTTTCTTAAATATATTGGTGCATACATACTTTGAGGTTTTAGAGTACTAGAAGTCCTCAGCCTTAGTAGTATTGTGTAAATATTTTATTTTGATGGAATAATATAATATATTTTTTAATTTGTGTTATTTTTTTACTTAGATTCCAAATAATACATCAAATATTACAAGTACTTCAACCACTGTAACAGGAAGTCAGCCACAAGTTATACAGTTACAAGGCAATACTCAGGCATTAAATACAAACTCAAATAGCGTACTTCAATTAATACAACAGGTTATTACTCCAACCGGAGAAATTCAACATATACCTGTAAGTGTAGATAATTGTTACCTACGTAGAAGTATATATTTTAAAAATAATATGGATCATGTACTCAAAATAATTCTTATTGGTCAAAAAAATGATTTGTAAACTTGTAAGCTTGTTAACTTGTTAACCTTTAAAAGAATTTTAAGTATCGTTTCAAAATAAAATTACTCACTTTCATGCATGCCTAGTGTTGTGAAAAGGGTATGATAGATAATATACCTTACTAATTATACATCTAGTACTATCTCAATGTTCAACAGCTTGTCATTGGAAAGATTTATGACAGGGGATATGTGAACACGACTAGTTTTCATTGGTCAAGTGGTTCAATTTAGTATAGTTATTTAAATAAATCAGCGTAGTCTGCATTCTACCAATGATTTATGTTCTAATATAGCTAGGATATTCGTATCATGATTAGTGAATTATTTATTATTTAAACCACTATACATCTGTACATCTTATAGTGTAAATTTTTTGTACTATGTAGTATAAAATCAATGCTATATAGGTTACAATAGCTTAGTTCATTTTTATGGTTTTTATAGGAAATTACTCCAACTAATATAGTAGATTAATAGTAATCAATTAAAATCAACTTTTAAAAATGTATAAGCATTTGAAATTTTTAGTTTTTTTTTCCATATTATGTGCTGATAAGAAATTTGTTGTGCTGTCAAAAAACTTGAATAATTAAAATGAATTCTCATAAGTTTTAATTGTAATGGTTTTAAAATTTTAAAATTTCATAAGCATAAATTTCTAAGTTTTTATGTGTTGACAGATTTCCTCAAAATCACAATCACGTACATTATGCAAATTAATTTGTAGTTAATATTTATACGATTTTAAAAAGTAATAGGTAGCTATGACTTAAAAATAAAACAAAACGCTCTTCATAAAATGTTTATACAGCAACTTTAAAATTTAAATTATACAGTAAATATTTGCTAAGACGGAATTGCTTAGGGATGTCCAATTTTTCACGGAGTTTCCGAATTAATGTGGTCCACATTCATTAAGTAGTATTTGAATCTCTACTAAATATATTGATTCAGTGCTATCCTCCTCCCTACCAAAGTTTTACTGTATATCATTTTTAGATTCTGAGTTGAACGAAAGAATTTATTGATTTTAAAAATGATGTGTTTTTTTCCTGTCTGTCATTACATTTTGGGGTAGTGAAAATGCTTTGATTTACTTCAGCATCTTTTCTGGTAAAAAAGTGAAAAAAGTTGGTACTTAAGGGGGTTAAAAATGAAAAGTTCCCAATAGTTTTTAATATCATCAAGAAAACAAGAATTTTGCTCCACATCGATTTTTGACAACATTTATTATTATTATTGGTGTAAGTCTAAAAAATGACACCGTAAACTTGAAATAATCACCGAATGTTTATATATTATTATAAGCATTTTCTATACATGATAAAATTTTCAAAATGTTTTTATTAGTATTGAGCTATTATTTATAGACATTTGTCATTTTAATTTTTTCATATAAATGTCGTAACAATTTTTTTTTTTGGTGAAATGCTTGAAAATTGCATACAAGATTCTTCATAAATTGTGTACAGCTGAGAAATAATCAAGATATTTAGGCACGTTTGTTTGCTCATTTTTAAGTATTAATAGTTTAAATTCATCAAAATCTCAGAAATGTACAAATTATTTTGTAGTTAATAAAATGTTCAATTTTTATAGCTAATGATTGAATATTTAAAATAAGTATTCTTATAAGTGGTTTAAATTTTATCCAACATATCTAAAAAAAAATATGTAAACACAGTTTTTTTATGGATATTTCAAGTTTAAATTTGGACAAAACTAGGTATTTTGTTATAATATTTAAACATATATTTTGTGGGCAATTGAATCTTTTAAAGTATATAATATTTTATACACACACTGACATTTTCAAATGCAATTTTTTTTGGCAAAAATGAATTTATCCTACTGTAGTACTAATGTCTATTAGTAAAATAATCCGAACAAGTTCAACAATTGTTCAGAATGGGTTTTGTGTTAAATGATTTATATTTAATTCAAATTTAACACGTCCATTACAGTAACCTACTGTGGTATACTTAACCTACTATACAGCTGAGAACATCTCCGGTTTTTTAAATATTACTTTGATTATTTAATTTTCATTTTAATTGTAAAATAACGAAATTTAATAAAATTTGGATGTTGGACCGCACACTACTTTTATTATTATTTTTATGAATATATTATTTTCCATAACCCTTATTAACAATTAGCATATTAGCATACTTATGGTCTACATTTTTCTGTTATTTAGATAAAGGTGCTTTTAAAAATGATTACAGTATTTTTTAAGTACTTTTTTTTTCTTTTAGTTACAAATTAACTTCCATCAACTGCAAATGCTTCATATGCAAATTCAAAATTATCCTCAATTTCAACAAGTTCAAGTGGTTCAGTCTCAACCTCAAATCATACAAGTAAGATACTTAAAATATTTAAATTTTTTTAATCATCGACTTAATATTAAAATGTTTTTTTTTAAGGTGGCCTCACAAGCCAATGAACCTACGCCAGTATACATATCTCAACCAACTATTAATCCATCGTCAAGTCCAGAATAAATTATTGCAAATAAAATAAAACAAAAGTTATATATTACGTAAAATATTTAGTAAATTGTTTGGTCATTCTGTAAAATAATTTTAATATACAAATATTATTACAGGTTACAAAGCAAAATATACAATGTATTACATTTCACCAACATTTTATTCAGATTTCAGTGTTGACATTTTTATCACAAATACCTACCTACCAAATCAACCTACCATTTATGTCTATTAAACTTGTACTAAATCCTTGACCCTTCTCAACATTCTGGTGAAAAATTATTGTCATAACTATAACCAATGTTATCCAAGTTGTAAATAATTTATCATTAGTGAGTAATTTTTATATTTTTTAATCTCAAATTTTGTATTGACCATCATTTAATTGGTTCTTTGAAGTTTGAAAAAAATACATTGTTCATGGGATTATTTTATAAATTCTCATTTTGATCTGATAATCATACAATCATACGGCTGTAAAAAATGATACCATTTTATTTTTATAACTCTGTAAAATATAAATTGTGAAGTAAATAACAAACATATAAAGAGACAGAATAATTAAACCAGAGACGGTATTCATTACTAAAGTGTAAAAACACATATTTATAACTCCAGTTACAACATTGGCAAATAAAATGAAAAATAATAAATTATCATTTATACTATCTATAATGAGTGAAATTCTATTGAATTCGCCCATTCGTCCTATCTTATGTAAAAGAACATTTATGAAGTTTTCAATCATAATGGACATGAATAATAGATACAAAGATATAGATAATACCCAGTAAACATAAACAGCATTATCTAATCTTCTAGAAACACCAAAAACAAAACTAATGGCGAATATCAAAATAAATAAAGCAATAGATAAAGAAGCAGTTACTATTAAAAGGAACATATTGTTTATTAAATGATTTTTATTCATAAAAACAGAATACCATGATTTCATTGACAAGGAATATAAAATATTGCTTCATAGCCTATTAATAATAAAATGCCTTCATGGTTCGCTGAGAACAGTGTGTCTCATAACTCAATCGGCTAGACCAAAATTCAATGCTAAGTCATAAATAATGACCAGAATTGTGGCAATACCAGATAGACAACAAGTACTGACAAATGGTAAAATAAAAAGATTAATTATTTTTAGGAATACTAAAGTCATGAAAAATTCCAATGTACACCATACTAGAAATACATCTGCTTTTGATACAAAATGAGTACAACCAATTCCCAACAAATGTAATGGTAAGACTTGCTTGAAAACTTTGAGTACATTTTTCCTTATATTCTGTGTATTGGGAATACTAAACAATAATGCATTAGAACAGACATAACATCCTATACCTATATCCATTACACCGTGTCCATATGTTTCAGTTTTAGCGAACCACCGCGCAGTGGAAACACATTGAAATCTACTGCCAATATACAAAATACTGTATATGTATTGAGCATAAATCTATAAACAGTCATGTAAGGATTTTTTTTTTGTTTTAATAGTACTCGATGATAGATAATTGTGGTTCAAAAACATCCAAGTATATGCAACACTACTTAAATAATAATAAATACTATTTACCAAAATGTTGAAGTTATTTTATTCAGTGACCTTATTGAGCCATTGAAGCATTTCAATCGATTAAATTTAAAATATTAACTTCTAGTTACCTACATTAGTTACCTAGTTACTCGTTACCAACAAGTTATGGTTAATACTGTAAAAGCTTTTAACAAGTATCAGTAGTATCACTAATTAATGAGAAATTGGTTGGTTCATCATTCCCAATATAGTATAAAACTAAATGGCCATAATGGTATAACAAATATTAAATAAAAATAAAAAACAGTAATGAATATTAAATAACGGTCAATAATTTAGTAATCAGTGATTCCTAACCTACTGAAGTACCTAGTGACAAGTGGATACAGTAGGCTAGTGACCAAGATTTACGATAATGTAGGTAGGTACTTCATAGATACATTATCTTAAATTGTGCTATATACCTATAGTTGTTAGTCGCTAGTGCAGTAGTGCCTAAGCCTATATGAGCATATGGCTATATCACAGAACAATATTATGGTATTCGGCATTTAATCTCTTTTCTATGATTTCGGATGTCTATTCGTGAAAGGACAGACTTATGTTATGTATAGAAATCTGTGCGTGAAACACAGTAAACGACATTATTATCAGTTATCAATTTACTTTTTTTTCGTTCATTTTGTTCCAAACAGTATGCCAGTTCTAATGCATTCAATCTTGTTACTATGGTCATATAACATATTATTAATTTTCTGTATTGTATAAAGCATCACCATTCTGCAAAAGCTGCTATTGAAATATCGAATTACCACTTGGACATTGGTATTAATAAATTATATGCAATACCTAAAATTGTATTGTATTTTAAACGACAAATTACTTATTATTATTTTAGTTATAAGGTACCTACTTACTTATTATTTATATATTTTTACTAAATAATTTGTATTGCTATCTAAACCTAATAATATAATATAACTAGGTATATTATAATAAAATGAATAAACTGAAAAAAAAATAAAGGAATACCTACCTACCTAAAAGGTCACGCAAACAAACCTAAAAGTATAAAAACCAAATAATTAGAGTTGTTTAGTGATGATAATTGTTAAAATCTATTAAAATATTCATTATTTAAGTTATTTTTGTTAATAATGACTTAGTCTTAAATATTAGCAGTTCTCTCCGTGTTCCTCCACAAATTGTTTTTTTTTTTATTATTCTTAATTTAATAAACTTTTATACTTTTGGCATTTATGATTTATCCTCAAGTGATTTCTGACTGTCTCTGAGTAATTATTATTCAATGACGAATTTAATAATTATTAAATTAATGGGATTAGAAATTTGAATAATAGACTGCAGTTTCCTACTTCTACTACAAAATCATATTATATTATTTTTTTTTGTTTTTAATTTTAAATATACCCATAATAAAATAAAATTGATACAAATGCTTTAGCAGAAATTTGTCAAGGGGACTGGGGAGGGAAAAATATTTTCCTTTTTAATTTTTTTGTTTCACTATCCTATTAGTGATAAATAGGGCCAGGAAGTTCATACATTTGGATGTTTTTTTTTAAAACATTATCTAGATTTATTGGTAAGTGAGCTAGAAATGCATTCCAAGACACTACGAAAAACATATCGAAGGTTTATAGTGCATATTTTTGCATATTTAGTGGTTTTTAAATTTTAGAGCATATTTCTTAATTTTACAATATTTTAGAGCATATTTTATAATTTATGAAGATTCAGTATAATACAGTAAATAAAATAATTAATAAATTTATATTGAGAGAACTTACAAGATATTCTTATATCTTATTATTCAGATTTCCATTTAACACTAAAAACAATATTTTTTCAAAGTTGGTTGATATAATATATTTATAAATTTTAACTATAGGTAGGTAGCTTAATCATCGGCTTTATCTTATTACATCGATAGACGGGCATGGATGTCGGCGTTTAACATTTTTAACTGGCTCAATACAATATTTCATTACGATAATAATAATAATTTCTTTATTTCTTTTTCTTTATTACGGAATAAATTCCAATAACAATAATAACAAAATAAAAATAATAATAATCAAAAAGTTATAAGTAGTTTAGAAAGTAATTATTTAAATAACAATAATAATGAAATACAAGAAAATGCTTATCGAGAGTACTTAAGGAAATAAATCAAAATGTATTGCAGTGTTACCCGCAGACATTAAAATGTTAGCAGGACTGTGTGACATATATTTAGTTTTAAAATTTGACAGATAAAATGTATGTTTAATTCTAGAGTTAATTGTATTTACCTTAAAGTTTAATTCTCCAAGGAGTTCTGGACAATCGATCATATTATGCAATAATTTAAATAGGAATCTTAAATTTAATGTAAGGTATCTATTTTTTAAAGAATCAATTCTAAAAAAATTACTGATTATATTATATCCCGAATGAGGGGATCTTTCCACATTACATTTATATGACAGATATCTTAAAAAATTATTTTGAATTGAGGAAAGGCTGGTATTTTGACCTATATTATCGGTGTGCCATATTAATGAAGCATATTCTATTTGAGATCTGACTAAAGAAAAATATAAAGTTTTTAATGCTGAGCTATCGTAGAAATCTATACAAATGCGTTTTAGAAGACCTAATTTCATAAATGATTTATTACGAACGTAATCAATATGCTTATTAAAAGACAGTTTTGAATCAAAAATCACACCTAAGTCTTTGGTAGTATCATCATGGGTTAAGCTAAGTTTATTCAAGGAGTAATCAAAATATAAAGTAGATTTTTTTAATGAATATGAAACAGTGGAGCATTTATTAATGTTCAATGTCATACCATTCTCGTGGCACCATTTATAAAAGTTATCTAAATCAATTTGAAAGTTGTTAGAATCATCAATACAATTAATTATTTTGAAAAGCTTAGTGTCATCAGCAAGATAAGTTATCGACTATCGTAATATAGCCATATAGATAGTTATCCTTATCGCGGATAACGATTATTTCGTCTTCGGTTGACGTGGAGCGGAGGTTTTCGGTGAACAAAAATATGTTGGCATAATATAACAGTCGGTCGTTTATATTTGATAATAACTAGCTGATCCCGTGCACTTCGTCGCCCGTTAAATGGATCAACTCAATACTACCTACTCAAACTTTGTTCAATTCATTATTCAATATTCGGTGTATGGTGTTCAAAATTTATCTTATCTTTCCCGTTGCCCTGAATAAAAATTCTGAATCGCAGCAGTACATTATCAGGTAGGCAATCTACCTGCGGTAGATCGCGGACCCCGTGCTGTTTGTACGGAAGTGTATGATTTAACTCTAAAGTATCAAAGTTATACCAAGTTTATTTTGATGTAATACTGTGGATTAATATAATAAATTTGGTTGCTCGTAAAAAATCGCAACTCTTTAAAAAATTATGATTGTTGAACTCCTTTTGGGTGTAATTTTCTGCGGTAAGTGCAACTCTGCCACCCTGGTAAGCATTGTTCAATAATTCGATTTGATGCAAGCTTGTACCTGATCTGCCCGAATAACCAATGGCAACCAATAAATAAATGCTAATTTCTAATGTAGACTGTAACCAATGGCAACTATAAATAAATAAAAATAAAATTTCCAATTTCTATCGTGAATCTCAATGTCCCTGTTTCAGCACCTATTTAAAATGCGAATTTTGGCAAATCCTTTCTTAGCGCACGTCTATATTATAATAGCTATCTGTATGCCAAATTTCAGCCAGATCCGTCCAATGGTTTGAGCTGTGCGTTGATAGCAGTCAATCAGCTTACTGTTTTTTATATACAGATATGGTTGCCATGGTAATATGGACACACACACACACACACACACACACACTGACATACATTCATTTTTATATATATAGATTGATATGAAATCTTGGTAACCTTAGTAACCATGGCAACCTTGGTAACCATGGTAACATGGACACACAGACACACAGACACACTGACACACTGACATACATTCATTTTTATATATATAGATTTATCAAAATCGCTGATTGCAAATTGTAATGAATAAAAATGTATATTAATAAATGAAGTAATGTTTCAAATCACTAGTTAAAGAAATTGAATTTAAAATTTTTTTTCATCATATACCTGTTCATAAATTAAAAAAAATATATTTAAGAATATATCAGGATTTTTAAAATTTAAACTCAAATGTGCATACATATTTCGGTAGTTTTTATTGCATATACTGATACACTTCTGGGCCCTAGTGATAAAGTAGGTACCTACCTATTGTTTCTGACATATTTTTAAGTTCGTGAACTTAGCGGCAATCATGTAACAGATTTCAATTAAATCTATAAAACAATTTTGTTGGAAGTTTGTTGGACATTGTTGGAAAGATCCCGCCATTTGTTGGAACTCTGTTTGTTTTATACGAATTTTTGAAAAAGTGCCGCTAACTCCAAACCATCAGCCAACTTCTTTTAAAAGTTCCAAAAGCCATCCAAAACGGTTCTATATGGTTTGTTGGACGTTGTTGGGAAGGTCCTGCCATTTGTTAGAACTTTGTTTATTTTATATGAATATTTGAAAAAATGCCTCTTGGACAAGTTTTTAAAAAGTTCCAAAAGCCATCCCAAACGGTTGCAAACCATTTGTTGGAGTTGTTGGAAAGGTCCTGTCATTTGTTGGAACTAAATTTCACTGAATATTTATATTAGAATTTCCTATACACCTTACAATTTTGAAAATATTTTGACTCTTTTTGGGCTGTTGACGGACATTTTCAGTTTTCAATTTTTTTAGTTTTTTTTTCTATAAATATCAATAAACTTTTATCAGTTGGGCCAAAAAGTGTGAACATTTAATACAAGGCTTATGATATATTGGTACAATATCAGTTGAAAAACATTAAAAATACATGGGCACAATTTTTTTATAAGCATTTAAAGATCGAATTTTGACAAAATTTATCAAATTTAAAATTGAATAATTATTTGGTCAAAATTCGCCCAACTGATAAAAGTTTATTGATATTTATAGAAAAAAAAACTAAAAAAATTGAAAACTAAAGAGTCAAAATATTTTCAAAATTGTAAGGTGTATAGGAAATTCTAATATAAATATTCAGTGAAATTTTCATGTATCTACAGTCATTCGTTTTTGAATTACAACAAAATAAGGAAATGGCTACACGAGAAATCGAGTGAATATCCAAGGTTTAAAAATTTGAATTTCACTTTCTTTAAGACATTTTTTTATTCATATATTTGCTTTTAATATTGATTTTCACAATTTTTTTTATAAGCTCTTATAGCTTAAATATTGAAAAAATATGTAATCTTCACGAAAATATGCAAATTATATTGAGTTACAAATTCAGAAAAAATTAAAAGATTTTAAAATGTAATAAAAGATACCTCATAATTGTGTCTACCTTTATTAAAAAAAAAAAATTCTACAAGCAAGGCAAATTAAATATTTATGAGCATTTGAATTTCATATTTTTACAAGATTTCGTATTCACTCGATTTCTCATGTTACTTTTGTTTTTTTGTTGTTATTCAAGAATGAATAATTGTGGATACATAAAAATGTCACTGAATGTTTATATTATTTTAATTTTCTATATAACATACAATTTTGAAAGTATTTTTATTTTTATTGAGCTGTTTACGGACATTGTCAGTTTTCTTTTAGATTCTGAGTGAAACGATGAATGTATTGATTTTACAATGATGTGTGTTTTTTTTTTTATTTTTTATTTTATTTTTTATTTTTATATTTATTTTTTTTGTGTCTGTGTACACGATAAGTAGTCGAAATAATGCTTCGATTTTCGACTTCAGTATCTTGTTCGATTGGAAAGTGAATATCGTTGGTGCATTGGGGAGGTCAAAATTTAAATTTCCCAGTAGTTTTCAAGAGCGCCGGGAAAAACAAAAGAAAAATTAAGGAAAAACGGGAATTTTTACGCAAAATCGATTTTTCAGAAAATTGAATTTGGTTTTTGGTGTAACTTTAAAACAAATGACCGTAGGTACATGCAATTTTCACTGGTTGTTTATATTTGCATCTTCTATACACGATAACATTTTCAAAATATTTTGATTTATTTTGAACAGTTTAGGGACATTTTCATTTTTAGTTTTTTTTTAGTTTTTTTTCTAGAAATATCAATAAAATTTTATTTGTTGGTTGCGAAAGCTTGAAAATTTAATAGAAGGCTCCTAATATATTGTTTCAAAGGCAGATGAAAATATTAAAAATCCTTAGTCACAATTTTTTTTTATAAGCATTTAAAGTTCAAAAATTGACAAAATATGGAAAAATCACGAAAATTAGCAAATTATTTTGAGTTAAGAATTCGTAAAAATTTTTCTTTTTAAATCTAAGATTTGAAAATCTAATACAAGATTACTCATAAGATTGTCTACCTTTATCAATAAAAAAATCTCTACCGGAAAGTCAAATTAAATTTTTATGAGCGTTTGAAATTCAAATTTTTACAACATTGGATATTCACTCGATTTCTCATGTGGCAATTTCCTTTTTTTGTTGTAATTAAAAAACGAATTACTGTAGATACATGAAAATTTCACTGAATGTTTATATTAGCATTTCCTATACACCATACAATTTTGAAAATATTTTGACTCTTTTTGAGCCGTTTACGGACATTTTCAGTTTTCAATTTTTTTAGTTTTTTTTTTCTATAAATATTAATTAAGTTTTATCTGTTGGGCCAAAAAGTGTAAAAATTTAATACAAGGCTCCTGATATATTGTTACAATATCAGTTGAAAAATATTAAAAATACATAGGCACAATTTTTTTTTATAAGCATTTTAACATCGAATTTTGACAGAATTTTTCAAAATCTCGAAAATTATTAATCATCGTAATTAATAAATTATAAAATGTTCAGTTTTTATAGCTAAGGATTGAAAATTTAAAACAAGATTTCACGTAAGTAGTTAATTCTCTTACCGAAAAATCTAAAAAATATACAATCACAGTTTATTTTTATAGTCATTTTATGTTCAAATTTTGACGAAATTACATATTAAAAAACCTAGTTATTTTGTTGTGATTATATAATATTATTCGTGGGTACCTACTTGAAACTTCTAAAGTGTACCATTATATATATATGATAGTATCAGGGTTTGTTGTTGGTGTATAACGTGTTATTAGTACCTAATGGATATTGTGATAATGTGATATGATTAATTTGGAATTTATTATAGGTCAATTTTTTTTTAATACCATAGATATGTATATAATTTGTCTTAACCTAGACTGACATACCGTCTTCGCTCAGAATCGTTTTTCTTATACAATGATATTGTATCATTGAATTCAAATTTAATAGCATCAATTATACAGTGACCCACTTGTAACCTACTGTACAGCAGAGCGACATCCACTTTTTTTGGTTTTTTTTGTCTATAATTTTAAATACAATTTTGGTTGTTGGTATAAAAAAATTGAACGTCTGTGAATTTGGCCCTTACACTTTTTCAACAAAAGTTTTGCACAGTGCCATTATTTTGTAAGTAATTAGCAAGAATTTGCCAGTCCAGTCCCGAAATTTGCAAGTCAAAAACAAAGGAGTTATAATTGGTGGAACCAAGGAAGGGCCAACTTCACGCAGTCCTGACTTGTTGTCAGAAACTTTCGAAACTGGTGTCAAATCACTTGTTATAATTAGCAAGAATTTGCAAGTCAACTCCCGAAATTTTCAAGTCAAAATTCCAACCCCTACGATTTTTCAAAGTATTTTTCCGAGCCCTGACTTGTCAGAAACTTTCAAAACTGGTTTGCAACGTTTTAAAATTATTTAATTTTTTGGAATAGCTAACGTATAATAGATATGTTTACCATATTCAGCTATTGATAGCCATTACAATTGTCCAATTACCACCATCGTAATTAACAACCATGAATTTTCAATGAAACCAATTGTAAAAAAAAATGTAATTTTAGGTATTATAAGTCTCGATAAAATGCTGATTGGAAATAAGAGTTACCGGCATTCTTAAGGGGGGGGGGGGGGTGGGGCACCCTCCACTGCCTTAGGATTACCACAGGATGACAGAGGATGGATCTCACAATTTCCTTATAATATAATTGTAACAATAAAGCCGTACCGTGTGTTATATCATTTTCGTACCCATGGCCTATGGCTAAAATTATTTATTCTATCAAAAATACTTGAATTCAATACAGGTACCTATGACTGTACGACAAAAAAAAATCAATACAAAATATAATAATGTGTACGCAATTACACTAATGTCTAATAGAAAAAGTTCATAGTTAGCTTAAAATTAATCTAAATATTTTGATTGTGTCATAATGATAGTTTTAAAATTTTCGTGATTTTGTTGAATTTTGTCAAAATTTTGAACTTCACAACAGTTATAAAAATAAATATGTATATATATTTTTGATATTTTTAACTTTAAAATCACAATTTATGTTGGATCTTGTATTATATTTTTGAACTTTTTGACTGAACTCAAAAACTTGCATTTCCAATGTTTTAAATGAAACAATGAAAAACATAAAATGCCTTTAAATACAATCCAATTTTCTATCATAAACCATATTGAAAGTGGAAAATCAAAGTACTTTTACTGCTCCTAAATTCGACGGACAGAAAAAAAACCTGCATTGTCAAATAAATACGCAGTATATAAAATATTATACCTAATAATAATCATAATCTAAAAATATTTTGATTCTATTTGTGACATTTATATTTTCATCGATGAAATGAATGACTTTTTTTCAATTAATGTAGGTAGGTATATTATGATAACATTTTTGTTCGTGTAAGCTTTAAATATTCTGTACAAGGTTCTTTGTCTAAACAAAAGTGGTTCCTACCAGTTACCACACTTGAAAAATATTGAAAATACATTAATTTTTATATTATACAAGTGTTTTAAGATCAAATGTTTACGAAATCTCTTAAAATTAAAATCAATTTATTTTCAATTTTTATAGCTAGGGCTTGACAATTTAATAATAATATGTTCTTTATAAGGGTTTTTTTACCTACAAATCTTAATAATCTCAATAATACCAATGCATGCTTTTTATCGTATACAATGGAGGTTCAAATTGTATTTGCTATTTAGTATTTTTGTAACGGATTATGCAGTATGAACATCACAGAGACGTTACAAAAGTAAGAGACTAACCACGAACGATAAGAATATAATAATATGTATCACTCGTGCCATCGTGGTGTCAGGATGCGATCGTCACGTCCGATAGTCGTCTCCAACGCCAATAAACGAAAAGTAAAATAAGTAAAACGTCAGTAACAAGTCTGGGACTAATTACCAGAACCCTATGTCGTGGAAGCCGTTGAACTGGTTAAATATTTTGCGGCCCATCGCCGCCCCGTCACCGGCGAACGAGAATCTAGTACATGCGACCCTGGTACCACTGAATCAGTTTCGAAAGCATTGCAATAATGCAATAGCAGTTAACATTTACATCATTTGTTATCCCCGACATAACAAAATAGTTATATTCACTAGTTTCAATAGCTCCTGTTACAATATCAGTTGAAAAGTATTAAGAATACATAGGCACAATTTTTTTTTATAAGCATTTAAAGTTCGAATTTTGACAAAATTTGTCAAAATCTCGAATATTATCAATCATTGGAATTTAAAAAATATAAAATGTTCAATTTTTATAACTAAGAGTTGAAAATTTAAAACAAATTTTCTCTTAAATAATTCATACTTTAATCAAAAAATCTAAAAAATATATCAACACATTTATTTTTTACAGACATTTTAAATTCAAATTTGGACAATATTACATATTAAAACCAAGAATAACGATTTTATATATTTTGTTGTATTTTAAAAATATTATTTAATATATAAAACTTTTAGAGTATATTGTTATATTTTATATTATACACGCAATGACATTTTCAAAAGTAATTTTTTTGGGAAAAATGAATTTTTATCAACTGTAGTAAATACTTAATGCCTCATACTAAAATTATAAAATTACTTTGTTCACAATAACATCATCAAAAACACTTAGTAAGATATTATAGACTGACTGACCGTCTTTGCTCAGAATCGTTTTTCTTATACAATGATATTATACCATTGGATTTAAATTTAACACAACCCATTACAGTGACTCACATGTAACCTACTGTACAGCTGACCTACACCCACTTACCCATTTTTTTTTTTAAATTCAAATTTTAAATGCTTAAATGAAATTGTGACTATGTGTTTTTAAGATTTTCCAACTGTTATTGTAACAATATGTTAAGAGCCGCTTGTATTAATTCATTCTAAAATAATATTGTAGTTAAAGTTTAATTAAATTATCAACTTTAAATTTTTATAGCAAAGGATTGAAATTTTAAATTTAAATTTTTTTTGTACAATGATTTTATATAATTAATAAATAAAATATAAATAACGATAAATAATTTCATGTTAAAAGTACTTGAATACAAAATCTGAAATTTTATTCAGAATAAACATTTATAACGTTGTCTAAACTATAGTATTCAAATACAAATAATACTCAAATATTTATTCGAATAATCAACAAGATTGAAAATATAGTACACATTGATGTTTTATTTAGGTACTTAGCAACCGGGACAAATTGTTCAGCTCTACATTTTGAATTTTTAATGGGTGTTTCGTCCATTTCGAAAATTATTCGCGAGACTTGCGAAATTATTTGGAGACAATTACACCCGATTGAAATGATACCTCCTACTACGGAACAATGGCTAGACATTGCAGCTGGATATTTTGAAAAAAGCCAATTTCCTAATTGTGTGGGTGCTGTAGACGGCAAGCATATTAGAATTGAATGCCCTCAAAAAATTGGAAAGCTTTACTACAATTATAAGAATTTCTTCTCAATAATTCTTATGGGAATTTGTGATTCTAATTACTGTTTTCGCGTCATTGATATAGGGTCATATGGCAAGGAAAGTGATTGTAATATTATTAAACAATCATCTTTTGGTAAAAAACTATGGAAAACTATGGAAAGTTGACACGGCTAGAATATAGTTTTTTACCAAAAGATGATTGTTTAATAATATTACACTGGCCGTGTCAACTTTCCATG
Source organism: Macrosiphum euphorbiae (assembly GCA_949089665.1). NCBI lineage: Eukaryota > Metazoa > Arthropoda > Insecta > Hemiptera > Aphididae > Macrosiphum > Macrosiphum euphorbiae. The sequence continues at coordinate 74,347,656 of CARXXK010000003.1, read as the reverse complement.
TGAAAAGCCATTACCCGGAGACGAACAAGGTGTTCCTCAGCCGTTTGTGTTAGTCGGAGACGAAGCTTTTGCGTTGAGCAAGCATTTATTGAGGCCGTTTCCTGGGAGAAATTTAAATGATGAACAACGTATTTTCAATTATCGTTTGTCTAGAGCGAGACAACATATTGAATGTACGTTTGGTATCTTATCAAATAAATGGAGAGTATTTCATTCAAATATTTTAGTTGAACCGGATTTTGCTATTTCAATCACCAAAGCGACTTGTGTCTTACACAATTTTGTGCGTCGTAGAGATGGAATTCACATCGAAGACACGTTAAACTGTATGTTATAAGATGTTAAAGAAAAAAAAGGAGTCGGAAATGCTCTATCAGAAGCAAAAAATGTTAGAGAATATTTTGTAAAATATGTAAATAAACCAGAATTTTCATTAAGTTGGCAAAATAAAGTTGTGGAATAATATGTCCTATTTCATTAAATTTATATAGGTAATGTGTTTTATTTGGTAAAAAATATAATATTTTATTACCTTTGCCAATAAATTTTAATTTATACCAGGTATATTTTTTTTATTATTATATAAACAACATATTTACAAGGCATAAGTATACATTTTTTTTTTTGTTATTTTGGATATCGTTACTCAGTTTCAGTTTCATTATAATAATTATTTGTAAGATTTCAAATTCATAATTATTTACCATGATAAAAATAAATATTATAACATAGACTTTTTATGTTGTTAATATATTTATAGCACTTAATAATGATAATTATGTTAAAATTAACCTACAACCAACATATAGGGAATCTAATACATTTTTAAACAAAAATGGTTTGAGATTTATTATTTATTATTATTAAATGGTGTTAGATTAATTTTTAATAACCATTTTTTATTTTCACACCATATAGGTTTGGGTATTTGTAATGGAATTAAATAATTTAAAAATTAAGTAGTATTGTATTGTCTTACTTTTTGTTTCTTTTTTTTTCCGTTAGATTTTCAAAATCATTGAACATGGCAACTCGTCTCCAGCTGACATGTTTCTCTACACGGTCATGATACATTTTTGTTTCTATGAAATAATTAATATTAAACATACAATAATGAAGAATCATTTTATATATTTTCATTATTTTTTTAATATTTAATACAAACTTACTTATGTTCCAAATACTTTCTTCCTTATTCACTTCTATTATAAAGAGTTCTGTATCAAACATTTTACCTATTGTACCTAGGTCTTTTACTGATAAAAAAATGTAATTTAAACTGAAAAATATGCTCAATATGCTCAATGATTCACTGACGAATGGAATAAATATACTGAAACGCTGCAAAACGCGACGTCGAAAACACTTAGTGCGAATGATAACATGGTAAATACAATGTTTAATTTTAGATATTGCCGCTTACAAAACGCTCAAAATTAAACCAGCGCGTTTCGATGCGTCCGGGCGCGTTTTTGCCCTAGTGTTAATATGGCCATATGTAGACGCATGTTTAATTTTAGGCGTTCGAACGCCGCATCTGAAACGCTGCGTCGAAAACGCTAGGTGTGTAACCAGCTTAATGTTTATTTCTGTAAATTAAATAATATCCTTAACTTATGTCCATTTTATGGCTGCAAAAATGACTCACCCATAAATATAAAAATAAATAAATAACTGTTTATTATCATGTATTATGTAGTATTTGTATTTTGTAAAGATATAATTTTCTATTATAAGACGTATATTGTATATTATATAGGCATGTAAATTATATTTCTGCTAAAATTTCGACGGAAGAAAAAAATTTGACTCACAAAATATATGATTCAGCACCAAAATAATATTATATTATATTGTATGGTTATTTTTTTACAAGCCTAATGCATTATTTAATAACCTGAAGATGACCGTGTGAGTGACAGCACGTATATCGCGAGTCCTATTTTTAGAGATTAAACGTTTCCATCATATTATATAAAGCCCGAGGGTGGGCGATGGAGTTGTGCCATAATATTGCGTCTGTCGTGTTGCAGACGACGACTTCGTTGGTCCAAGTAATTTTCGTTCACAATTTTCATTTTAAAAACGCCACTTAATTCGGCAATAACACAAGGAAGACACCTCAGTGCGCCGCCACTATACCTGCCACCACAGCCACCGCCGAAAAATATAAATGTTTAATAATTTAATGACGAAAACAGCGAAGTTCATTAAATCCCGTATGTCAATGTACATTGTTGGAAGAAAGGCGTCGAGAGTTAATAACAATAATACCAAAAATATTTCAACAAGTACATAGATTAACACATTGGCGCTCGTGTTATTATACAATAATTATTCAACGATAATAAAAAAAATTAAGTATACCTACGATATTTTTATTATTTTGAAATAATGTTACAGGTTTATACCAATGTAATATTATGTATAATACTATGGAAATCTATACCTGCATGGGCTTAATTTGTTTATGTTGAATTTAACACTCAGACCTAAATATCATACTTACCTATCAGAATGTGTCAGTCCATCCAGAAAAAAATCTTTTAATTCAATATCAGAAATGTTATCCTATTTGAATAAAACTCGTTTAGGCATTAAATTAAAGTTTTATCTGAACAAACATAACCTTTCTAAGCATAAATTTTAATGCCTCAATGAATTACTTTAATAATATTAGTAAATTTAAATATCTAATAAACCTAGGAATTGTTATATTATGGTTTTATTTGATTTAAAATTATAAAAATCAGATATAGTTTTATTTATTATTAAACCATTATAAATAATATTAAATATTGTAATACTATTATATCACATGGATATGTGTGCGTGTGTATAACTGCAGTATAATACATTATTATAGTGTCTCTATAATATTATATATTATATATAGTTAATTGCTGTCTATTGTTATACCACAGTTATTGTGGTATGTTTATTGTATAATCACAGCAAAATTGTGTCTTAATAACCTTAAGTTTAGATAACCATCATGCCAGGAAAACTTTATATTAATATATATATATATATTGGCATTTTAATATGGTCTCGAGATGACTAGTACTGACATGCAAGTGTGACGAGATAATGAGAATATTATAAACATGGACTTTGTTTATTTAAACAAATAGGTACGATTTAAAATGTACTACGTATAATGTAATATATTTAAACGTATTATTGTATTAAAACAAATGTTTATGATGAAAATGAGAAAAAATTCTTATTTATTATAGTTCAATTTTAATGTACCTAGTAAATATTATTATATTAATTTTTCAACGTCTACAATAGGCTTGTGCGGTTGTGCCTACCATACCTATAGTTCTGGTTAATCCGAAACTGCAGGTTGCATGTAAGTATGCAGCATAAGTGTTATAACATAATATATATATATATTTATGTGTCTGATAATAGCCTATAATGTAATACTACAATCTTTCTATACTCTCAATATTACACTAGTCTATAGGCAAAATTATTGAATTTTCTCAGTTTATGAATATGATTTTTTTTGTTTGAATAACACGCATCGAGTTGTCTGCCATTGTAAAGTGATTTTCTTGTAATATAATGACGTGTAACATGTCGTTATTAAATATATACCATAACCGTACGTTATACCGTTTTATAAGTAGGTACCTATATTAAAAGAATCAAAATACCAATTAAACGAGACGAAATATAGATAGGTACAGCTTAACAATTATAATTCCAACAAATTTATAACACACAAACAAAAATATTAAAAATATATTGTTTATTTTTTGTTTTAATAGATATTTCATAACAATATTATAACCTCCAATATTTTCAGTGTTAAAAATAGGGTGCTGAGCATATTTCTATATATAATATAATATATTATATTGTGGTATACGAGGTGCGTGGGATTAACCAAGATAATGGATTGCAGCCTGCAAAGTTCTTAAGAAACATTAATAATAGTTTTTGCACACCGTCAAAGTACCTAATTTAAATTATTTTCAGTATGCTATCAATTTTCGGTGTTAAATTCGTTGCATTATTAATTTAAAACATCTATATATACAGTGAAATAATTATATAGGTACCCATGTTTTTGTAAATAGGTATTGAAAATAAGTATTTAGTATTTTGTATGATGCTTTTGTTTCGTATCGTAGGTACATAAGTGATGAGGTCCTTAGAGGTGGCCATCCCATAGAGATTCGTGGTTAACTATACAGAAGAAGATTACTGCAGTATAGAGTATAGGCATAGACTATAGAGAACAATATGTAAGTTGTATTAATCGTGTAATATTTATTTAAGCAGCACAATACCATTCATATATTATATGTGCATTACACAACATCGGTTACATTCGGTGGTTTGGTTTGAAAAGTTTTATGATTTTATTTCGTCATTTCTGTCGAATTTCCATAATTTAAATAGGTGCCTATAAAATAAACTGCTTATTTATATTTTTTGACGATATCGGTGGCTTGAGTTTTCTTCTATCGTAACTTACATTTATCATCAAGAGCAAAATATACAAATAGCCATACACCTACTTCAGACTTGCATGGGCAGATGCCAGATATTTGGTTGAATATTTTTGGATTTTTGTGATTGGGCATCCGACAATTGGGCCATACAATGAACCTTTTTTCAAGAAGGTATACGGTAATAATTGGGCCACTAAAATTTTACATTTCTAACAGTGTGATTGGGCCACTATTTCAAACGATTTTTTATTTTTGAAACCGGAAAGGAAGAGTTTATATTAAAACTAGAAACGTTTAGCGTATGAGCATTAAAAGCCAGAAAATTAAATTAATTTGGAAAAAAATATATTGTATTATTAAGTAATTGAAAAAATCTTAAACAGCTTAAAATCTGTTTATTGTATGAACGAAAGCCAACCAGATGATCGTATTAGATCTTTTTTTAACTAAAACGATTCACTTTAATAATCAATAAGATATGGAGGGTTAAGGGGAAAAACGATCATAGTAAAAAGAAAGAAAAAATCAAATTATTATAGTTCCTTTTGATTAGTTTCATAACAAATCGAGTTATGGAAAAAAGATCATGGTCAATGATATAATACAGGTTTAAATATTACCATAACAGAAAAAAAAAGGCCAGAGTCCCACTTTAAAACTGCAATACTGAACATTTTAGGAATATTGACTATAATCGTTTTTCCCGGTAACCCTTCATAATATAATATAATATCTACTGCCTAATATATTTTTTTTTGTATTATGTAATTTTACTTTTAATAATATCGACCTATAATTGTCGTATGAGAAGTGAGAACCAACTTATTATACCTAGGTATAATATACGTCACTAGTGATACAACCCGTCTCCGCCATGTCTGTGGCCCTTGGATTTCTATTCCATAAAGACCTATGATTTCGAGATGCTTGTCGATGTTACCGTGGGTGGCCGTTAGTCAGTATAGGTGCATATTGATAAAATACAATACGAATTCGGGGGCGTCATAGAATATACGTGATTCGGCTGTTGTGCCGATGATGAACTTCATTTTCAAACGAAACTGCAACATCACCAAAATATGTGAGAATGGACGATAAACCTAGCATTGCTTACTGCAGGCCACGATGGACTCTATGGATGTCTTCACACACTAGTATTCGCCGTGTCACACGGTTGTTTTGAACTCGTAGGCGCGTCTATAATTATAATTATAATTAATTATAATTATCTATAACTCTTGCTACTTTTTTTTTGTTGAAAAACTATATTCATTCTGTTTTAAACAGTGAGTCGCAATAACTACACTGATTTTGATTTTAAAAATAATATAACAATTCTCTACATTGCTTAACTACAGAATATTGATTTAGTCACAACTATAATTTTCATCATATAAATATATGTTCAGGAAGAGGCAAAAATTTTGAAAACTCCCTCTGTTCAAGGCAAAATATTATGTAAACATAGCAGTTTTTTATAGAGTTCAAGATAGTTCAATATATTAGGCAATATGAGAGGTTAGCGTGTTGGGTTGTATGCATAGTGCCGTAGTAACTAGTAATGTCCATTACTAATTTCCCATCAGTGCGCGTGCGACACCTGATATAATAATATATATAATAATAATGATATATAATAAATTATATTATTTTTAGTACAGTAAAACCTGTGTAATATGGAAATGGTTGGGACCGGATATTTTTTCCATTTTAGACAGATTTCCATTTAATGCAGGTTGTAAAAAAAAAAATTCACGATAGGTAGATCTTTATTAAATATAATTTATTATTTATTATTAATTCATTTATTTCATATATTTTACATATTATTTATTATTAATTATTAATTATTAATTGCATCTAGTACATTAATTTTATTTGACAATTCATTAACACTTTTTATGCTATCCATACTTGCTAATAATGATTGTAAAACAATTTTACGATAATTTACTTTAATCAAATAAATAATTCCTTGGTCCATTGGTTAGGTAAGTGATGTCGTGTTAGCTGGAAGCCACGCTAAACGAACATTTGATAAATTTAAATGCGGATGACATGTTGCATTATCAAGAAATAAAATAACTCTTTGATGTTGTTTTTTTAATTTATTGTTGAATGTATGCAACCAATCTTCCATTATGCTTCCAGTCATCCATGCTTTATTATTAGCTCGCCAAATTATGGGAAATTTTGTCGGATCTACATTTTTGAAGAATCTGGTTTTTGTGATTTGCCTATAACTAGAGGTTTTTCAAATTCTCTTTCCATGTTGGCACATAAACATATACGTCTATACGCAGTCTACGTCAGAACACTACTGCGACACTTATCGATAAAATAAACTTATTGCAACGAAATAATCTATGAAATTGATATAGATTATATTAATTGACTGATAACTTTAAAATAGTACATGTACAAATTTCCATGATATACAGGTCCATGACAAAATATTGTTTCCATTTCCACGTTAAACAGGTTCCATCTTATTCAGGGAACGATATATTTAAAACTACATTAGGTTCGCCGGGACCGTAACATTTTTCCATAAAAGTCAGGTTTCCACGTTATTCAGGTTCCATATTACACAGGTTTTACTGTATTTTATTTTATTTTAGAAATTGACTTGCTGAAGCCCATTTAAAATAATAGAACAGTTATAATGGTATTTACCATTAAGGGGATTCCATACCGAACGTTTTTAAGGAGTTGAGTATAGGCAATTTTTAGACAATCTGTATAGTACGTGCATGTGTGTGTAGTAAATGATCATTATTGTGTGTAACTTCCCTGTACCCTAGATAAGAGTTGCGCACTCGCACTCTCATGTACATGTGACATGTCACATTATAATAATATACAGAAATATAAATAATATAATATATTATATAGATAGAACTGTACAAGATAAGAAATAAAAACAATTCTGAAATATGATGAAACAACATATTCAACTGGAGTAGGCGAAGGAGGATTATGATCTTTCCGCATGACTTCATCATACGCATATTATACCGTAAGTTATACACACGCGCATCCACGTCATAATAATATATCATTACCCCTCAAGATAGTTTTTGTTTTTCGCTAGAGACTTTATTTTTTGGTATATTGATACAGATAGATATTATGATTTATCACATATACCTAAAATACGACTTCTGAAAAATATTTTACATTTGAATGACTTCTTACTGTTTAATTTATTTATATATTAGCTCCATATTATGATAAATGTGTTAGAATAGATAGGTACCTCATACCTAGGTAATATAGAAATTACGTATCATGTATTCATACTAGCTAAATACACTGTATAAACTATAAGGATTAAGACAAACATATTATTTGTAAAAAATAATAACCAATATAAATTTTGAATATAATTTATACTTGTTGCAACTCATAAATAATACATCATTATAATACAATAATTAATTATTAAGAAAAGTACTTGGAATTTTTTACTTTTTAGTATCGAATCACCTACCAACCATAATCAATGCGTTGGTCGGTGGTCTGAAAAAAAAATAAAACCTCATAGGTAGGTATTTTGGAGTGGAAAAAGGAAATCTGAGAATTGTATAATGAATAAAAAATTGTATAGGTACTCACTGCGTCATCTAGTGAAAAAAGTAAGTGACGGTCGCTGATGGTTTTGCGAGTGTAAAGGTACAAGAAACCATTCAACGTTTAACGATAGATGTCACTGCCAGTGGCGTATATACGAATTATTTTCACTATGGGCCAATTTATCAGTTATCATTAGTCAAGAATAGCACGACTAACATAGCCATAACTTTCCATTTTTTAGGGAGCTGGGTGGTTATAACTATGAAATATACAGTGCAAATAAAAATTACGCAATTTAATTATTATGTAAAATTAATTTTTTGATTCTTTTTTAAAAAATATTGAAAGTGTAATTTATATATTTTAATATCATCTTACTATTAATTTTTACATCAAAGTCAATTATAAGTCATCAAAGCAAGTCCTGACCATCTAACATTTCCTTGTTGATTCTTCAAAAACGATTTTAATCAACCGGCCAACTTAATCATAGTGAAAATCTGTAAACAGTGTAGATATACATGCAATGCTTTAATTGAACCTGCAATTTCACTATGGGCTCTGGCCTAGGGGGCCTCCCCCCTATATACGCCACTAGTCACTGCCGTTAATGTTCTAACTTTCAAGAAAGACCTCGGGACACGAAAATGTCCTGGATTAATATTTATAGTTGAGAAAAATAATACCAATTTTTATTACGTTAAATACAGGTTTTTATTACGGTGAAATCAGGTATAATTTACACCCCGCTTATCTATATTATTCGTCCATACGTTTATGTTGATTATTTTTAATTTCCACTGTAGCGTAATAAGTAACAACTAATATTATCATGAACTTATTACTGTTAATATTATTATCTAATCTGGTGAACAGTTTTATGAAGATGTTTTGAAGAACAGAGATTTGTTGAAAAAAGTCCACAACTCGTAGAAAAATAGATGAATATTTGGACGAGTTTAGTTGATAAACGAGGCGAAGACAGTTCTTTTTCTGAATAACTAATTTTTTTTTTTAACGAAAATGTTTATAAATAAATTTTATGATAACAATAAATTAGTTAATACATATTTTTCAGTATTTTTTTTTCAGAATGTTGTATGGTATTGTACATTTTGTATTGGTAAAAAATTATAACACATTTTTAAATAAAATAAAGGATGTTATTATTTCCATATAACTATACTATGAAAAAGAAGGTTATTCAATATTCTGATGTCCCGGTTTGGTGATTTTAAAATCTGGCAACCTTAATATATTTGTGATAAGAACTATAGTTGCTTTTTAGTAACCAATGGCAACCATTTATATATAAAAAAATAATAATAATAATAATTTCTACTATTGCTATTATAATATGCAACCAATTGCAACCTTTTATAAACAAATAAAAAGTTTCAATTTCCACCGTGAATCTCAATATCTCTGTTTGACTACCTTTTTTAAATACGTAGGTTATTATCCTTTCTTATTGCACATCTAGAGCATTATTAGAGAAACCACTATTCCAAATTCCAGGTTTGAACGTTTTGTAGTTCTTGAGATGTAGCCATGAATTAGTATGAATTACATCTTGATCATTAAACATTACCTAAATTATATAAAATTTTATAAACCTATATAGATTTCATAATATAGATAATGTATAATGATTAATATGTAGGTTTTATATATGTATACATGTACACGTCATAGTTTAGTGTTTATTGTTTACGTCACGTCATCGTTAACATATTATTATAATTTTCTTTTTTATTCTTATTGTGGACGGTAAATTTTATTTTTAACCTTTGGATAAGTACCTACGAGGGTTATTGACATATTATTACCAATTGATAATAATATTATAGACAATTGTATTATTAAAGTAAATAAGAAGCACTAGATACACAATTTTACGCTCGACACACTCATCGTTGTTTTTCCGGATCAGCATTTCCACTCCTACTCGACCTTGGACATAAAAATCACTCTATGAGAACATTGAGAATTCTTACAAATATCTGTCCGCAACCGGTCTTGTGCTATGATAGTCGATAGTTGAGAGCCCGCGGTTCTAAACGCATATATTTGGTGTATGTCCGTAATGAGTTTAATAATTTAACAATTTATACATTTGTTTATTTCTATTAATACCTACTTCATTCTATTTTACATAAGATTCTATCATTTGATTGTAGGTAAGTTTATTCTTTATCATAAACTCGTTAAATTTATTTTTACATAGGGTTAGGCTTAGGCCACCTTGTTTCAGGTGTTATACTGTTATAGCTATAATATGAAAATTCACTATGTGTATCGTTTAATGTATTATATAAATTAACAACATTTTACATATAAGAAATTGCGTATGTTATAGTTAAGTAAATTTTTAATTATGACGTCTTACAAACTAACGTACTTCAACTTCACTGGACTGGGCGAACCCATCAGATTCCTGCTGTCTTATTTGGATACTGATTTTGAAGATAACCGTATTGAAATTGAACAATGGCCATCAGTCAAACACAGTAAGCCATTTAAAATATTATGAGTCATATGATTGTCTAAGGTTAAAATTAATTTAGTTATATTCTTAAAGTTTGTGATTGTATAATTAATGGTGCGTACTCGGATGTCGGCCATATTTTTCAAAAGTGATTTATTATAATTAATAAAAATAATAAACTTGAGTAATTAAATTAAACTTACATTCAAAACGTAAAGTTACTAATTAGTAATTACCAAAAAAATATATATTTACTCAAAAGTTTCAATGTCCATAGTATAATATGGAGAATAATATTAAATTAACTCAGTTAAAAATAAATAAATATTTATTTTTTTTTAATTACAACCTACATTCAAAAAACAGTGGCATTAAATTTCATACTAATAGCTGTCCGTTTTTATTACACACTAAAATACAAAACATCATTCGTGCTAAATCAAAGAGTTTTTATGTCACGTTGTATTATACCTACTATTATTTAAGTTGTGTTTTTTTTAGCCATGCCATATGGTACATTCCCTTGTGGAAATCGACGGTAAAGTATTAAATCAATCTTCGGCCATCTGTCGTTATTTAGCAAAAAAGGCTAATTTAGCTGGTAGCGATGATTGGGAATCTTTATTGATAGATATGGCCGTGACAATGATAAAGATTTGAATCGAAGTCCAAGGTCGTTGTCTAAATTAACTGACCGAACCATTATTTAAAGTGTATAACATTATTTTTAATGGTTTGAAATCTCATTGGTTTGAACCAAATGAAGAAACTAAAGCTGTAAAGTATGTTACATTGGTCAACGAAACTATTCCATTTTATATGGAAAAGTTTGAAAAAATTGTCGGTGAAAATAATGGATACTTCGTAAACGGAAAGGTAGATAATATAATATGTATACCTACCTACATTATTTAATTGTTTAAATATACTTAATCTACATTATGCCATGAATACACATTGTACCTACATCATTTTACAGTGGGTATTTAGTAACAACATGTTATTAGTTTACCGTATTATATTTAATTACTAGGTACATTAGGTAGTCAATGCACCTATAATATTATGAAAAAATTATTCAATACTTAAAAAACATAACAGCTTTCTTTGATGAGTATTCAATGGTTTGACTTATAATACAAATTTAACCGGAGGTTTTTAAGCATAATTAATGATATGATTGAACTATATAATATATGGAAATATAATATAATTACTTATATGATATATCAACATTCAGTAAAATTATTATAATTATTTATCAACACGTAATTATTCGTGTAAATTGTATAAATAATTTGGTGAATTTTCGACAGGATAATAAAGTTAAAAAATACAATTGTTGGTGAACAATTCTATACTATACCTAGTATACCTATCTACTAAAATATTAATGTTTAATTTAAAATGTGTACCTATTATATTTCAAGTACCCACTTAAGTATAATAAGCATTCACGTAGCCCATACCATTGTTATGATTAATCTCTTTTTTGCAAAAATTTAGTTTACCATTCCTTCAACATCTTGTCTTATAATACATATTATAAACTTACAAAATTCAAACCTATAGTTTCGAAATTCACACGAAAATCCTTACCAAGAAATATTAAAAAAGGTGCTCTGCTGTACTACAGTAGGTTACAAGTAGGTCACTGTATAATGGATGATATTAAATTTGAATTCAATGATATAATATCATTGTATAAGAAAAAACGATTCTGAGCGGAGACGGTATGTCAGTCTAGGTATAAGGCATATTATATACTTATCTATGGTATTAAAAAAAATTGACCTATAATAGGTACCTATAATAAATTCCAATTAATCATTATTTTAGCTGTGTAGCCGTGTAGGACAATTTCAATTTTCAATTTTAAAATTTTATTTATTGGATCAAAAAGGGTGGAAAATATTGAAAATATATTATATAGGCTCAATTTTTTTTTATAAGCATTTAAAGTTCAAATTTATCATATTTTAAAAATAAAAATTATTTTGATGTTAAACATGTATACAATTTTCAACTTTTATAGCTAAGGATTAAAAATTTAAAACAATGTTCTACGTAAATAGGTTAAATATAAATTACTTTATTCACAATAATATCATCAAATATACTTAGTAATATCATAGGCTGACGTCAGCCTTCACTCAGAATCGTTTTTTGTACATTTTTGAGACGGTATGTCAGTCTAGGTTTAAGATATATTATATACAAATCAATGGTAATAAAAAAATATGCACAGTCTTATCATTGAGCATACTTCTTATTCCTTATACTAGGGTAGATTTTATGGATAGGCTGTAATATTTTGATTTTTCAATTTTTCAGTTTCATGTATAAAATATAACCGAATAATATTTTTATTACCTATATTATTATTATATATATGACGTTAATTCAGTGTTCGACTTGGAAAAATTAAAGTAGGGGGACTCTGTTAATTTTAAAATAAGATCGTCCCCATCACTTGTTAAACATTACTAAACCATAGGGGCTACGCCCCCACACCCCCTATTGCCCCTCACTAAATAGTATAAAAAATATTTATAAATAATCAACTTAAAAAAATTACTGTTAATATTATATTATATATTTTTGTTATAACTTATAAAATATAATAAATAAATTATATATTATATTATTTTCATATATTATTATTTCGCGGACGACAAAATTATTTACACCTCACATGAAAACCCTTTAACTGTTGGTTATAACCTATAAACTCATTTAGATCACATGTCGTCCTGGTACACGAAATGGAAAATAAAAATTAACCACACTAAATCGTCTCATTTAACCTTTACCTTAAAACAAGGAGTTGTACCACCTATCACTTTGAATGGTCTTGTCATCCCAAAAGTTACTAGCTCTCGATATTTAGGCTTAATTCTGGACCAACGTCTAACCTGGGCAGACCACATTAAAAGCAAACGAGTTCTCTTAAACGCTAGACGTAAATCCCTCTCCTACTTAATCAGCAAACACTCAAAACTCAACATAAAAACTAAACTACTTTTATATAAAACTCTATTGATGCCTATTTGGACATATGGCATCCAGTTATGGGGAGCTGCCAAAAAATCCAATATAAACAAAATTCAAACCTTTCAGTCCATAACTTTTCGCATAATTACAAATGCACCATTTATGTTTCAAACCACACTCTACATACCGACCTAAGAGTTAACACAGTAGATGAACCTGCAAACCTACTATATAAACGATTTCGTTCACGACTAACCAACCACCCTAATCCCTTAATATCAGCACTAAACGCTGATACCATTCCTGGAAATCCTCCGCGTAGATTAAAGAGAAGATGGTGTCGTGATCTAAACCAAATTAATTAATAACTATAAATTAAACTAACTTCTGTTATAAAGTGTTGCTATTGGGTGGCTTCTTTTTTCAAGCGTCGCATGTTAAATAAATCAATGTATATCCGCATACATGCTTATTGCAAATTTAAATTACAGATTGTATGTTTTTAAAATAAAGTTAAAAAAAAAAAAAAAATATATATATTATTAATATATGATATATTAAATATATGATAATTGATAACAAATATTAGTGAATAATGATAACAGTGGTAAGTACTAGTAACTAATAATATATTGCATATTATGTTATGAAACATGATTAAAGATAATTAATTAAATAATAATAGTAATAATACATATATTAATAATTATTAAATCTATGGTAAGAAAAATTATGATTTTATCAAGTGCATTTTGAAAAAAATTCAGAAATCCAGAATGATGTAGCGCAGTGGCGCACCCAAGGGGGGGCTTTGGGGCTTAAGCCTCCCCCAAAAAAATATTTTTTCATTAAATTACACATTATTATAGAAAATATAGTATAACAATGATAAATGATAATGTTTTATTTTAAAATTTTGTTATTATGTTAGATACACATATAATATATACATAATAGTTCAATACTACGCGATAAGGTTTGTGACAATCAATATACCTACTCTACGGTGGCTATCGTCGATTTTTATTTCGTTGAAAATTATTTTTAGATTTATAGATACAATAACGATTACGTACGATCGACTTTGATTGTTAACTACGATAACAATGATAATATTATGACTTTCGACTGTCTGTGGCATGAAAATCTCGTTTAGATAATTCAGTCTGTTCGATTTTTTACAAAATTGGTTATTTAAAAATTAGTTTTAATTGTTTACTTGTGTGTAAGGGAAAAAGAAAAATTATTAAGCCCCCTCCAAGCAAAAATTCTGGGTGCGCGCCTGATGTAGCGTCCCGTACGTTCCCCTTAAAAATAAAAGTAGGTTTACTCTAACATTTCTGAAAAATTAGTTTGGGTACTCCTTCCCCCCTGCCCCCCCCCCATCAAGTCGAGCACTGGCACTTCAGTGAAGGTACATAAATAGTGCTTTACTTTGTACTTAGACACAAACGCCATACAGCGCCTGTCCTCCACAATGATGTCCATTTGTATGTTACATTTATATTATATCACGAAACTATCATAACCATTAAGTCGCGTTATTATCTAAAATAAATACATACTTAAATCCTAATTAATGTCCTAAAGTTTCAATTTCAACAATAACACGTAGTCACGTAGAGTAGGAATCTGACAGAAACGTAACGTTGGTTATTTTAACAATGAGTAAATCCCAATAGTTTTATCGAAAATGATTGGTGGGATATATAAAATCATATTTCATTAAGACCCTACTCGTTTTTCAAAAATAATAATTTATTGCTTAAATTAAAAATAATAATAGTACCTAACTATGTCAGAAGGCATTGCTTTTTGTTCATTAAACTAAGCCAATATACTAAGTAGTTATGCCAATAAATATTATAACATAGGTTTCATAAATTATACGTCGTAATGATAAGGTTTGAGAATTAACTAACAATATTTTCTTGTAAAATAATAGGGTTTTAAAATAATAAAAATGTATAATTAGTATACCGGGTTTTTAAGTAGAAATATAAGATTATTTTTTACTAATATACTTTTTAGTATATTATTACAGTTGATTACGTACTTAAACGAAAATGTATACTAATTAACTCCTTGAACAACAAAGTAAAGTATATTATATAAGATCACTACATTAATTTAACAAGGTTAATAAAACGTTGCATGTTACGTTTATTAGCTGAAACTATAATTTCTTTTATTGATAGAAACCTTTTACATGACAAACCCTTTTATTGATAAAACGATGTTTTGAATCTCTACAAATTTTTTTGTACCACTCCCGATTCATATGTGCAGTGATTTTCGAGTTCTTTATATTAATATACATTATTGTAACAATATCTAAATACACATCTGTATAATATTGGACGGCTGAAATTAAATTAACGAGTATTTTGTTAGTAGACAAACATAGAAACCGGAAATAAACAATGCATAAAAGACAAAAATTTATTTGGTATTAATCACTCTATATAAACCATTGAACTGTTCAACTGCTTTTCAACGTTTTTTCTATAATTGATTATACAATTTATTTGCATAATGTTGTACCGTGCCACGCGATGGAAGCTTTCCAGCCAGGACCTTCAGGCCTTCAAACAAGGCATGGTTTCATTATCAAGACGTCGGACCTTCACAAAACGACCAGTAAAGGTGGATATTCCAGTACCAATTGTTGATCAAAGGGAGATGGCGTTTCGCTATTTCACTCAAATAGCTACAATTGATCTTAAAAGAAAGAATAAACGAGGATACCACCTTAAGAACCATAATAACAATACATTTTTAGCCTGGTTAGGTATGCGGGCTATTGATTCATCTGCTCCCGTAGTGTCTAGAGTCAGTACCTCGACTGGAATCAGTGACTCGACTGGAGTCTGCAGTGCCTCGACTGGAGTTTGTACCGCTACAAAATATGCAACTCCAAATAAGTTGTTAGTGGTCAGTAATGAAAACGTGTCAAAGATAAACGAACGGATGAAAATACTAGAGACTACTGGAGATTTTCAACTGTGTACGTCTTTGCAGTCGAACAATTTTCGATCGATGACGAAAATGATTAGCATAGAGTATGATCCAATCGTGGAAGTGACGAAACCGACACGCAAAGGTCTTATTAAAAAGGTACTTGTGGTGCGCAAGAGTTTTACGACTTATTATTGAGACCACCAACAGTATCATAACTTATAAGGTGTCTAATACGTACGAAATTATGATAATATCATTATGAACCGATCAATACATAATGAGTCTAAAATTTAATTATTTTACAATTTTAAGAACTAATATTATTCTAGAAAAACAGATGTAAAATTAAATTCAATATTATACCTGTATTATTAGGTGGATTCTATTGATCTTATTGTGGCAATGATGAAAGGTTTGTCATTAGATGATAAACGAAAAATGAATGACACCGAAATGGAACATTTTGTGAGTATTAAAATAAGTTCAAACAACCATAATATACCACCGAAGCTGTACAAACATAATATACATACCTATTTTTTGTATATAATCTACACAAATTGGCATTACACAGTTATATTTCAATTATTATGAACACTCAGGCTTTTTGAACACAAATTTACGTATTATTTTAAATTTAACTTTGATTATAAAATAATATACTTTCTATTATTAATATTGAAATATACCGCTTGCTGATTGTAGTGTATTTTAATTATAATTAATATTGACAATATAATATTTTTGTTGTAATTAGGAGAAATTCCAAGCATATAAACCATACGCACGGCCATACGCGAAAAGACAAAAGGTATCAAGGTATCCTATTTAGAAATTGTGTCAATAATTGTATTATTGTTATTGATTTGTTAGAGTGTTTTTAAAACATTTATTTAATTGTTGTATGTAACCTATATATTTGTTTAATTATAAATTATAATAAATTGTTCACTTGATTTGTATTCATTATCTTGTAATTTCATAAAAACAAAATAAGATAATATTAATATTAATTGGGCGAAACTATGTAAGTATGTAGGTAATTAATAAACCATTTTTAATTTTCATGTTACGACGTCCAATACAGTATTTTAAAAATTTACAATGAAGCTTACTTTCTGAGTTATAGTTGAAAAACCAAAAAATGGTAATTACTAATTAATGTATTTATTATAAATAATATTTATTCAGCTTATAAGTTAAGTCGAATTAATCACACTATCATTTTAATATCTAGGATCGTATAGGTTCAATATTTTTTCACTTAAATTTAGAAAATTGAATTAATTCATTTTTTAACTAGATACAACTTTTATTTTATTTATCTCCATCTAGATAGTTATTCTACCAGCATGTCTATATAACACACAAGTTGCCACTTCAAATGGATAGGTACGGTAATTTCGATGTATGACAATAAATGGGACGCTTATCTACGATATTTTGAAGCGTATACATTTGACGATACTTCATTTCGACTCATTATGTTATTTTAAAAACATTATTATTAACAATTTACAATGAAAATTGCTATTAGGTACCCTAAGTTAAGAAATATACAAAATTCAGTGAGGTAATTATCTACTTGGACTTATAAGATTTATGAAGACCGAAAAAGTGGAGAAAAAAATATAATGAAAATCAAGACAAAATATTATCACCAATTTTATAACTTGGACCAGAATTTTGGATAAAATAGGCTGACAATGAGCTTCAATATTTTGAATAGATTGATGTCTGTTTAAATAATTCAACAATATTTTACCATGAATAAAAAATACCGTTAGAAATATCTGGTGACATTTTCAACCATTTACGGTTATTCGTTTTTGAATTAAGTACAACAAAATATGAAAATCTATTTTGTATAAAATACTAGGTTTTATAATTTTTGTTTTGTTTTTCCCAATTTGTAAGGCTTATATTATAAGGAATATTTTACGCATGACCCTCTAAAGTAGTAAGTACCAACTAGATTCACTTTTATCAGAAAAGATAATTAATAAAATTCAATATATACATTTGTTCATTTTAACCACTCCAAAAGGTGATGACAGATCAAAAAAGGTGCTCTGCTGTACAGTAGGTTACAAGTATGTCACTGTATAATAGATAGTATTAAATTTGAATTTGATGATAACCTAACCATTGTATAAGAAGATCGATTCTGAGCGGAGACGGTATGTCAGTCTGGGTATAAGACCGTCTATATTGATCTATGGTATTAAAAAAAAAATTGACCTATAATAAATTCCAAATTAATCATATCACAATATCCATTAGGTACTTATAACGCGTTGTACATCAACAACAAACCCTGATACTATCATAAATATCCACGAATAATATTATACAATCACAACAAAATAACTAAAATAGTTATTCTAGCTTTTTTTTATGTAATTTCGTCCAAATTTGAACTTAAAATGACTATAAAAATAAACTGTGCTTATGTATAGTTTAGATTTTTTGGTAACTGAATAAACTACCTACTTACGTGGAATCTTGTTTTAAATTTTCAATCCTTAGATATAAAAGTTGAACATTTTATAAATTATTAAATTCTAAAGAATTATTAAATTTTAAATTTGATAAATGTTGTCAAAAATCGATGTGGAGCAAAATTCTTGTTTTCTTGATGATATTAAAAACTATTGGGAATTTTTTTACTTTTGACCCCCCAAAGTACCAACTAGATTCACTTTCCTATCAGAAAAGCTACTGTTGTAGAAAATCCAACCTTTTTACTGTCCTAAAACGTGATGACAGACACAAAAAAAAATTTAAAAAATTTAAAAACACACTTAATTGTAAAATCAATACATTCATCGTTTCACTCAGAAGTCAGAATCTAAAATTCGAGTGGACGCTGAACTAGATTTTTGAACAATAAATTATTATAATTATTATTAAGTAGGTATATAATATATTATTATATTTGGAAAGTGTCCACGGGAGGGGTTGAACCCCACCCTGTGATACATAATATTACATAATGTCATAATGATAAATACATCTAATCATGTAGCATAAAATACAAATGTATCAAGGAATTGCCTATACAGTACTCCTACTTCACTGATATTTCCCGGTTTTGAAATTCCTGTGTATTATTTTCCGGCATAAATATTTTCCTGATTTTTAAATTCCTATAAATTATTTTCCCGTTTTTTATTTTGCTGTTTTAAATTCCTGCGAAATAATTTCCTGAATTATATTTTCCTGATTTATAATTTACCGGTAAAGTTTTTTCCTTGTAATATTTTCCTGGTTATTATTTTCCAACAAATTATTTTTCCCTCGTATTATTTTCCTATATTTTACTTTCCCGTTTTTGTCATTCCTCTAAATAACTTTCCTGGATTTTATAGCCCCTCAAATTTTGGTGTGCTGCAGAGCTCATCGATGAATAATGTACCTATCTACTTTACGAAACTCAACGGCCAAACTAAATTAAAATTCTATTTATAATTGTATGCGGGAAATTGGTTTGGTGTCTTATTCATTAAGAATGGAGGTCTATGGACGTCGAAAATTCGAAAGATTAGAAGTTTTAGACCAAATCGTCCTCGAACAATTTATTTATTTTTTTTTTTTTTTTAATTATTTCATTAAAAAATATCATCACTTGGATTTTTTTTCTATAAACACATTTAGACGACGCAAGAAGAGTTGTTGAAGTGCACTGCAATTCAGTAAAAAGGATTATTATATTCTATGTGTCGTTTACTGGTCAGGTTGTCCATGATAGTGATATTATTGTTTTCGGTCGAACAGACTTAAGAGCCTGAACAGAATCAAACTATAGGGCTCTGCAAAAATGTTGCTCTAAAAAAATAAAATTATTTATGCGAATGCAATATACTGCCATATTTTAAAACATTCATGCCAGTAAAAAAATGTCATTTGAAAATAATATAATACTGACGTTTTTTTATTATACTGCTGCAATGTCACAAATTATGAAATGCAACATCACCGCACAACACTAAATATTGGCTATCTGGCTGTAGTTTGATTACCTACCTACATAAACATTTTGCATGATACTTATAAGAGTTTTAAACAACATCAATTCTTTTTATTAATCTTGCTGACATTACCATTAAAATATGCTTTTATGAAAATATGCCCACACTACACTGAGCTTTTAAATTCATATATTATATTCATGTACCTAAATTAACGGTTATTGTAGAGAGCATAATTTCATAGGCAATAAACAATTTTCTCAGAAATTACTTATCAGAATAGGTACCTAGGTACTTAGTTACCAAATTGAATACTCAAGTTACTATCTTGAGTTATCTTTAGTACTCCTAAGTCATAGTAATTAAAATATAATATAAACATAGAATTGAGATAAAATCAATATAAATTATAAGTAATATTACTTATTTATAATTATTCAGCTATTGATTAATTCGTTAAAAGTTGTTTTAACATAATATTATTATACATTTATAATGAGTAATGACGTACATATTCAAAAGAGACTGATTTTAAGGAGTTAAATATATGCAATTTTTTAAGTTTTTTTTGTGATTATTTGAGTGTGTGACTGAAGTAGTTTAAAAGAAATCACAGGGCACTGCCCCAAGTACAATTAAATGTCAACATGTGTTACACGAATATAAGTTATTTTTTATTTGAGTTAAGCTTTGACAACTGAGGTCATTAACCTGATATTACAGAGGAGGGTACTGTTGGTTTAAACACTTATGTGTATGTGTGTGGCAAAGATTTGTCACTGAAATGCATGTGGTACCCATCTGGGAACTAGTGACACCGGCCGGTGATGGCACTCAGAACATGTTAAGGACTAAAACCAACTACCGCGCCACATCAGGCCAGTTATTTTGTTTATCTAAGAGAATCAATCTTAAGGAATTATATTTTAAGTTTTTCAATGAAAACAATAACTTTCTTACATTTTTAAATTAATTGTTTGATTTTAAAAGCATGCACATTTAAACAAAAAAATTAATTAATTAATTTCAAAGATGTGATCAAAAATTCATCCGATTAGGCGATAACAACTATGATAGTGGGTATAATAATATAGTATAAGGTATATTTTGGTATAAAACACAGCCGGGTTCAAATCTCTTGATATACAAAAGGGATACTAACTGTATTTGAGCATAGTCTTAGTTTCTTCATATTAACTAGTGTAGTTAATGTCTGTTAAAAACTAATTTTAATTAAATGATAAATTGATAAAAATAGTTCTGAATGAAACTCTATTTTCTCAAAAACTATAGAATGTGACAAAATTAAATTTATATGTTACCTACATTTTTTCACATTATTATTTTAATGTTTTCTATAATTACTGGTAATATAGAAAAATGGCAACCTTAATTATATAATTAACATTTATGCTGTATAGTATATCTGTAAGTAATACACAATCAACTAACTTTAAATTAAAATTATGTAGTATAAGCAAAAAAGAAAAAAGGTAATATCTATTGTATTTATTAACTAAATATAAATTTATGAAATATTTATTTAAAGTTTAATATTTGTTAAACTAATCAAATAATGACATTTATAACAATTTGTTTTTAATAGGTATTTACACTAAATAGCTCCTCATAAATTAATTCTTATTAGGTGGTACCCAAGCTTGGATTTTTGGTGGCATTGTACTATATGGTACATATTGACGCTCGATACCAATTTAGTTTTCTGTATGTTTGGCCATCCACTTGTACTTCGGCCTGTTCGGATCCTAAAAAAAAACATTAATTAAAAATAATTATTAATAAATAACTTATGCATACCCTATTCTTTCACTTGTTAATTTTAAAGTGCCCTCACGTTATGCTTGTCATAAAACCTCTTTCTACAATAATTCTTCTGCTCAACCAATTATATGTGCAATAAATCAATTTAATGAATTAATGAAACTAGTAAATGAGGATCCCTATAAGGATATAAATCCTTTTAACTCAAACTTATTGTTTTAATATTGTTTTATTGTTATGTTGTATATTATATTATGTTTTATTATGTCATATTGTTTTCATAATAGCGATTGCCCATTTCATCAGTGCCAACTAATGTACCAATTTTCAATTCATCATGTCTGTAAAAGTTAAAAATAATTATAATTAAAAAATGTATTACTAAACAATTTTTAAAAACTATGGACTATAAGTTATAATTACAACGGTTGTATTTTTAATTTATTTTATTTTTTAAAATGATAAATTATAAGTGTTTTCCTAAGATATTTGTATTACAATTTAATAATATTAATTTTAACTATTTCTTATAAAGAGTTTATCAAATGATAACTTTCCTCAACATGTCATTATCTTATTATTATATTATATTCATGATTAATTTTATTTAACTAGGTGATTAGGTATTAATTCAGTGATTTTAAGTCAGATAAAAAGTTTCCAAAAAAAAAAAGCCAAACTATTTATTTAGTTATAAAGAGCATGATAATTTATATTATAAGTTAGAAAAATAAATACACAAATGGTTCACCCTGTCGTAAGCGATGGCACAATAATCATTTTAAAAAACCCTAAAATATAATTAAATGTAATATAAAACTATAGAAGTTGGCATGATAGATTAATAACAATAGGTGCCTAGTAAAAGAGATCAGCTTGAATATATACAAAATATATTATAATGAAAATAGTATGAATAAGACTGGTCCCACCACTAACTAAGGATTATATTAACAAAAATAAAATCTACTAGAAAGTAATAAGTGAAAATCACCAGACACTTATGTGAATGTTTATGAATTAGTTTTTGTTTGATTATACAATAGATACAATAAATACGAAATACGAATAAAAATATTGAAAAATAATCAACTAGATCACGAGATACATGATAGTAAGTATTTAATACCTAACAGTTGTTTTAAAAAAAATTTTAAATCTTAGTAGTAGGTATGATAGTAATGTAGTAGGTATTGTGTACAATTAATAAAAACGCACATCCATTAAAATTTACATTTTAAAACATCAATTATCATTTAAAATTATTTATACTGACGTAAATGTTGCTTAATAGTAGCATTTTACAGCGATAAACAACAATTCGTTCATTTTAAAGGATTTCGTAAGGTAAAACAATACCCTATTACTAAGGCTCCGCTGTCCGTCCGTCCGTACAGGCTGTATCTCATGAACCATAAAAATTAGAAAGTTGAAATTTTCACAGATTATGTATTTCTGTTGCCACTATAACAACAAATACCTACTAAAAATCTTAGAATATATTATAATATAAGAAGTGTGGTTGCCAACATGTTTATAGATGGTGGTACGGAACGAACATTTCGTGCGTGAGTCCGACTCGCACTAGGCCGGTTTTTAAACTAATAGTGTTAAATGATCAAATTTTAATTCGATGACATTTCTGTAGAGTAAGATTCGTGTTGAGGAAATGACTAACAATTGAACAGAAAAACTATATTATTTAAGAATAAAGCTCACCTGAATAATTTTTTGAAGGCGTTTAATGGTCCGTCGTTGGCTTTGATGATATTCAAGCCCGTGATAAATTTATTAAAAGGAAAAATTTTGTTCATTTTGACAAAAATCAAACGATAAGCTGTCTTAAAATGTTGTCTCTAAAACAATATATTATTGTCGTCTTGTCGATAGACTTGACTTTAAAAACCATTATGACTCGAGTTGTTATCAATGTCAAGAAATCAGATGTTTATAATTTCTTACTTTTCCAATCATAATAATGTTTTAATAATTTGTCAGGAAAGATTTCGTGTTTTGTACGTTAATATTAATCCATTAATTAAATCAATTCAACTCTATTTCAATAACGAATATCATTTATCATACAAGTATTACATTTATGAATTTTTATTCATTATCTATTATTTTATTTTACGTGTATGTAAAGTGCTAAAAGAGTTTCTGATAGATGGCGTACTATGTACATCGTTTTAAAATAATTTTGTACTTGAAATTTAAAATTTAGACAACTAACTCCACTGGTCACCGGTACCTTTTGGTTTGTTTAGTTCTAGGCGTTCTAGCAGTTCTGCTTTTGAATTAGTTATTGAAACAAAATTAGGTTCTGGTACTTTTTTAAAAAACACAAATAATACGTTTAGGTTATATTTACTTTAGGTAGGTAGTAATGTGATGGCGGCGTCGCGGAAGTATTGCGGAAGCAGTTCCCGCGACGTCGTCGGTTCAAAACTGAAAAAAAAAAAAAAAAAAAAAAGGTAGTAATGTGATAGGTATGTACATAATTAATTACCTTGTTAAAAAATATTTTTTAATTCAATGTACTTAAAATGCCTAGTATTGTTAAATTTATAATTAAAAAAGGTGGGTAAGTGGATGTCGCTCTGCCGTACTGTAGGTTACAAGTGGGTCACTGTATAATGGATGGTATTAAATTTGAATTCAATGATACAATATCATTGTATAAGAAAAACGATTCTGAGCGAAGACGGTATGTCAGTCTAGGTTTAAGACAAATTATATACATATCTAGGGTATTAAAAAAAAATTGACCTATAATAAATTCCAAATTAATCATATCACATTATCACAATATCCATTAGGTACTTATAACACGTTATACATCAACATCAATAACAAACCCTGATACTATCATTGATATATTATTATAATAGTACACTTTAGAAGTTTCAAGTAGGTACCCACGAATAATATTATATAATCACAACAAAATAACTAGGTTTTTTAATATGTAATTTCGTCCAAATTTGAACATAAAATGACTATAAAAATAAACTGTGATTGTATATTTTTTAGATTTTTTGGTAAGAGAATTAACTACTTACGTGGAATCTTGTTTTAAATTTTCAATCCTTAGCTATAAAAACTGAACATTTTATAATTTATTAATTACGATGATTAATAATTTTCGAGATTTTGAAAAATTCTGTCAAAATTCGATGTTTAAATGCTTATAAAAAAAAACTGTGCTTATGTATTTTTAATATTTTTCAACTGATATTGTAACAATATATCAGGAGCCTTGTATTAAATTTTTACACTTTTTGGCCCAACAGATAAAACTTTATTGATATTCATAGAAAAAAAAACTAAAAAAATTAAAAAATGAAAATATCCGTAAACAGCTCAATAAGAGTCAAAATATTTTCAAAATTGTATGGTGTATAGGAAATGCTAATATAAACAACCAGTGAAAATTTCACGTATTTATGGTCATTTGTTTTAAAGTTACACCAGAAACCAAATTCGATTTTGTCAAAAACCGATTTTGCGTAAAAATTCCCGTTTTTCCTTAATTTTTATGTTATTTTTCCTGGCGCTTGTGAAAACTATTGGGAATTTTAAATTTTGACCTCCCCAATGCACCAACGATATTCACTTTCCAATCGAACAAGATACTGAAGTCGAAAATCGAAGCATTATTTCGACTACTTATCGTGTACACAGACACAAAAATAAAAAAAAAAACACACATCATTGTAAAATCAATACATTCATCGTTTCACTCAGAATCTAAAATAATTATTTTGTGGCACACTGCAATACTGCACAGATCAATCTGATACGAAATAATACATGGGCGATCATTGTTGTTTAAAACCATAGACCTTATACTAATAAGGTATTAGAAAAATATATGTCTTATTCTATGATATTATACTTAGGGCCGTTCTTACAATGTCCGGTAAAGTTTCGGTTAACGCTAACCGACTGATAACAGATTTTATTACCGGCAGAATTCGGCCGGTTAAGTATCTGTTAACTTTAACCGGACATTGTAAGAACGGCCCTTAGTAGTTAGTATAAGGTCTATGGTTAAAACAAGAAGTCATAGAATACATAATAATATTATAATATACATTTGTTACAATGTAAATTATTTTAACTGTTTTCCAAATGTGTGTTTAATGCTGTCAATACCTAATCATTTTCATAATATTGTTAATATAATATGGATTTTCTCACTATTTATATTATTAAATTCTTCTAGTTTTTAATTTAGTAGTTATCATTCAATTTTTTTGTTTTGTGCGCCTTGAAAATTTACTGTTATGCTTTGTTTTCTGTTAATCTATATACTGAAAAATTGTATAAACTGATACAAAATATAAAAAAAAGCGATGATGTTTTTTCTTTGCGTTGTTCGTACTATATTCTTAAAAATGATATTCAAAAGTTATTTGAGACGAAAAGTCTATGCATTGGAAAAACTAAAAGGAAAAACACCAACATATTCAATTTTGATCGTTGCATTGAGTATTTGTTATTGTTTTTATTACTTACGTTAAAACTGTAACTGAATATATTGTATTCTTGTTACCTACCTACTTGTTTAGTTTATTATGGTGTATTTGGATGGAGAAATGGTTTCGTGTAAACAAAGAAAACAAGAGAACGATAAAATTGGCAAAAATTAAGAAAATTATAGTAACTAACGGGACGTTTACTAATTTATTTTTAAAATCTTTACTAGGATTTTTGAATAAATTGTTTTGATATACCTATGATTTTATTTTTATAAAGTGTAGGTATCTATTATTACTATTTATTATTAACAAAATTATTATTTATTATTTACAATAATTTTCAACTTACCTTGTTTTTTCTTGTCTGAATACAACTCGTACATTTTATTTGGCTATTTATTGACTATGGGAATGTTCATGTTTGTGTTACTGCAGTTAAATTATTCTTATTCGAAGTTTTTAAAAACAATACATATACTTATTACCTACTATTATAATTTATAACAAATAATATAAATAAAACATATTTTTATTAATTATAATAAGCTAATATATATTTTTTTTTCAATCAAATTATAGTCAATAATACGATTTTTTTAAAAATAATTATCAATAATACACTTTTTAAACAATATTAAATAATTAGTATAGGTACACATTTTATTGAAAATTATATGCTATAGGTAATAATCGAATAATAGTCAATAATACGATTTCTTTAAAAATATCAATCAAATTGATCATAATAAAAAATAAATTAAGATTTTAAAAAATAATTACCAATAATACACTTTTTAAACAATAGTAAATAATTAGTATAGGTACACATTTAAAATGTTTACGCAGGTAAAGTTGGCGCAAATGGGCTGTCAGAAAAACATACCTTTTTTATTTTGGTGCAAATGGGCTGCACCCAAAACGAATTCATTTTTTTTTTGAGCAAATGGGCGATGCCCCAGCAGAGCGTCACCCGTCACCCACTTGCCCACCTTTTTTTATTATGTATTTCATTTGAAACTCTGTTCACAATTATTCTAGTTTATAAACTTATGTAAGATATTAGGTTAAAAAAATAAAATCGGCAATAAATTCAACCTGCTGAAGTATTCGGAAGCTTCATTATATTTCTTAAATGAAAATTTATCGATATAATATCTTCGTTTGAGAGTTTCATAAGAAATTCACTGTTAATACTTATATTGTATGCAAACACAAAAATGTGTATTAATAAAACAAAGTATATTTTAATAGGTACCTAAGTATACTTATTACTTATTACCAATAGTTTATAGCTGTTACATAATTTTGACGTAGATTCATATAGTAATTATAAATTATTTCTGATTTATTTTATTAAATAAAACGTAAAATATTGTCAACATTAAAAGTAATTACAATATTTTAATTGAATTAGTTTTAATAATCATATAAGTATATATCCAAAACTTATTCTATTTTTTCGTCTATTATCTGTTAAGTACAATATATGCATGTAACTCGTGTAATGACTCATACATATTAAAATGGTTTAGGAAATGTAATAAATTGTCTTGGATCGGATAAGTTAAAATTGACTATGCTTATAAGTTGTAACCGATTGTTTTAATACTTAATAAACTTATTTTTAACGTAATTGATTTATAGATAGTATATTTATATCAGATAAAATTTTGTTTATTAAAAGGTGTTCTTACTTGTGTCCCAACATGTGGTAGTCCAAACTGTGTGGATACTCATATTCTTGAACATGCTAATTAAGCCATTTAGTAAATTACTGTGAGCATTATAATTTTAGATTCTCAGTGAAACGATAAATGTATTGATTTTACAATGATGTGTGTTTTTTTTTTAATTTTTAAATTTTTTAACTTTTCTAACTCGATTTTCAACTTCAGTATCTTTTCTGATAGGAAAGTGAATCTAGTTGGTACTTTGGGGGGTCAAAAGTAAAAATTTCCCAGTAGTTTTCAAAAGCGCCGGGAAAAAACAACATAAAAATTAAGGAAAAACGGGAATTTTTATGCAAAATCGGTTTTCCAAAAAATCGATTTTGGTATTGGTGTAACTCAAAAACAAATGAACGTATATACATGAAATTTTCACTGGTTGCTTATTTTTTTCATTTTCTATACACGATAACATTTTCAAAATATTTGCCTTGAGATGCCAGTTAAATTACAAGTTAACAAAGAAAAAAAAATTAACCAGATAAGAGTTAAGATAGAAAATAAAATTAACTTATCTCAGTTAAAAAAAAGTTAATTAATTTGAAGGTATAATATTTTTAAATCATAAGCCCCCACAGTATTTTGTTATACACAAACATTTACCTAGATATTTAACACTGTGTAAAAAATTTGATTATTATAATATATAATTCGAGAGTAAATTACCGTAATTAGAGTAAAAAATGTCGGCAATTCCGTCTTAACGGATACGATGTACCAGGGTCCCATGGCCTAGTCGGTACTCATTCACTGTTCTTCGGTTTCGAACGACGTCGGTCGCTGCAAAGCTAATAGCTATACAAAAGAGACCTCTCGGCGTTATTGCAAATAATAAATTTTACGCCTAATTTAAAAATAAAGATTCAAGTGACAGCAATTAGTAGCCAAATATTTTACCTAAATTAAATTGGTATATTATTCATTACATTTTCCAATTTTGTTCAAAATATTATAACAATATTCAAAAGGTGTCTACAATATTCATAATAAACAAACATACAAACAAAATATATTATCGGTATGTGTATCTATATAATTGCAGCTATACTAGTGTCCCTTTTATTTTTATCTTAACAATAAAAGCTTGAGAGTTTAGCAATATTTGGTGACATTATTTTTTTACAAGGTTATATATTAACACATTAAAATTGCTTGACAAAAGTATTTTCATCGTGAATATAGTAGGGGGCACTGGGGCCATGCCCCCCGGCTTTCAAAAATGTTTAATTTCTTAATACATATTATATTAGATATTTCTCCTTGTTAACATTCAATTATTATATTAGATTATTGAGTTAGATACCGAAAAATTTTAATTTTCCTGAAAAAAACATATTACGATATTATAATATATGTGATGTAGATCATGTAGAAACGTATCGCCAGCCCCTAGACGGTGTACTAATATTAGTAATTTGTGGAAAATACCATTATTGGTCAATGATCATAATTCATAAGTCACAACATTCTAATTTGTAACATGTTAAATATTATTTTGTCGACAGACGGTTTACGTATTTATCACCGTATCATGACGATTGCATACATATAGCATAACGACATTGCGACGAAACATGAACAATTTTGTGATAGCTAAAAAAAATGCACACCTCTCTTATTAAGTCTCTGAAGCCGCGCCTAAAGTAGGTATATAAGTATATTTATATATATTATCACCAAAAATTATGACTATTTATATAGTATATATAACAGATCAGGTAGGTACCTACGATTTTTATGATATTATGACATTTGTCGTAGGTATGTATATATTATGCACTACAATGATAATATATGAATTGGAATTTTCTTCGAGCATTTTACAGCTGTACAATTGTACACCTATATACTGCTCTCCAAAAGAGATAAATTAGTTTTTTGATTTCTTAATTTTTGACTTTTTAGTTAAATATTTCATAAAAATATTTTTAATTTTATGAAAAATTGGCATAAAATAATACATAATTATTATTGATTTTCTAGTAGATGGTACTTAATGAATTTTACCATGAGTGTATCAAAATAGTTTAATTTTACAAATAGAGTATCTCCATTTAATTTAATTTTGGTGCTTTTTATATAATATTATTGTCAAGAATCTTGGATGGTCACAAAAATTACATAAATAATTTGTTTAAAATAAAATTATTATAATATGTAACATAAATTATGACACAAAGACGTTGAAAAATTTTTCATGTAGCCCTATACTGGTTGCCATTTTAGCTATGAGAAATTTCAAATCAAATAACTAAGAAAATGTGCAGTAATATGATAGGTACATCGTACGTAATATGCCTAATTAATATGCATATTAATATATTATATACCTACTGCTTTATTATCCCATACTCTATGACCCTATAAGATAGATGTTTAATGGACTGCACTTTTTCCTTAGTTTTAGACAAGATTTATAATATCCAAAAATTAAATGATGGATTACACTTTTAAACTACTTAGTATTAATAATTTTTTTCATTTTATCGATTAATTATTATTAATTCATAATTAATTAATTATTTAGCAGATTAATAAAAATGTCGAGCATCGGACCTCTAGACGAAGTTCTCCTCAACAATTTTTATAATAGGTATTTTCACTGTAAGCAGCTTGAATACGTCGTGTTATTTACTCGAAATACGAAACCGCGTTTTTGTGCCATATTTGGTTCACCATCAACGAAAAAAACATTAAAAAGGTCAAAAATGTCAGCAATTTCGTCTTAACTCTTTGAATGGCGAAAATTTCCTTTAGAAAAAAGACCCATGTGGGCAATATGTCTCTTTACCATAACATTTAGTACATATATCAAAATATCGATAATGATAATAAATGATGAAAAACGCGAGAAATTATATCAGACCAGCGGCAGTGATATTGTTTGATGCATGTATAAGATGATAATAAGGTGATAAGTATGCTGACCATCATCAAAAAAATATTAAAAATAATTTTAAAAGTGGTTAAAATAGTAACCACCGCACCTGAACGGTAAAAAAAAGTGGTTAGCATACTAATCACGGCCCCTCAAAGAGTTAACGGATACGATGTACCAAGGTCGCATGGCCTAGTCGGTACTCATTCACTGTTCTTCGGTTTCAACGACGTCGGCCGCTGCAAAGCTAATAGCTATACAAAAAATTTATAATATTCGCCCCCACAGAATACGTACTTGTTACTCATATTCAGATCATTTATGTGAACTTGGGCGAATTCGAATTCGAATTCTGCTGTTACAAACGCCGAGAAAATCAAGCTGTTTTATATTCTGAGTGGAACGATGAATGTATGGATTTTACAATGATGTGTGTTTTTTTTTTTGTTTGTGTCTGTGTTCACGATTGGTAGTCGAAATAATGCTTTGATTTTCAACTTCAGTATCTTTTCTAATAGGAAAGTGAATCTAGTTGGTACTTTGGGGGGTCAAAAGTAAAAATTTCCAAGTAGTTTTCAAAAGCGCCGGGAAAAAGAACATAAAAATTAAGGAAAAATGGGAATTTTTACGCAAAATCGGTTTTCCAAAAAATCGATTTTGGTATTGGTGTAACTCTAAAACAAATGAACGTATATACATGAAATTATAACGATAACATTTTCAAAATATTTTGATTTTTTTGAACTGTTTAGGGACATTTTCATTTTCCATTTTTTTTAGTTATTTTTCTAAAAACATCAATAAAACTTTATTTGTTGGTTGTGAAAGCTTGGAAATTTAATAGAAGGCTCCTAGTATATTGTTTCAAAGGCAGATGAAAAATATTAAAAATCCTTAGTCACAATTTTTTTTATAAGTATTTAAAAATTGACAAAATATGGAAAAATCACGAAAATTAGCAAATTATTTTGAGTTAAGAATTCGTAAAAATTTTTTTTTATTTCTAAGATTTGAAAATGTAATACAAGATTCCTAATAAGATTATCTACCTTTATCAAAAAAAAAAAAATGTCTATAAAAAGTCTTAAATTTTTATGAGCGTTTGAAACTCAAATTTTTACAACAGTGGATTATTCACTCGATTTCTCATGTAGCGATTTCCTTATTTTGTTGTAATACAAAAATGAATAACTGTAGATACATGTAAATTTCACTGACTATTTATATTAGCAGTTCCTATACAGTTTTGAAAATATTTTGATTTGTTTTGAGCTGTTTACGGACATTTACAGTTTTCAATTTTTTTTATTTTTTTTTTTTCTATAAATATCAATTAAGTTTTATCTGTTGGGCCAAAAAGTGTAAACATTTAATACAAGGCTCCTGATATATTTTTACAATATCAGTAGAAAAATATTGAAAATACATAAGCTTAATTTTTTTTTATAAACATTTAAAGATCGAATTTTGATAAAATTTATCAAATTTAAAATTTAATAATTATTTTGTAGTTAAAAATTTATAAAATGTTCAACTTTTATATTTAAGGATTGAAAATTTAAAACAAGATTCAACTTAAGTAGTTAATTCTGTTACCAAAAAGTCTAAAAAATACAGAATCACAGTTTATTTTTATATTAATTTTAAGTTCAAATTAACCTAACCATTAAAAACCTAGAACAACTATTTTAGTTATTTTGTTGAGATTGTATAATATTATTCGTGTTTACTTGAAATTTCTAAAGTACACTATTATTTATCTATGATAGTATCAGGGTTTGTTGTTGATGTGTAACGCGTTATAAGTACCTAATGGATATTGTGATATGATTAATTTGGAATTTATTATAGGTACCTATTACCCATTTTTTTTTTTAATGCCATAGATACGTATATAATATGTCTTTTACCTAGACTGACATACCGTCTCCGCTCAGAATCGTTTTTCTTATACAATGATATTATATCATTGAATTCAAATTTAATACTATCCATTATACAGTAACCCACTTGTAACCTACTGTACGGCAGAGCACCATTTTACAATTGACGACATCATATATTGTAAAAAATAAAAAAAATTTACACAATCTAAACATTTTTATTAGTTAGTTGTTATACAAATGTATAAATGGTGTAGAAAATATTATGAATTTATGAATACTAGTATTATTTTATAATCAATGGTTCTACTAATAAAATAAATAGAACGAATATAATATTTGAGTTTATATATAGGTATAGTTCGTGTTTAATTCAATAGAGTTAGTTATTTGTCAGCCAACCATTTCTTAAATATTAAATGTGTTTAGATAGTAAATACCAATTTTACATGCAATAAAATGAAAGAGAATAATATTACGACTATATTTTCAAATGTATTTTCTAAATAATAGTTATTATTGTACCTATGTTATAATATACGTAGGTAGTAGGTACTATTTAACAATACATGCATGTCGCAAATACCAATAATGATATTTAATAATTTTTTTTTTTTTTTTTGTTTTTTAACTAGTTTTATTACACAATCTGTAAATATATTATTTTTACAATAAGTGTAAGTGTTGTAGATTAATAAAATAAAAATAAAAATACAAATAAAGAGAGAAAGACAGATAATTTGAGCGAAGAAACCATCCAGTGATGGTACTTCTTGGAGTTGTGGATAGGTTTTATTCAGTCAGGAGGTCCCGACACCATTTTCGTTTTAAACGTCTTCCAGGGTCACCTGGAATGCTGAGGGTAGATAAGTTTGAGATTAGAGGATTGCGGTGGTTGGAGAGATTTGAGTGGAATCGTTTATACAGAGTTTTGGCTACGAGTTGAACTGTTGGAATAGAGAGGTCCTTATGGAGTGTATCGTTTGAGACGTAGAAAGGGGCTTTGGTAATTTGTCGAAGGCATTTAGATTGAAATATTTGAATTTTTTTTATATTAGATGGTTTGGCTGAACCCCAAAGTTGTATACCATATGACCATACGGGCTTTAGTAGTAATTTATATATAAGTATTTTGTTGTTCAGATTGATGTGTTTAGATGTAAGGAGAAGACGTAGCTGACGGGATCGGTTATTCAAAGCAATACGTTTGGTATGGATGTGGTGGGCCCAGGTCAATCGACGATCCAGGTGGAGTCCGAGATATCGGACATTTTGTGTGGGTGGAATGGGTAGGTTATTGAGAGTTATGGTAGGGCAGTTTCTAGGTCTTAGAGTGAATGTGCAGTGGGCTGATTTTGATTCGTTTATTTTTATTCCCCAATCTTTATACCAGGTTTGGAGAAGATTTAAGTGGACTTGAATGTGGTTGGAGGCTATTTCAGGGTCTGAGTTAAGCGCCATAATAGCTTTGTCATCGGCAAAGTCACCTGTGATCGTATTGTTGGTTGTTGGTTGGTCAGAGATGTATAGATTGAATAAAAGTGGAGCTACTACGGCGCCTTGGGGAACTCCAGCATGGATGGGGTTTATTTCAGATAAGGTTGAGCCAGAGCGTACGACAAAGTTCCTGTCTTCGAGGTATGACTTAAACAATAGGTAGTAGTAGGGTGGGAAGATGGATTTCAGTTTGAAAAGGAGGCCTTGGTGCCACACTTTATCGAAGGCCTGGGCCATGTCTAGGAATGCGGCTGTACATATTTGTTTTTTTTCCAGAGAGAATGAGATTTTTTCTACTAAGCGGTGGACTTGGTGTATGGTGCTATGGTTTGTACGGAAGCCAAATTGATAATAATTAATTAATAATTTAAAATTTAAATATGTTATCAATTTTATAATGGTTAAAACGGATTTATATTATAACATGTTTCAATAAAAATTAACAAAAGTACCTCGTTAAATGGATAATTTAATGAACATTTTAAATCATTTAACTCCATTAAAAAATTTAAAAAAATTAAAAAAAAATTAAATAATTTTAAAAATTCATCATTTATACCTGTGTTCCATGTTGCAAATAATTATACAAAATATATATGTGGGTTAAAACATTATGCAAAAAGTTTAGTGTCCCATCACAAGACAAATCAACTATGAATCCGTGTCTATACCACGTGGCGTATGTTTGAGGGGTGAATAAACAAAAACTCAAAGATTTGTCGATTGTCGAAAACGTCTTTAACAATTCTTCATTTACATCTATCAAATATAATTAACCGATTTTAACGTGACTTTTCCAATATAATATTGTTTCACAAAAATGTGAATCGTAGTCGATTTTAATAATTATTATTACCTGTAGGCCAACATGTAGCAGCAGTACCTGTTTGGACATGTCTTTGGATAAAAAAGTTCGATATAACTTTTATTAAATCACTGTACTCGTCAACTTCGTCTTGGTATGTAAATTGAATGATCAAAATTAAAAATAATATTAAGTATTTAATACTAATTTTGAGCATATTGTTCGTTAATTTCCTATTTCGATTTTAGTTAACTTATAATAAACCTTCGTTGTATGGTAGTTTATATTTTTATAATTGAGTCGTATACTATTTAACGTTCTTACTTGTCAATATAATATTCCCATCGATAATGTCCACAAAACTAAACTGAATTATAAATTATTGGCAAACAATACATTATAATTTCATGTCTATTTGTTTTTTGCAAGCTATATTAATTCACCATAATTGTTTTCAATTTACGAAGAACATAATTGATTCGTGAAACGAAATGTTTTAATATTCTGTTTTGGTTTCATTCTATGAAATAAAGTAGGACAAAGGCTAGTAAATGACATCTAACATTTGCATATTTGTTTTGCGCTATTGTACACAAAAGCCAATTATAGATACAAATTTGTTTCGACAAATTCAAATTTGTAATTTAATATTGTATATTTGTACATATTTATGTGTTTATACTTTTTGAGGCATATTTGGTATATTTCATTATTTTTTTAAAATTTTTTCTCAAAACGTCTATTATCAAAACGACAATCTATTAAACTAATTAATTCAAAGGCAACCACATAATGCCGCGTGTACACAAGCATGCCAATCACAGAAGTAGATATGACCAATTAATTAACAAATCAATTAAATTAATTAATCAATTAACCAATGCAATTGAATATTTCCTAATCAATAAAAAATAAAGTTAGTTTCATTTAGATAACAAAAAAGTTTTGATGTATTTGGGAATAGTATGAAATATATAAATAATATGTATATAATAGGTAATATTGTGTTTTCTTATTTTAAATGCTATTTATTAATTTAGCCTTAAAAAAAATGTAAGAGAATATTTTAGAATTTTTATGTGACAACATGCTTGCTAGTCGTCTGTCCTAATAATAAAAATATAATATCATAGTTATCACAAGTTATTATTTAGCCATCGTTGGTGACCGTTGTCTATGTCTAAATTTGTTACCTACAGTTATATTTTAGTTGTATTAAAATTTAAAATTATATACATGGTATATATGTTATGAATTTATGATGAAATAATTTATGAAGATAATTTAAAATGTGAGAAGTGTAAATAATGTTTTAATTTCAACTGCGCAAATTTTCCAGAAGAAAAATTTCAAAAAGTTGTGTAAAACACTAAAACAGCAGCCATGCTCAAAGTGTAACTCAGAGATTACGAAAGCTCTAACTTAGTAACTTAGTACCGAGTACTAACATTTCTATAACAATTCTCACGGAATCTGAGTAATGTATGAGTTCCCAGGTCGAATCTTTCCTGAAACAATTAAAAGTTCTTATTTCTTCAGATAATGTTTCAAAAAATAGAAAACTCAAGAATTCGGGAATATAGAACCTAATGAAAAATAAGTTATTTTAAATAGATATTATACGCATTATAATTATTTTGGAAGATAATTCTATAGAAGGTTATGTTTACATATAATATTTATATATATGTATAATAGTGTGCCACTGTACTGGTTATTGATAACTGATAAGTGATAATGAAGATTCCGTAAATAAATTTGATTCTATTCTAAATAAAAGTTACCTGATACCTAAAAAAAAATTCT
Organism: Macrosiphum euphorbiae; assembly: GCA_949089665.1. Classification (NCBI taxonomy): domain Eukaryota; kingdom Metazoa; phylum Arthropoda; class Insecta; order Hemiptera; family Aphididae; genus Macrosiphum; species Macrosiphum euphorbiae. The sequence goes on along the minus strand of CARXXK010000003.1, from coordinate 74,310,332 downwards.
TTGCTTGTTTGAGTGTAAAAACCCGAATAGGTTGGAAGCTAATCTGGTTTAAAGAGATAAAAAAACATCTCAGTTAGATCTGCCGAAAATTAGAAATTAATCTTACAATAGGGATTGGAAAAATATGGGTGATAAAATTAAAGTTTAAGAACAACTGCAATAATTGATTATGAGTATATTATTATGTTATCAGCAATAGCTTAGGTAATCAATCACTGATTGAATTATTATTTTTTACTCTAAGTTATATTATTTTATTCGCTGTTATTATGCTGATAAACATTGCAGATAAGTAGTAGTGTTGAAAATTGAGTACTTATTTTATACTACTAAATATTTCCTTAAAATATCGGAATTTACGAACAAATTTAATCTATTTTGATAATTCATCAATTTTGATGATAATTATTTATCTTAGGAGTGCTAATTTTGATGAATTAATAATGTATAAAAAAAAATAGTTATATTATAATTTATACATTATTTGTATTAACAGAAACCTGGAATGATCCAAAAAATTGTATTCATAATTTACTCGGGTATAAATCGATTTATTCAACTATGAACAGAAACCATAATGTTTATGGCAATATATGGCGATGCTTTTCCTAAAAACCATTTAAATATTGTAAATTTATTTATTTTATACTTCATAAAAATAATGTAACTACTACTATTTGACAATTACTTTACCCAGTACAGAACAATATAATAATATAACATTATTTTCTATGGAAAGTAAAGTTATAGAATGTATTATACCGTATATAAACAAAGATCCATGTTATTTTTTAGGTCAATTTATATACAATGATAACTCCACAAAGTCTGTGTATTATTATATAGGTACACTAAATTTCTTTGAGCTTTTATATTGACTTATATAACTATTGTTAATATTTTTTTGCCCCTTCTATTTGGTAAATATTTAGAACATTTACCTAACAACATGATTTAAAAGGGTTCACTTCTTACATATTTTGTAATTGATTAAACAATACAATCTTAATGCAATGCTCTTCACACCGTGATGTTTGTCGATTGCAGTTTGAAAACAAGTTTGACTTTTTTTTCCCCCATCGTATCGTTTTAGTGTTAACTGTTTAACACATAAAAAATATCAATTAACGATATAGATACTTATTCATTTTTCCAAAAATGACTAGTTTAAAACGGTAATCAACGACAAACATTATACATAATATACCTACTTAATAACTTTATTAACTATTTTTGACATATTATTCTTAGAGTTACATAAATAATAAAAAAAAAATCATTATACAATAGTTTACTGATGCTACCATAGTACATTATTCATTTATTTTAGTTTCATATAGTTAGGTTAGGTTAGACGAACGAGTTTTAAACATGAAATATATATATCTGTAGTGTTTCCGGCTAATAAACAAGAAACAAGCGGTATGTAATGACCATTTATATGGCCATGTATTGTAAACATCTGTTTAAAAAACTTGGAATGGTATGAAAAAGTTCCGTCAACATATATATATTTTGATGTGCAAAGCGTTTTCAAATTTGTATCACTGCTAAAAATGATTATTTTTTCTTGCCTATCATTAATTAATAAAAAAATTCTATTTCTATTTGTCACTATTTCCATACCTTTTAATACCTCATGTACTTCGTTGATCGATTTTGGTAGTGCAGGAATTAACTTTCTTCTGGCATTGTACATATTCCTCTTAACATACCGAATATCACTTACTCGCAGTTCTTGCGTGTCATTGTTAACTGCACTACAAAAAATGTTATATTGCCTAGTATAGGTATCCTCAGTTGCTTTGCGTTTGGCCACGGTGGTAACACTATGTCGTTGTAGTACTTGGTCCTCGGTAGGTTCATGCTGATGATCATCATTTTTCTCCGTGATATCATAATTCTTAACGTTTTTAAAAAAGCTGTACATTTGCGGTTTATACATCGCCATTTTATTTCGCCTGAAGCTAACGGACGAGTTACTTTAGAATATTTAAAATTATCTAAAACGAAAAGTGGTTGTCCAAGTTGGGATTCAACTATGCGTGCCATCGTACGGTTGTGTAAACACTGCTGAAACGTCGTTTCAAAAGTCCAATACAAAAATGAAATTATTTGTCTCAATGTTTAAATATATTTTAACACTCGTTAACACGATAAGGTATATAGAAACGTTCAAATCAGATTAAATTATGTCGTAATCATTATATTTTATTGGTCAAAGTCAACGACCAACCTTTTTTATCACCTGACATTTTCGGGCCGAGTTTATAATCGATTTATTTTACTACCTGAAATTTCCGGGCCGAGATTATAATCTACCTATTTATATTACCTAAAATTGTCGGGCCGAGCTTACAATCTAGGTACCTATTTTTATAATCTAAAATTCTCGGTCCGAGTTTACAACAAAAAAGGTAACTTTGGGCCCAGTTTACATTTGCCCATAATATTATTGACACGGAGAACCAACAACTACCTACTTACTTAATGTGTCTAAACTCCAAATATTAGGTAAGTAAGTACATTATTGATAATAATTAATAATTAATGGTGTCTGTCTATCACCAAAACTATTGACTGCTGTATTATTTTCATCTAGGAATGATGCTCAATCATTGCTTATTTTATTTTAAAATGACGTACAGACCACCAGACCAGAGCTATTTTTTATTGTTCTAATTCACGCATCCGACCACAAGAACTATTTACAAATAATATTTACACAAGCATCCAATCAACCGAAAATACTGTATTTAATTTAAATATCTAGTCTTTATTATATATACCTATTTATATTTATTAAAGCTTAGTTATTTGACTTTTGACTTATAGGCATTAAACTCATTAGATGTATTTAAATTACATACTTATATAAATATCTCTCTTTGATCTCGCCTTAAGCAGTTAAGCCCCACTTTTTTTTGAAGACTAGTTGTGCTAATGACGGTTACAACTATTATAATTTATGAAATTCTTGTTACCTATTAAGCTATTTGTATATAAATATAAACTATTATTAATCAATGTTTTAATTAAAATTATTTTCATGATCATGTGTAGTTCTTAAAATATTTTTAAAAAGTCGTTATGGATGAGTAGGTACTTATTAATTAACCAATAATATGATCATATCGTGGACGTAAAAATATTATTGTATTATAGGTACCTACAGCCATACAGGTTAGGTTAGGTTAGGTTAGAAATCTTTATCATATAATTTTCCAATTTATCAAAAAAAACAATTTAACAATCACGACATTTTAAATTGAAAGTATTCGTGCTAAGTAATATGCATATACAGTAGACGCCGCTTATAAGACTCACTTTGGGACCAGCACAAAGTGACTCTTATAACCGAATGAATCTTATAGGCGAAGTGGAAAAAAAAATTAATTACGTATTTATAAATGTTAGATGAAAATGCGTTAGGTTAGCACTCATGTTAACAACAAGAAAAGCAAGCGTTGAAATTCGAATATATGACCTTTTATCTGCGATAAAAATTATTATACGTTATAAGGTACCACCAGAATCTAGAAAAAATCAACACGAATATTATTTAATTTTTCAATACCAATTTATTTCTAAATTATAACCAAAAAAGTTTATTTTCTACTATTCATTATTTTACGAAATTTGAGTCTTATAACCGAAGTGTTGAGTCTTATAACCGATTTTTTTAATGTATTTGGATACGTGCGGACCGTTCCAGACGATTTTGAGTCTAATTAGCGACTGAACCTTATATCCGTGAGTCTTATAAGCGGCGCCTACTGTATTTTTAAATTGTATTATGAAAGAGATATCTATACATATATTACATATTATATACTACCTGCTTGTAGCCAAAACGTGTATAGAACACAAAGCATATAATGTTTATTATTAAATCACAGTTCACACGATATACACACGTTATACTTTTATGTTTACAGCTAACTCTATGTTTACAAATACAAAATGTATTTCCAAGGTCTTGTGCATATTTTTAATGCAATATTTGTTATGTTTCGCCAAGTTTTTTCTTTTTGTACGTAATCCCTATTTTATTTAATCCTAGTGAAAGTGTTGTGTTTTGTGTGGATGGTCTAATAAACTTGGACTTGGACCTGCAGGTTGCACTCTTCTGTTTGAACCGTAGGCAACGACCATAGTAACCATGCACACTTAACAGTTTAAAATAAGTTTAACCAAAAAGCATGATTATTTTTCACGTATACCTTTTTAGAGTCTTCAATGTGGGTAAACAAAACACTTGTATACCTTAAAGATTGGGTAGGTATAACTACGTTTGAGTCTAGATTAGGTTAATATACTTAAGCAGATCGGGATAAAAAACTATTCGGGGCTAATAAATAAATAATTAATGACAGTGTGATAAGTTGATTTCCAGGCAAACTTTTGTTGTGATGATATTGAGTATACAATGTTTTTATATTATTTAATGTTATTCATAGGAATCATTCAAATCAGTGGCGTTATTTGGGGGAGGGCAACTGAGGAATTCGCCCCAGTCGAGTATTCACATTAACCTTAAGTTGGCACATTTACAACAAGAACCTAACCCCCTGTTTAATTCTATAGAAATATGCTATGAGAATCTGCAAAGTAAAAAAAGTATTGAGTCGGAAAAACAGTGAAAAATTGCCCTAGTCTAATAAAAACTGAAATGACGCCACTGATTCAAATCAGGCAGCAGCCTGAGAACTTAAATATCAAAACCGACACTTTAACTACAGAGTTCTAATAAAGTTATGAAAAATTGCAACATAATGGTGTTTAAATGAATCTTTACAATAAATATTCTTGGCAATAAATTATAAGAAGTAGGTACCTAGCTGCACCGTTCAAATTGCACAAACTAAACAATTCCCAACTTCCTTGTATATATACGCTATAATAAACCAGTTTTGCAGTTAATGATGTATTTGTACTTGAAAAATATGTCGGCACAATGTATTCACTTTATATGGTTTAAAAATAATTAAGATACGTCTTTCGAAAAAAAAAACATTCAGCAATCGAAAATTTAATCTATTATGGTAGTTAATACTGGCATTTTTAAAGGAAGTATTTTTGGCCAAGGATATATTAAGTATTTAAGTGGTAGGTAATAGATATATTAAATAAATGTTTAATATACTTTATATAATAAAATAGATCCTCTGTACAGATTTTAATTTACAATTTGAAATTGTTAATGTGTTCATTTTTCTATAAAAAAAAACTTGAAATTCACACAATTACGAAAACGGAAAAGTCTGCTCATTATTAAATTACGATTCCACAGTAAAAATCAATAAAACAACATAATAATATGTTGTCAATTCTACATTTGACTTATTGTTATTATTATTATGTTTTAAATACAATATTATAACTATAACATTAGGCTAGCTATCTATTATATTCATTTCGTTTATCTAGACGTTTCTTAGAAAAATGTAATTTTGCTTAACGTGTTTTCCAATATAGTTATCCTCTGTCCGTTGAAATATGTTTGCAGGGCCGGCTTTAGCTTTCTCAGCAACCAGTGCAAGAATTATTTCGGCGCCCTTTGCCCTCTTTTTAACATTAAACAGGAAAAATTAGGGGATTAGTCAAATTAAAAAAAAATAGACTTCCTTAGTTTTATTATTATTTATTATTGTATAGTAATTATCAATATAAAACATACTTTATTATTATTAAAAAACTTTGTTACAGAGGTACTAAATATACACAAAAAATCTAAAGAAAGTTCACTTTTCTCTATTTTTTATCAGCAAATACTTTAATTAGTTTTGAGAAGTCTAAATTTTGAGCAATAGCATTTTCAATACTTAGTGTAGCTAGGGATGTCAATGTGCCTTGTGAAATAGTTGACCTTAGGTAGGTTTTTATTAACTTAACTTTGGAGAAACTTCTTTCTCCGCTTGCGACTGTAACCGGTATGGTAAACAAAATTCTTAATGCAATCCATATATTGGGGTATAAATCCTCTAATTGATTATTTTTAATTATGTTAAGTACATCGAGGGGTGAATTGCAATCATTGATTTTGGTGAAGTGTTGTATGCTAATTAATTCGTCGCAAAGAAAAACTACTTCAATATCACTTTCTAACCCATCAGTCAAAGCTATTTGGAGATCAGCGCAATATTTTAGTAATTCAAAATTTTCAAAGCTAGATATTTTACTGAAATTATAAAGAAATCCCTAAATTTCTGTATGTTTTAATAACATATCAAATCTCTCTTTAATGGATGAAATAGCAGTGTCTAATAAAGGATTAAAAAATTCAACTTCAAATTTTTTTTTGGAGTAGTTATAGGATCGTCTCTACACTCATACTGGAACTGTCGTTTTTTGTATCTTACTCTTTTAGAATCATTAAATTCTGTCTCAGAACCAAGTTCGGAATTATATCTTATTAATTATGACTTTGGCCCTTTAGTGAAACTTAATAAACAGCTTGAGATACAAGAAATTACCATTTTCATAATTGTAGTAGTAATTCTAATTCTAATAATTATTTAGTAATTATAGTATATAATTCGTAAATACAGTATACATTTTATAAAATATAATGATCATAACAAACTATAACACAATAAGAAAAATATTTTTTTTTGATTCCAAAATGGAAAAATTATAAAATAAACGTGAGTACCTACATTTAACCACAACTTTATTATTCAACCAATTATGATTATACGATATTTGCAAGTAGATACTGCAATAAGTGCCGATAACGATTCAGTGAATTGAAAAATAGAAAACTATAATACATCTAATACATCCCACGGAAAACCATTTACAATTTTAAATACCTAATAAATAGGTATTACGTTTAATTAAGTTTTAAAGCTTACCTATTGTAAATTGTAATTGTAGACTGCAACTGACAAGGTGTCTACCTCAACCGTCAAAATGAAAAGAACAAAGAAATTCAAAAATGATTTTACGTACATGCGAATACGATTCATAATAAATTATCGTTATCGAGTCGGTCCGCTTATCTAATCGCTCAGTCGGTCACAATAATATTAGTTAGTAGTTACTGTTGTACAAGAAAACATAATAATATCTGATACAATATTCGACAAACTATTATTGCGATAAAAATTTACGACTACCTGGATTGTTAGTGAATATGTACCCGCATTGAACTCCACTCACACTAATAATCATTTACGACATACACATAGATCCCGAGCGGCGACGACAAGATTAGAAATTGCCTAGTACCACCACCACACCACCGCTCGTCTGCAAACCGTACAAGAATTTTACCGCCAGTGCTTGAGGGTGTTCTAATTTTAACGCCTCTTGCGCGCCCCCCTGATATTGGCGCCCCTGTGCCGTCGCACACGTCGATCGTATCTAAAGCCGGCCTTGTATGTTTGATATTGATTTTTATCGTGTACATAATATTTTCGAAGGTAAAAGTAATTAGGATGTCGGGGCACTAATTGTTTTCTCTCTCTGACTCACGCGCAACATATAACATTTTCGTTCAGCAGAACATTATTAACCTTGTGTTGTTAGCTTAAGTATTAGAGTGAATTAACCTGTTAGAACATTGTATGAGTGTGTTAGTGTGTACTTTGGAATTTTTATAATATTTAAATTTCAAAGCGAAATAATAATATTATGAGCATTTTTAAATAATTTTAAAATATAAAATTACAATTATTGTAATATATGTATTTCATAGTTTCATACTTAACTTGTATAAAATTGAAATATCGTAAAACGCCAACTCACAAACACAGATAATTAGACGATGTTCTTTAAGTTTGATGATAGGTGTCATTCATTCCAAAGCTAACAACACAAAGTTGGTTCTGCTGAACGCGAATTGTCCATTTTGCACTTGGATCTGAGAAAGAAAACAATTAACAGTGAGCTGACAACCTGTTGAATGACGATGTTTAATCTATAGGTAAGTACCTAACCTATATTATGTAGGTACTTTGTCAACTCAAAATAATATTTATGAGTTTTTAATATAGTTATAGCTGGTACAATGCAGAGCGTTCAAAACCGTCAGAACAATTAATACAATAGAAGAACCTAACTACGGTTTATGACTAGATACTGATTATAATAAGTAATTACAGTATTAATTAACAAGCACCCATTATACGTCGGTACTCGATACCCATTCATCAGAAATTCGTTTGACTGAAATCACGAGCTAATCGAATCTGTCTGTCTGAGTAATCACTCATATCACTCTTGTTTTTGATTCACAACAATGATAATACCTATTCTATGAAATATTTTAATAGTGCAATGTGATTCTTGAAAATTTTTCATTCTATGGCATGTCGTATAATATATGACAAGCATATAGGTTTTGTTGCTTACATATTATATTGGAGAAGTAATTGTTATAACTTAAACTTATAAATTGTTATTTAAATTTAACCTTATGAGCTGAGACACCCGCCAAGAAGGGCCAGTGGGTGCCATTGCAGCCACTGGGATTCTTTTAATGAACAAAAATATCAGTATAATATAATAATGTAAGTATGTATAACACAACATTTAATTTTGCACCCACTGACCTGATTTTTACAGGCACCCCTGTTAGGCTATTATGACAAAAAACACAGTCCTTTGTAAGGTAATATGCATACATTTTGTTGGATTTTCAGAACTGATTCATTCCATACATTACCAGTTATATCATAATAAAATTATACGTTGTAAAACAATTTAAGCTAAAAATATTTTGAAATATTTTTTTACCTTTTTATTGTATTTTGACAATTTGAATAATCATTATTTCAAATTATTGTGATACGCAGTATAAAAATAAAAATATAATATACAATTTCGGTTGTACAATATTATACATTACTGGGATTTCGTAATAAATTTAAATAATATAAACTACCAATTAAAATGAAAACAACATTACACGTTTCTCAAGTTATTTAATAGCATTATACGCTTACGCTTACTTTATAATTTATATTGTTTATCATATTATTAAAATATTATACTCTATGACAACACTACGCTTAAAAACAACGTAGCAATCTTTACATCGTTTGCATCAATTATCTGTAGGAAAATCTTAAGGCATTGTCATCTCAAATTAGTGTACACGTTTTGTTGAATCATTAAGTCCTAAAACGGTTCCTATAGGCTCAATAGTGAATAATAGTTTTACAGGACATTTTTTTAATAATTGGTATCCATGTATAATACATAATATAATCATTATAACCATCAGATAATGACATAATAATAAAACATACGAATAATAGTTTTCTATAATATATTATAACAGCACGTCATGAAGTACGCTCAGCATGTTTTTTACCTACCGCCAAAATACTTGTGGGTAGAACGTGATTTCTTGATGGTGGAACACAACAATTATTATTATTATATTATAAACACAAATAATACATTCTGCATCGAACCGTTTTGATTTCGACGGTAATATTATAATACATAATAATTGATCGGGTGAGGGGGGTAAGTAGCTGGTTGGCACGTACTGAGTATAGTGTTATTATAATATGGACGATAATATCATATTACACACGGTCGTGATTGTCGAGAATCAACCGCAATGTAGTTATCAAAATGTTATCGTCCGAATACATAATATATCGTGGCGATCATTATAGTGGAAAGATCCAAACGAACGTATGTGGGTGGGTTTACTGCGGCGGGTGTGCGTAGTGCCAGCAATAGTATTGCGTTCCGACTGGTATAACTGCATAAGTGACTGCGATACGAAAAATAACGGGGCAGAGGTTGGGTCAAACATAAGGTGTAAAACATGACTGTAATAACAATCACGGATTGAGATAATTGTATTATTGTGATCTCGGCGGTGTGTGCCGAATGATGCCGATTACAATGACTCAGTCATACTTCCGGAACGGTTTACCTGCTAGTTATTATTAATATTAAGTACCCAGATATTGTTTTCACATTTTCGTGCAGACAATAAAAAAACAAACTAACTTGGAAAGAAAAAATAGATTGCGTATCTATTATCAATATTAATATTATCAATTTGCGTAATGACTGAAATAATTTTCATGAATTTCCTACGGTTAAACAATAATAAATAATATTATAATGTAATACCATTTTACATATTTTGTGTTCGTATGTATACACATCATACAATTAAATTACATACCTGCAACAGCGTATTATACATCCATGCATCCAAATAGTTCATACTGTAACCAAAAAATCTAAAAAATATATTAACACAGTTATTTTTTACAGACATTGTAAATTCAAATTTGGACGAAATTACATAATAAAAAACCTAGAATAACTATTTTAGTTATTTTGTTGTGATTGTATAATATTATTCGTGGGTACTTGAAACTTCTAAAGTATACTACTATATATCTATGATAGTATCAGGGTTTGTTGTTCATGTATAATGCGTTATAAGTACCTAATGGATATTGTGATAGTGTTAATTTGGAATTCATTATAGGTCAATTTTTTTTAATACCATAGATAAGTATATAATATATCTTATACCTAGAAGGACATACCGTCTCCGCTAAGAATCGTTTTTCTTATACAATGTTATAATATCATTGAATTCAAATGTAATACAATCCATTATACAGTGACCCACTTGTAACCTACTGTACAGCAGAGCGACACCCACTTGACCACCTTTTTTTTTTCTATATAGGTATTATATTTTTTATGACGATAGTTAATACTCAATTTAATTAAAAAATCACTGTATATTATGTATATTTTATTTGTATGTAATAATTATTTCGATTTTTTTATATAGGTTATGATACTAAGTAGGCATCCCTACATAATTATAATCATTGGATTTTCTTTTTAATAAATTATTTTAAATATTATAATGTATATAATATAATAGAAAGGACTTTTTTACCGCGATTCGTGTGAAACACTCATTTCAGATAACTTGACACTATTTTATTTTAAACAATTTGGCCTTTCCGGCTATATTCAATATTATATTCTTTTTGACTCGTGTAAATTAGAACTAACATTATATTTTTATATACGTTAAGAACACGACCGAGCTTCGTCCGTTTTCCTTTTTGCTCTAAACATCTGTCATACAGTAACTTTAAATTCCGTTGTATTGTTCGAGAAATATGTGTAAGATGTATCAATAGGGGTGAATCGTATACGAACATCGATACAATGTCACGGCAGGTGGTGGCGCGGAGGAGGACATTTTTTTGGCAGGGTTGCCAACCGTCCTACATCGGGCAGGACAGTAGGTATTACACATCCTACGTTTCATATTTTGTCCAATATACACATTTTACAGTTTCACGAAAATATCTATTTATATTTCATTATTTTTATTTTTAATTTCATCAATTTATAATTATGAGGACTTGGCATCCACATATAATGTCTCCGTCTTACAAGTTCGAACATACCAAATTCACGCTGAGTAGATCACGTTTTGCTCTGTTAGTTTAAAAATTAGAGTGAACCGACATATTATGAAACTTGATGGTAAGAACTTAACCTGTTTTTGTAGTTGATTTTATTTTACGAAAGTTCAACTTTTTAGTAAGTTATGCGTATATCATATTTCGTAAATTAAAAACGCTCATAACTCACTTAAAAACGGATCTAAAGTAAAAAAAACATCACTCACAAACACAGATAATGTTCTCACCAACAAGTTGTATCATACCTCGATTCATTCTAATGCTTAAACTAACATGGTTAAACTTAATCTGCTGAGCGTAAATTGTCTTTGTTACGCTCTTGTGAAACGGAGACAACCAATAACCGTATTGACAATGTATGTCAATGAGTTGGTTTTTATGCAATATTTTAATTTAAATACAATGTATAAGCATTTTAAATTGTAAAAATTCACACACTCGCATAAACATTAAAATATCGTAAAAAAGTCAACACACAGGGAATGTTCATTACTTAAAGTTTGATAGTAAGTGAATTCACTCTAATATTAAAAGTAAATAATATAGGATTGGTTCTGCTAAATCTAAATTTACTATGTTGTGTGTGGATCAGAGAGAGAAAACCAATTAATTGTAAATTATAGTTTGTAAGAGTATATGGTCACATGATATTTATATGTATATGTATAAAGATGTGTATCGTATGCTAACAATATGTTTTATTTATATGTCAGTATATAAGTAAATTGTTTAATATAATATCCAGGTGTTTGTGATAATGATGTGTGTATGTATGTATACATGCATCGTAGGTGGAAAGTGCGAGGGGTGAGCGTCGGCGGCCAAATTTTTATTGGTGTGGGTTGACAGGGTGTTAGGCGGCAGCTCCACGGTAAGAAGGTGAGCGCGGTGTAGTGGTGACCTCGTGAGTGGTGTTGTGTCTGTGGCGGCGGGTAGGGGGGGGGGTCGTTGCAAACATAAGCGACTGGCGGCGACTCAGCCTACCAACCGGTTGTTTTGATGTCTTATCATTTCTTGTTCATATTACTGTTGAGTTGCTCATCAGTATTGACCAAATATACAAATAAACATAATTAATTATAATATTTGTATTATATTATTTTTTTATTTATTAAACTAATTGTTTCAACAAATTTTCAAAACAACGATTTTATCAATAGGTACGCCTAATATTTTTTTTTCCCAGCAGTGAATAAAACAGGTTTCTGTTCGGTTTTGTATCCCTCGAAACGCTCGTATTTACGAACAGATTTTGACACAGATAGACACAAAACCTTAAACATTGAATTTCTGAAAATGTTTTTATTACCTGCAGATGTTCGCACCACTTATAATATTATCTTACTTATTTTCTTCTAAATTCTATTGTAAGCATTCGAACTGATGGAAGCTGAAAAACTATGACGACATAAAGTCACAATACAGAGGCGGGGTGGTACCAAATTTATTACTGGGAAAATCATTATTTTTAGGCTTTACTATTATTATTACATACTAACATCGACGTAATTTAAATTTTTGTACGGAAAATGTTATCCAATGTTTTTGTCCAATAAACTTATGGGGACACGATCATCGTACCTATTTTGATTTATAATATTACTACATAAGGTGTTACAGGACGTCCTGACAAAAAAAATTATGTCACTGTAAGCTACACAAAAATCGATGATTAAGCAATAATATAGGTACGTAGTGAAAAAAGTTTCAAGGCCCAACGAATATTTTGTTTGTAATACTGACCTAAAAAAATCGTAATTTATTCGATTTCGTAAACATTTTAACTCAATAAGCTTATGAAAAAATGATAATGTATTTTTTGTTTTAAAACAATAAAATTATAATATTTCCACTCAAATCTAAGCCCCCTTAGAAAAATTGCTGTGGGCGCCTATGACACCACTCACCGGTATTAAAATAGGTACCTAATAAACATATTTTATTATAATAAAAGAAGAATATTAGTATATTATGATTTATTATTATTCCGCATGTAATAATATAAATTTTAGGTAAATATATCTAAATAAGCTTTTTGACTATCATTTTTTTTAACATTAAAAAAAAAAAAGGTGGTCAAGTTTGGGCCTAGGTCTACTCTAAAGAAGGGGTCATTGTAATAGATGATTTAAATTTGAATCGAATTATATAAAATCATTATAATATACGAATAGAGTTAGCCTGTATACTAGTGTTTAAAAGGTACATATTATTATAGATGTCTCTTCACGAATATTAAAACGAGACGTGTAAGTTCCTACATGACAGACAGATATAAAACTATTTATTACCTATATATAATTATATTTCATTTTCATACATTTCATGATTTAATATAATATAATTCCATATTTTATATAATATTATAAGTTAAAAGTATCTAAAATAAAATTATCATAAGTGATACGTTAAATTTTATTATTCAATATATTATTTATAATTATATATTTATAGAAATTATAAAATGTATGAAAACGAAATAAAATTATAATATAATATAGTAATATGTTATTCTGTTAGACATAATATAGATTCCACTTTTATATTCGTGTAGGAATTTAAATGACGTCTCATGTGAAGGAATTAAGTTAGGTAGGTTAGTACCCATGTAATTTTTTTACCTGGTACTCTCGTGTATGGGAACGGGTGATTGTAAACTCAGCCCGTGTTTTTTACAGGTAAAAATTATTTAGGTGTAAACTGGGCTGGGGTTTTTTAGGTAAAAATGATTGAAGTGAACTCGGTCGGAATAAAAATACAAATATAATATTTTCGAGAACCTTTTGGCATTACCCAGAGGACACCACGAGGAGGCGATTCTTATTAACCACCTAAAATGTATAATTATTTTCATTTTCATATTTGTTCGGGCTGTCGGCTTCGTCCGCGGAATATACCCAATAATAATATCAATGGCGAACAATATACGCGAATTATGGCCCGTTGGAATCAGACGATAACTGATGATCCGACACGAGGCGTGCGCGAATATCGGTGGAAAACACTCGACAACGAATAGCGGCCGCACAACGGACAGCAGGTCGACGATCGAGGACGAATGATAATAAAAGCGAAACGCAAGCACGGTGGATGACACGACCGTCGATATGTGTTTTAACCATCGAATTATCGAAAATAAACGTTGGTAAACCATTTTTGTTTTATTCGGAAGTAATATATATATCACAGGTATTATAATATTTATTTCTTCGTTCGTAGACCTATATGTATAGTATATATAAATGTATATGTATCTATATGTATAGATCTATATGTATAGTGTAAATTTGGTAAAATTGTTTACTACAACTTTCAATGCCGACGATGTTAAAAATGTTAAAAATAAAATAAAATATACGTAAACGTTATCGCCTTATCGATAATTACATCATTTTTTAATAATAATTATAATAATGTTTTAAAAAAAATTAGGGTATGTTTTTTATGTAAGTACAGTGAATTTTTATTGACAAGTATATAATTATATCAATATTAGAGTAAAAAAGTATTATAATATTATACCTATTAACATAAATTAAGTATATAGTATATAAAATATTATATATAGCACCCAAATCTTATAGACAGGTAGATAGAAATAAATTGACCGCAAATGGCAAGCAAAAGGTGCCGACACCAATAATATGATATATACCTAACGATGAGGTGGTCGCAACGGCAGCGAACTTGTCGCTAAAACGGCATCAAAAGAACCGCCGGACGAGGCCGGACGCATATTAGCATTCTGGGGTCGGTCTCGGCACCGGTTATCATTTTAGCCTTCTGATTGGTCGTTTCTACTATCTATATAAAAATCTAATTTTCTTATCATATTATATCATATTATATTCTAGACTACTTGAGACATAATCTATATATAGAGTATGAGTAGGTATCATTAACCATTAAAAGGGTTTTGACTTTTTGTAGGAAGCTTTTTAACTAAAAAATTCTTAAAATGTTTAAATTAGTGGAATTTAATAATAATTCATTTCGTTGTAATATGTTTTCTGAACAAGATATATGTAAATGGATTAGTATTCATAGTAAACAGACCAATACAAGCTGGTGTGTGAACAATAAATTGTCAAACAGTGAAAGTTCAAGATATGTTTGTAGGTAAGAAGTCAATACACACACACACACATATATACCAGCAGTATTTATACAATTATATATTATCTACCTATTTTGTTAAGTTAAAATAATTGGTATGGTATTTTAGAAAAGTTTATATGTGTCACCATAGTGGATTTAATAAAGTTAGTATTGACAACAACAAAAAAGGGAGATCAAAAAACACAGAATGCAAAGCTCAAATTGACATTAAAATTAAACTTAATACTAAGGACACAAGAAAAAAGGATAAATATATTAGAGTGAGTAGATACTATATATTCAACTTTCATCCATTTATTTTGCTTACTATAGCATAATTTATAATTTAAAATAATAGGATGGTTTACCAGCAGTTGTTATATTTGTGAATGAACATAACCATAATTTAGCTTCTGCTGAAGCTTTATCTTTTTTAAGACCTACCAATGAAGTTAGAATAATATATGAAAATTATTTCAATGATGGTTTAGGTGAGTATTTATCTCCTCTATAATAAATAATAATTAAATAATAGCTATTTACCTGGAAGTTAATAGAATAATAAGTAATATAATATAATATATTTTAACAGTACAATAAATACAATATCCTCAGATACAAAATATGTGCATACTACAAACATTTAACTATAAAAATTAATAATTAAATTCAACGAAATCAACATTTTTACATGTTATAATATTATATTACTTTAGGGAAAATTAGTTAAATATTTTGAAACAATAAAAAACTAAAATGTATGTACAATTACTCTGCCTCATATTACATAATAATTTAATTTAAAATTAGTTTTAAACTGTAATTTTAACACATTTCTCCAACAGCTGAGTGTTTGAGTTGTAAAGAAAGTAGGTAAATATTGGTATAATTTTTTAATGTTTGTGTGGGATGGCATTTTTGTATATGAATAACTATTACCCAAAAAACTGTATTGTAGTGATATTGAAAATGGTGTGCCAATTATTAAAAAAAAATGTATTAAATTAATTTTATTTTTTCAAAATACAAACTTTTAAGTATATTATATCAATTAATGCATATATCTAGACTAGTTAAATTTCGTTCTAATATGTTTTCTGAACAAGATATATGTAAATGGTATTTGTATTTAGTATTTAGTATTCATATTATAGTAGGACGACCAGTGAAAACAGACAATAACAAAAGAAATGTAATAAAAAGAAAAAGAAATTTAGCCGAAAATGTGAGGAAAAATGTCTCAAATGCCAAAGGTCATTGATTGCTATTACTAGTATCAAATTTTATAAAGCATATTTTTTATTATTATTATATACATATTTTATAATTACTATACCTACTTAGTTACTTTATATAATTATTATAATTACTTTTTCTGTATTTTTTTTTTCTGTCTGTGTATTTATATTTTTAATAATAATAATAATACCAATATTTTTTTTAAAACATTCATTAATTTGCTCTAAAATATTATAATTACATAAAATGTAAAACTGCCAAGTTGAATTTTCCATTAATTTTTTATTATTATAAATAATATTTATTAATTACCCTAATTTCTAAGAATATTGTACCTTACTGTTAAATATTACATATGTCCTATGTTATTAACTTCCAGTTAAATAACTATTACCTACTTAATTATTATTATTCATTATAGAGGAGATAAATATTTATCTAAAGTCATTGAAATAATTGTCAT
Source organism: Macrosiphum euphorbiae (assembly GCA_949089665.1). Classification (NCBI taxonomy): domain Eukaryota; kingdom Metazoa; phylum Arthropoda; class Insecta; order Hemiptera; family Aphididae; genus Macrosiphum; species Macrosiphum euphorbiae. The sequence continues at coordinate 74,293,094 of CARXXK010000003.1, read as the reverse complement.
ATTTAATTCTAACTTCAGTGATAGGTCTTAAAAATATAAATCTACAGTAAGCAAATTAAATGGATGAAAGTTGAATATATAGTAGGTATATAAAAAAATAAAAATATATTTTTCACAGTTCAGAATCTAATAACTGAATTAAGTTTTTTAATGACTTAGCAGATTGGACAAGTGAAACTCACCTACTTACTCTAATATATTTATCCTTTTTTTGTGTTTTATAGTATTTAGTTTTGGTATTCTGTGTTCTAGCATCTCCCTTTTTAGTTATTCACAATAAACTTATTATTATTATATTATTATTATTTTATTCACTATAAACTTTTATAAAACACAATAACAATTAGCAATTATTTTTCACTGTTTGACAATTTATTGTTCACACACCAGCTTGTATTGATCTGTTTACTATGAATACTAATCCATTTACATATATCTTGTTCAGAAAACATATTAGAACGAAATGAATTATTATTAAATTCCACTAATTTAAACATTTTAAGAATTATTTAGTTAAAAAGCTTCCTACAAAAAGTCAAAACCCTTTTAATGATTAATGATACCTACTCATACTCTATATATAGATTATGTCTCAAGTAGTCTAGAATATAATATGATATAATATGATAAGAAAATTAGATTTTTATATAGATAGTAGAAACGACCAATCAGAAGGCTAAAATGATAACCGGTGCCGAGACCGACCCCAGAATGCTAATATGCAGGCCGGACACACGGTCTGCTCAACTCGAGCGTACGGAAAATCATTTAGGAGGCGTCTTGGCCGGAGCCCGAAGTCAACGGGCCTCGCGAATCGCTGTTCCGAGGACCGGTTGCACACACGGCGTAATAAAAGAGGCTGGAAGTTCGAACAATATTATTATTCATAGTATGAAATTCGTTATATAAATGTAAACTTGTGTAAAAATGTAAGTGAATAATATGTTTCAGTATTAAAAAATATGTGTAAAATATATTTGCAGGTTTAATTATGTCGTGCTTATTATATTTTATTGGTTTAAATTTGCCGGGCCAAGTTTACAACAAAAAAGGTTTTCACCTACCCAGTTTACATTTGCCCTGAATGGAAACTTATGATTTCCCACTGATAGTACCAAAGACACAAATAAAGGAATTGATGGGTCAGTGGGGGAAATATAACAATTAGCTTTCAGCCCCCCTCACCACTCATATACTAACAAAGTATATTGCACTTTTTACAATAATATGATTTATATTATGATATTATTATGTTTATACATTTTCAATTTTTTTTTTTTTATAAATATGTGATTACGATTTACCTTTTATATTATAGTATTATATTTTTAAGATTAATTTTTTTTATCTTGTTGTGTGTCTTTTCGTATACGTTTTATCAGAATAAAGAATGTTTCCACCTTCGACCACGGGAATAATTGTATATGGTTCCCAAAATGGAACTATAAAGTCGGTTTTAGTGGGTCGAAAGTATCAGTAGTTATTAAAATAATAATAGGAACAACTATAAAATAAAATATTTAAAACGAAATCATTAGATATATACACCAGCTTGCACGTTTCAACAAAATCGAAATTGTTCATTTGTTATAATGATAATTAGGAATTAGTTAAGTTATTACTCTAGATATCGTAACATTGACATTTTTACAAAATAATCATTTATATTTAAACTAGACATCATGTATGTTTAAGTCTAGCTCCCGGGTGCATATACATGCACTGAAAACTAACGAAAGTTACATGTATTTATGCACTTAAAAACTATTATTGTTTTTTGGTGTAACTCAAAAACGAATAACCGTATACTTGAAAATTTCATCAGATATTAACATTATTTATGCATGGTATAGTTTTAACATTTTTTTTAGCGATTGATAGGTAATCGTAAGACATTTTCGGTTTTTATTATTTACTATACAACTTTTGTCTTGAAAATTGAATACAAGTCCCTCATAAGTAATTATTAGTGTAACATAAAAAGTTGAATGTCAATTTACAATAATTGTCTGAGTTATAGGATTTTAAAAATATTCATCAAAATCACAAAACATTTTATATTATTTTGAATTAAAATTCATAAAAAAATTTAGTCTTATAACTAATAGATTTTAAGATGTAATACAAAATTCTTCATATTAAGCTTCTCGAGTTTTCTAGTTCTCTTCTAACGTATTACAAAAACAAGCCGATAGGATATCCCAGAAAAAATAACAAATCAATTATATTTATTTTTGATTCCGATAATAGTTAACAATATTATTAAACATTCCAGGAATAATTGTTATCAATTTATTAGCAGAAAGAAAACAGTTTGGTTAAAAAATAAAATTTAATTAAAATTAATTATGATTTATGACTATAGCCATATTATAGGTGAGACGATTGTACATTTGTACATAATACTGTAATAGGTCTATTATCACTACGTCTATGATTGTAAAATATATACATGATGATTGAGTCATTAGAATTAAATAAGGTTAAAAAAAAAATGATAAAAAAATAACGTTATTATTATTTAAGCACTAGTTTATTAATAAAAAAATTAATGGAACGTGATAAAAATAATTTTCGTTAACAGAAATATAATTTTAATAAAAATGCTTAAATTTTCTTCAAAAGTATCTTTTCTGATAGGAAAGTGAATCTAGTTGGTACCTTGAGGGGTCAGCAGTAAAAATTGTCCAGTAGTTTTCAAAAGCGCAGTGAAAAACAAAAGAAAAATTAAGGAAAAACGGGAATTTGTACGAAAAATCTGTTTTCGAAAAAATCGATTTTGGTTTTCAGTTTCCATATTTTTAATTTTTTTTTTTCTAAAATATCAATAAAATTTTATTTGTTGGTTAAAAAAGATTCAAAAATTTAATAGAAGACTCCTAATATATTGTTTCAAAGGGAGATGAAAACAATTAATGATCCATAGCCACAATTTTTTTTATAAGCATTTAAAGTACAAATATTGACAAAAATTTGCAAATTATTTTGAGTTAGAAATTCATAAAAATTTTCTTTTTAAATCTAAGATTTGAAAATGTAATACAAGATTCCTCATAAGTTTGTCTACATTTATCAAAAAAAAAATGTCTACAAGAAACTCAAATTTAATTTTTATGAGCGTTTGAAATTCATATTTTTACAACATTTGATATTCACTCGATTTCTCATGTAGGTAACGATTTCTTATTTTATTGTAATTAAAAAACGAATGACTGTAAATACTTGACAATTTCATTGAATGTTTATAATAGCATTTTCTATACACCATACAATTTCGAGAATAATTTGACTCTGTTTGAGCTTTATATGGACATTGTCAGTTTTTATTATTTTTAGTTTTTATTCTATAAATATCAATAAAATTTTATTTGTTTGGTAAAAAGCGTAAAAATTTAATGCTTGGCCACTGATAAATTGTTATAATAGTAGTTGAAAAATATTAAAAATACATAGTCACGATTCTTTTTATAAGTATTTAAAGTTGAAATTTTAACAAAATTTATCACATTTAAAGTTTAATAATAATTTTGTAGTTAAAAATGTATAAAATGCTCAACTTTTACAGCTAAGAATTGAAATATTACAACAAGATTTCACGTAAATAGGTTATATATAAATTACTTTGTTCACCAAGTATCATCAAATATACTTCGTAACCGTTTTCGCTCAGAATCATTTTTCTTATACAATGATATTATATCATTGAATTCAAATTTAACAATATCCATTACACACGACAGTGACCCATTTGTAACCTACTGTACAGCAGTATAAATGGTACAAATGTAATAAATATAAGTTTAAAAAATATAATCACAAGAAAAATATGCATCATGGCAACTAACCTGTTCGTCTGTCTAATCAAACAAAGTTTAACATAATCGTATAATTTTATTAAAGTATTATTCTCAATTTGGTTGACGTAAAAATTTAAATAATATGGATTAAGACTGTTATCTTTATGTACTAATATTGTATTATGCTTTATCCAGTTATAATCAACTAAATATTTAAAAATAATATATAAAATAGTACAATAATATTGAACTGCGCTCGCACGGTCACTATCGGTTTTTTTCCGTTGTGGATTTATTTTGTTGGGCTTTTTTCTGTATTTTCTTTTCAGTGGACTTTTTTTATTGTCTACCGATAGTAATATATTAATATTATGCCAATATCTTATATAGGACCATACACAGATCTATAAATATTCGTCAGTTGACGACCCACATGTTTGCGTTTGAATAAATTTCCTAATAATTCCACTAATTTGAAATCAGTTATGAGTTATAGGTATCTACAATAAAATGCATTTTTTATGTAATGATAATATAATGGAATAAAACATTATTATTTTAATTAAATTACTAGTTATCATTAGTGATATATTTCATTTTTCCTAATTATTGGCGATTTATTAACTAAAAATATATACTATATAGTTTAGTAGATGTTATTAAAACTAAAACATAATTAGTAAATTAATAAATTTTAGATTCCGAGTGGAAAGAAAGAATATATTGATTTTACAATGATGTGTGTTAAAACAACATTTCGGATAGTAAAAATGCTCCTATTCTCGAGATCAACATCATTTAGCTTGACAATTTAATGCTATGATCTTTATAAATTTAATTAACGGGAGTTAAAAAATGTATAGGTACATAGGCTCAATTATTTTTAGATTCTGAGTGAAACGATGAATGTATTGATTTTACAATGATGTGTGTTTTTATATTTTTCTATTTTTTTTTTTTATTTTGTGTCTGTGTACACGATAAGTAGTCGAAATAATACTTCGATTTTCGACTTCAGTATCTTGTTTGATTGGAAAGTGAATATCGTTGGTTCATTGGGGAGGTCAAAATTTAAAATTCCCAATAGTTTTCACAAGCGCCGGGAAAAAACAACATAAAAATTAAGGAAAAACGGGAATTTTTACGCAAAATCGGTTTTTGACAAAATCGAATTTGGTTTTTGGTGTAACTTTAAAACAAATGACTGTAGGAACATGAAATTTTGACTGGTTGTTTATATTTGCCTTTTATATACACGATAACATTTTCAAAATATTTTGATTTATTTTGAACTGTTTAGGTACATTTTCATTTTCCATTTTTTTTTAGTTTTTTTTCTTAAAATATCAATTAAACTTTGTTTGTTGAGTAGAAATACTTGAAAATTTAATACAAGGCTAATAGTATATTTTTTCAAATGCAGATGATAAATATTAAAAATCGTTAGTCACAGTTTTTTTTTATAAGCATTTAAAGTTCAAAAATTGAGAAAATATGAAAAAATCACGAAAATTGGCAAATTATTTTGAGTTAAGAATTCGTAAAAATTTTTCTTTTTAAATCTAAGATTTGAAAATGTAATACAAGATTACTCATAAGTTTGTCTACCTTTATCAATAAAAAAATCTCTACCGGACAGTCAAATTAAATTTTTATGAGCGTTTGAAATTCAAATTTTTACAACATTGGATATTCACTTGATTTCTCATGTAGCGATTTCCTTATTTTGTTGTAACTTAAATCAATTTTTTTTAGTTTTTTTTTCTATGAATATCAATAAAGTTTTATCTGTTGGGCCAAAAAGTGTAAAAATTTAATACAAGGTTTCTGATATATTGTTATAATATCAGTTGAAAAATATTAAAAATACATAGGCACAATTTTTTTTTATAAGCATTTAAACATCGAATTTTGACAGAATTTTTCAAAATCTCGATAATTATCAATCATTGTAATTAATAAATTAGAAAATGTTCAGTTTTTATAGCTAAGGATTGAAAATTTAAAACAAGATTCCACGTAAGTAGTTAATTCTCTTACCGAAAATCTAAAAAATATACAATCACAGTTTATTTTTATAGTAATTTTATGTTCAAATTTGGACGAAATTACATATTAAAAAACCTAGTTATTTTGTTGTGATTATATAATATTATTCGTGGGTACCTACTTGAAACTTCTAAAGTGTACTATTATATATCTATGATAGTATCAGGGTTTGTTATTGATGTTGATGTATAACGTGTTATGAGTACCCAATTGATATTGTGATAATGTGATATGATTAATTTGGAATTTATTATAGGTCAATTTTTTTTTTAATACCATAAATGTAAATAATTTGTCGTAAACCTAGACTGACATACCGTCTTCGCTCAGAATCATTTTTCTTATACAATGATATTGTATCATTGAATTCAAATTTAATAGCATCCATTATACAGTGACCCACTTGTAACCTACTGTACAGCAGAGCGACATCCACTTACCCACCTTTTTTATATTTTCATTTAAAGTTCAAATTTTGAAAACATTTATCAAATTTTCGAAAATGTACAAATTTTCAGTTAGGAATTCATAAAAGTTTTTCCTTTCATAGCTAATATTTATATTACTTTATAGTACCTATAAATTATAATGCATATTTTTATTAAATTCAAGCAAAGCATTTGAAATTACTTAAGCAGCCTGACATTTTGTTCATATAATATGGGGCTAAGTAAATTTGGTCCGCGATAATTTTGAACATATATTTTAATTTATATTGTAAGGTTTTTTTATTTTTTTACAATTTATTCCAAGATCATAATATTTTATATCATATAAAATATATGTGGTGGCTCGTGGGTCCTGGTGGTGGGGGTGTGACTTTAAATATATTAGCAGTAGTCATAGCCCATATGTATAACAAATTATCAAATTACTTACAAGACGTAAAATACATACATCCTACTACTTACTAGTCGCCGGTCGCAGTAGAAAATGAAAATTAAAAATGTAATAATAATAGCGATTAGCAACCGACAACCCTGTTAGTTTTAAAAATATATTACCCAATATAGTAATATATTGATATTTTAAGAAGCTACCGGTCGTTTAAACACTGCTCGTGTGTACATGCGTAACCGTATTATACTCCTGGTATCTGAGAGAAACAAATGTTAGCATACGACGAATGTATTGGACAGATATAGACGAAAGTATTATAATTAATAAATATTTTAATTTTTTACTATTTAAAAATTTGCATTTTTAATAAAAAATATTTTTAAAAATGTAGAATTAAGAATAATACTCAGTTAATTTTCTTAATTTTCCTAATTTGTCCCCTCGTATAAACTACGAGGTGTCACTGATGTATAATATATACATTATAATATATCTGTGGCTTAGTGCAAGAAGGGCCAATGTCACATTTTGACAAAATTGAGATTATTTTACCAATGTCGTTAAAATTTGCTTATGTTATTTGCAGGGCTAGGATTTGTATGCAACAGCATGTTTTTTTTGTGACTTCTAATTATTGATTTTGTCAGTAATGTCCACGAATCACCTCATGATGAGATAAATGGTGGTGTTTTTATTTTGCATGTTTTTGCATATTTTGGATAAAATGCATATTAATGCATATATCGAATAAAATGAATAATATTGCATATTTTGATTATAAAAATGCGAAAAATGCATGTTTTATAGCATATTTTGTAATTAATATTTATAATTTAATATTAATATTTCGTATTTAATTCTAGCTCTGCTGATTAAAGTATAAAACTTGGTTTTTTTTGTCAAACACTAATTTTATTTTTATAAATACAATCCTATGGTACAATAGGTATGCGATTAAAGATTAAATAGTTTGACGGAAAAAGATAAACACAAAGTTTGTCGGTCAATATAAAATCTAAGATAAGATATAATTTGTCCGGTATTATCTAGACACGCGGAAGCGTGTCAAGCCAAGTTCTAGCTAACAGAACTGGCGAGCAGCACCGTGTGTAATATTACACGAACCATTTGGAGCCACTTTTGACCCCCTCGTAACTCAAAAACTATTCCACATAAACATGTCAAATTTGGCTCATATATTGAGACTAACGAGATACATATGTGCTCTAAATTTCATAAACACACTTCAAACCGTTATTTAGATATTAACGTCCGAAAATCATCATTTTTATCACTGACTTACCTATAGATCAAAATTCTAACCCAGTTCCAGATGACCTAGAAAGTTCAAATTTGGCATACAGATAGGTACCTAGTTAGGTAAATACAAAGGAAAAAATCAGAAACTTGAAAATTTTTAATTTTTAATTTTTAATTTTTAATCAATTGATTTTATTATAATTTTGCAATTATTTTATGTATTATGTTTAATTTTTCAATTTATTAATGAATTGCCTCTAATTTAATGTAATGTAATGTAATGTTGACTTAAATTACCTTTCCCGTATCGCCGCTCCAAAAATACGACTAGCCGAATATGTGTCGATATTGTCGACCCGCGCGCAGCAACATACTTTTTTTTTCTATCTATGTATGTAATTAATATTGTTTTTTTTAAATATTACAATTAAAATAATTAAATAATTATTCTTACAAATTATGAATTATCCACCCAACAGTAGAAACTACAGTCAATAAAATTATGATAATTAAAAATATACTCAAAAAGAGTTAAAATAATTGTATAGTTATTTTACATGTATTTTATACTCTGTATATACAACGGAAAATATTTTATAATAAATATTATTATTAATATTAGTAACTGAATTATATTATATAGTAATAAACGTTATTTATAGAATACGTCATGGCTAGGTTAGGTTAGGTTATAATAATTTACATACAAAAGTAATGATATCCCACCAAAAACATATATGTAAAATGAGAGCCAAGTTCAGTACTATAATATATGCCTTGGTTGTTGACTTCAACGACAAAAGAAGTGAGATCTAAATGAGTGCCAAGTTATTATAATATATTGAAGCCTAAGGTCTGACTTGGCTACGAATTATATACAATTATAGCGTGGCAAGTTCTAAAGCTTTGAGTTCTTATTTTATTCTTCGGAAAATCATCTTCACTCTTCCATTACTGTTTTAGTATTTACTTATAATAATAATTCGTATATGAAAAGTAGCCAAGTCACACCTTAGGCTTCAATATATTATCCTAACTTGGCACCCATTTAGATCTCACTTCTTTTGTCGTTGAAGTCAACAACCAAGGCATATATTATAGTACTGAACTTGGCTCTCATTTTACATATATGTTTTTGGTGGGATAGTGTATTACACACAATCCCACGTAGTAGTGTAGTACAGACCGTTCAGCTGTGCGCGCATCACCGTTTATTAGTATTTTGTAAAATTATTGTGATTTTTATTTACAGCCAACCTGTATTTCAATAAATAAATATTTTTTTTGTAACTATATTTTTGTGTTTATCTTATAAAAATTAAAATGCATATTTTTGCATATTTTGGTAAATAAAATGCATATTTTACAATTTTTTATTGCATACAAATCCTAGCCCTGGTTATTTTTATTAAAAGGGCCAATGTTTCTTATGCTGTAGACCAAATCAGATTTGACATTGGCCTTTTTGACAATAATGGATAAAATAATAATCAATTTACTATGGGGCTGTGTCGACATTGGCCACATATTATCTATAGCCACCACATTTCAAATTTCTAAATCAATTAATAAAGTTTATAAATGTAGAAGTTACTAACAATATTCTCAATTGAATGTTATTATTAGGTTGTCATAAAAAAGTCAAGTTCTTTAATTATTAAAAATTGTTTATTTTAAATTTTAGTTTTTGGCCTATGTCAAACCAAAGAAATTTTATTATATTTTCTGGAGAGCCAATGTCTAACTAAAACGTACGTATTTATACTAAAAAACAAAATAAGAGTCATAAAATGCAATAAAAACAAATGTAATTAAGTAACAGAACTTTTAGAGTTCCAATATACAATTTTAGAATTTTTATCTAAATTTTAAAAGTTAGCCAGTTTAATATTTTAAATTCCTGAACATTGTCAAATTATGACATTGAACCTTCTTGCACCAAGCCACAGAATTACAAAATTTGACTTCTATGATGATTAGATATTAAAAAAATTGAAATGAACATACTAACATTTTATTTTCGAGACTCAACCCAGATAGAAAATGTGTAATGATAATAATATAATATTATTGTTTTTACATTATAAATAATATTATTAGAAAAATAATGTTATAATTATATCACAATTACGTAATTAATATAATATTTTTTTAAGTAATCTATTAATACTTTTATTTTAATATTTTTTGTATACGGCATTAATAACGTTATTTAAAAAATATTATAATTAAGTTACTACTACAAAACTATTATAATATTTTTACTGTAATTAATTAATAATAATATTTTATTATTTTTAATATACTGTATTATTAATAATATTTTTAATAACAGTATAATAACAGAATAATATTATATTTGTGTTCATAGTAATATTCATTTTATTTATATATATATATATATATATATAATATATTTAGCTGTGCCATATAAATTATTTGAGTACTATATTTAGGTACCTTGTGGTTTGTGGTAACCTACCTATATTTTATAATATATACCCAGCTATTAGTGCTCGAAATTGTGAGTGGTCGCAGGCGGGGATGGAGTACTACATTTTATAGCGTACCCTTACTATAATTTTTAAGGGGAACTCAAGGGAAGCTTCATCATATCTGAAATTTTTTAAAAATACACGAGACACCATCATAATTATATTGTCTTAAGGTTTATTTCATAACCGTTAATATTAGTTAATATTAACTAATTATTAAATTATTACTAATAGCTATGTATTTACAATTTACTATTTACTTAATTATCATTTTGAGTTTGTTATTATAATAATTATTATTATCCTGTATATTATTGGGGGGTACGCCACTGAGTATAAGTATATGCTTATTAATAAATTAAGACTACATAATATTTTAGCTAATAACTATAATAAAAGGTTTTTCGTAGGTATATAAATAATCGTATACTTATATATTAAATTAGGTACCATCATGGTGTAATACACCAACTAAAATATGATACACCATGATATAAATATGATACTTATAAGTTATAACAATTATTTGTTATACCTATTTGTATTATTAAATATAAAAATGAATCTTATAAATTTAATAAATGGAAAAAATAAAATTTCATATTTATGACATTGAATTAGTGTTCCGATAGTAAAGAGGAATATCTAAATACTGCCATAATTTGGATACTATGTTGGATATGTACCTATACCAATGTGCTTATTAAAATTTATCCACATAAGTTTTATTATACGTAATATAATAGTCGTAGGTCGTTATAATTTCGTATAGCCGTATAGCCGTATAGGTTCGAAAATATTTAATAGGTACTCAAATATTATACATCATACGTGACACTTGCAGACTGCAGACCATGCAGTACACTATAATATACAGTAATATCGGACTGTGGTAAACGGTCGGTCAGTACGAAAAATATCTGTATACCTATGCACGAACAATAATATTCGTTTGACGTAGGTACTAAATATATTTTGCACGCCTGCGTCCTGCGATACACTTTATACGGGAAAAACTCAAATTTCCGAGACATTATTCAGTATTCACGATTGCATCATTTACATGTATTGCTATGTTATCAATCTAAACTTATAAATCCCAAACTAAATTGTAATAGGTAGGTAAAGGTAAGGTATAAGTATTATTATGTTATGAATTTATAAATTATAATATATACGATTTACGTATTCGGTATTCGATAATAATATTGTGATAATATCATCAATCATCAGTGTCTCAATTTAATAGTCCCACAAACGTACGCGGGTTTTTTTATATTCATTGTTAAGTTCGTATGCACCGACCGCGCCATAAAAATATTATCTGCTGTGTGCTGTGTCATGTACCTACTCATGTGTGCCAGCGTGTGCCGCCGCGTGGGGACAGGCGACTGCGGTGTGCGGGACAGCGGACTATCCGATATTCGAATATTATTCAATACACCCGTCTAAAATTAGTGGTAAAATTTATATATATTTCTAGGGTAAAACCCAAAACCATGGAAGTACAATTGATAATATCCCAACCGGCACCGACGGTCCGAACGACTCCGAACGACAAGTCACAACCTCTGAACGACTGAACGGCTCCAGAGTGTAGAGTGTATTACAGTTATTACAGTTGGTTTATAAGTTTATTTTATGCAAAAAGGTATTGGTGATCTGGTGAGTACTATTATCTATTATTTTTTAATTAAAATTTTTAGTTGTAAGAGTTTAGTCATTAGTCGGTCAATTTCAGTTTACATTTAAGTCTATTTTATATTACCTATTATTTATTTCGTTTGGTCGTAGTTTAAACTTTAAGATTCTTAATACACAATATATTATATAACTAGGTAACGGCTCAAAATTTATCTTCAAATATACATTTACTATTTTTTGATAGGTAGTTTATCTTAGACTACAGCTAGTTTTCGGGCTAGGTAATTTTTATTTAATATCACACTTTGACTATCAAAATAAGAATCATTATTCATTATATTATTGAGCCAAACTTAATTTTTCCAAAAATCAAACACTAATTTATTAAATATTATATATTAGTTTCTAGCAAGCATGATAATACAGTTGATATAATATACTAAGTTACCTAGATATTTTTATTATGCAATAACAATGCGTGAATACATAACCTACAAATATTTGGAACTATATAATATTTTATCTTTTAAATTATAGACCATATAATTATTATAGTTATGGTCGTCATGTCATGTTTATTCATAAATTCTTAGTTAATCTAATAATCATAATATAACCCTCGTATTAGGTACCTATATCTAATATTTTAAGTTTCCAAAATACAAGTACCTACCTAGCAAAATTATTTGTACCTTCTAGGGTAGGTACTAAAAAACTTATTATAAATGTAATCTTAGTAGGGTAATTATACCGATTATCTGATAACCATAACTTATAATAGTAAATTATTTTATTAAAATGTTTGGCAATACACCTACAAATATTAATAGTTGAGTACCTATTCATGTTTAAAAAAATATTGCTGACATTAATTTAAAGCAGTCCTAACCTATTTATTGTTTATGTAGTTCTTTTTAAAAAAATATTTTTAAATTTAAAGTAACTATTTGATTGTTAATTAATGACTGGGATTGCATATAAAACTGAGAATTTTATAATCGAGTTAAAATTAAATTCAAAATTACCATGGATAGGTATAATTTGAGGATGCTATAGGTAAATCCACATGTGCTGACTTCATCTTATAAATGTTCACATAATTTGTACACTGACTAATCTATAATATCTGTTATGTTTAATATTAGAGTGAATTTACCTATTATTAAATTTCAATGTACCTAAGAATATTGTCTAGTGAATTTTATAGGTTATTGGTTATTTTGTACATTTTAAAATGTTTATAACTCACTTTAAAATTAAAATATAAATATAACCTATACAATTCACCAGCTAATATTCTTACTTTAAAATTTGACTACAGGTCTATTCACTCTAATACTAAATATAACAGAATTCAATAAATTGTCCGGAACATAGAATTTGCTGTGTTATGACTTATGAGTTTGTAAGATAGATACTATACCTACGTGTGGATGTAATGTAATTTTATGTACCTTTATAATAATTTATTACCCTTGGTAGTTGTTTTTTTTTTTTTTTTTTTGAAAATCTAAACACATTTATTTAGGTATGTAATGTATAAGTTATTAAGTTCATTTAATTTATTTTGCAATTGTAGGTACCTTTTATTTTAATTACAAAACATAAATAGGTAAATAAAAAATAATGAATGACAAATCGACAAATTATTTCTTAATGCTCCAATTTTTAAATTTTGTTTTTGTTCATATTATGTATTAGGTATTTAGGTATTCTCGAGGGTATTCTGGTATTCAGCTAAAATGCTGTAAAAAATTAAAAATAATATCTAATAATGCATACATTTTTTAAGTAAGGATACTATATTATCTTCAAAAGTCAACTAGTTTAATTTTATGAATTGGTTAGTTATAAGCATTGGTATTTGTATAATGTTTAATTATTAAACAATTTACATTTTAATAAATATTTTTGTGATTTGTAGTCAATAGTTATTTTATTAGGTACTTAAATAATTTAAATTTTTTTTGTTGGTACATTTGACTTATAAGACTAGTGTTGTTGGTAACAAACAGTTGAATGTAATACCTACCATTTATTATTTATTTCTAATATTTGATTTTTTGTAGAAATACCTGTTTAAATCTATACCATGAAGAAATCCGTCTCTCTCAGTAGTCGGACAAAGAGAAGAAAAATTAAAGAAGAGTTAGACTATTTCAATCCTCTTTCAAACACCTACAACCATCATATTATTCCTCAACAATTATTTTTGAAATCTAATCTACTTAACGAAGTACCAATTTATAACTCAAATTCACCCAACTGTCAGGATAATATTTCATTTACAACAGTAGATAGACTTCCAGAAGAATTAAATGAATCACAAAATTTTGATTTCTTTAACTACAATATTGATTCTCTTCAGAGTTCTCTTCCTACAGACACATCTGACACTGATGATTCTAATAACTTATTATCTAGTACATCATTTATGATAAGTAATGAATTAGCTCAATGGGCAATACTTTACAACATTTCTCATATTTCCTTAAATGCTCTTTTAAGTATTCTTCGAAAACATGTGTTAAAGACCACTGTTAGATTGAAAACATCGAACACAACACGTTTTATACGTATGTTTAAACAACACATGAATGTTTTATTACATTGCCCAAAAGTAGCAAGACATTATTACAAACTAAACCCATTTCTTTAGAAAATATGCGGGTCGTCGATCCTGGTAAATACTACCACTTTGGTCTTAAAAATGGAATTGTTTGTCATTTACCATATTATAATAATTGTATTTTAGAGCAAGAATTAAAACTTGTTATTGGTATTGATGGACTTCCCATTCATAAAAGCTCATCTCTACAGTTTTGGCCAATTTTGGCTTACAAGACCAAAATCTGATCTCGTTTTTCCTGTGGGACTCTACTGTGGGAACCAAAAACCTTCAGACAGCAATGACTACTTAAAAGATTTTGTAGATGAAGCAAAATATTTAGTATTGAATGATATTCAACTGAAAGATAAACTGTACAAAGTTAAAATTGATGCAATTTGTTGTGATATGCCAGCAAGGTCGTTTGTTTTAAAAATTAAATCCCATACTGGATATAATTCATGCCCACGATGTGAAATTGAAGGAGAGCGTATAGAAAATAGAACTGTTTTTCCTTATTGCGAATTACACAAAAGACCACCAAATAGGACACATAATGGTTATACAGACAAATTAACAAATGATCATAATTTGCCCAATACTGATATCTCTATACTTATTGAATTACCTATGTTTGATATTATCAACGACTTTTCTTTAGATTATATGCATATGTTATGTCTTGGAGTGACCAAAAAACTGCTTTTTTTATGGATGAATGGTCCATTAAATGTACGCTTGCCTTCATGGAAAATTAGGGAGTTATCAGATTTAGCTATTAACTTAAAGTCAGACTTTCCTTGTGATTTTTCAAGAAAACCAAGAAAATTTGAAGAAGTAGCTCGATTTAAAGAAACAGAATTTAGATCGATTTTAATATATTATGGTTTTGTTATTTTAAAAGATATTATAACTGATGATTGTTACAAAAATTTTAAGGCTCTTAGCATAGCAATGACAATACTTCTAAGTCCTCAGCATGTTTCTTTAAAACAATATGCTCATGATTTGTTAGAATATTTTGTCAAGTCCTTTGAACAAATATATGGCCAAATGTACATGGCACCAAATATTCATGGCTTACTTCATTTGATGGATGATTATGATAGATTTGGACCTCTCGATAATTGTAGTACGTTTTCCTTTGAAAACTATATGAAAGTATTAAAGAGTATGATTAGAAAACCTCATAAACCATTGGAGCAGGTTATAATACGATATAAAGAAGGAGAAAAATCAACCAGTAATTTAAAAAAAAAATGTAATATTATAAACAATAATGAAGGATTATTATTAGGACCACATAACAAGGGACCTCTGATAAATAATTTAGTGACGGATCCACAGTTTAGTACATTAATTTTGGGAAATTACAAATTAAAAACCAATGTGGACGCAGACTCATATTTTTGTACAGTTAATAATGAAATTGTTAAATTAATTTATATTGCACATTCAACAAACACTGGAAATATAGTTTTAATTGGCAGGAAATTCAAGGAAAAAACAGATTTTTATGTTCATCCTATTAAATCATCACATTTAGGAATTTTTTCTGTTAAACATTTGTCTAAAAATTTAATGTGCTGGAATGTTAAAGATATTAAAAAAAAAGTTATGATTTTATTTTACAAAAATGAACAGATTGTTGTACCCCTTTTGCATGACATTTAGAAATTATTAATTAAACATTTATTTTAAATTAAATTTTCCAATTTTTGTTTGTTTTAGTAACATGTATATATTTAATAATTCTTAGTTAGGTATATATTTTATAAACTTATTAATTTTTTTAAATTTAAATTTTGTATGTGTAAATATATTAGGTAAATGTTTAGTAACTAAAAGTAAATATAAATATGAAGATAAGAAAATATGTGAATTGTATGATTTTTGGTTGGTGATTCAAAATATAATAGGTACCTATTTTTTTTTTTTCATTGTAATATTAAATGAACTTTTTTTATAAAAAATAACCATAATAATGTATTAATTTAAATATGTTTAACTGCAGATGCTTATTGTAGTAATAACACATTATAGCTATATTGTATAAAAAAACAAAATATATTAAAATTACTATTATTACTGATATTTAGAACCACGCTTTTAAATACTTTTAATAACTACATTTTTTCAGTTTGTATAAATATGTGGTCAATAGTATTATTTGAAAATGAAAATACTGTCGAAGTCGTTCCAGCACACTGGGTTAAAAATAATGTTTGTGCCTGGCCCAAAAAAGATGTAAAAAAAAATGTTGAACGCGGAGTATTAGCCAACAAATTTGATTTCAACTATTTTGTATCAAGAACGTTAAAGAAAAATATTGGTAAATTGGCTATTATTATTTTTACTAACATATTATAATTTATTATATTTCATACTTATTATTAATTATTTAGTTTAATAATCATTACTGTCATTAAAATAAAAAAAGTCATTATTCTAAATATATTGCATTTCTAAATATATATAATAATTCCTAATTTTAATTATTATTTTTTAGCTACTCTAACAGAAGCTAGAGCGAAACTGAAAAAGGCCGAGTATACTTCAGACTTATCTACTTGTGATGATGAGATTTCAAAATCTCGTGCAGGCAAATCAAAAGTAACAGATCCGCCAATTTATTCCTATAACAAAAGTATGTTTAAAATTGACTACTTATTTAATTTATTTAATTTGTTAGTTTAAGTTGTTACAGTATATTTAGGTTATGCTTTACAACAGAGCATTTGAATATTGTAATTATAAATTCAATACATTCTTTTTTACACATCAGAACCTATAAAATAAAAATATGATTGTATTGAAATAATACTTCATTTATTTACACAATTTGTGTACATTTTGGAAATTATGAATTATGATAAACATCTTATACATTATACAGGTGTTTCACCCAAATCTAATGGTACAAAAAAGGATACTCATGAAACTACATCACATAGTCACAGCTTAGGTCATTTAACATTTAAAGAAAATAAAATTCTCATAGTATTAAATCATTTCATCTCCTAGTCAATTAGGTATATATTGTAATTAAAAATTATATTATGTTTATGTGTATATACTCATTATTTATTATAAATGTTATAGATGTTGAAAGCAAGCAAGGTCATAAAAATAAATTTGAATCAAACAGTATAAATGCAAGTTACAGTTTACCTTTTAATGCAAAAGGAAAACTATTTGATAGAAACTCATCTCCTTCATCTCCTAGCCAATTAGGTATATATTTTAATTAAAAATTATATGTTAATGTACATACACATTATTTATTATAAATGTTATAGATGTTGATAGCAAGCAAGGACATAAAAATAAATATGAATCAAACAGTAAAAATGCAAGTTACAGTTTACCTTTGAACACGACACCTTTAAAAGCAAAAAGAAAGCTTTTTGATAGAAACTCATTCAGTCCTATTGCAGGTATTTTAGAAAATTCAAATAAAACATTATTTTACTTGTAAAAAGATATATTTTAGTTTTACTCTGTGAAATTATTTAATTTAATTGTATTTAATCTTTATACTAATTATAGCATTACCTCGAGAGCATAATATTAATACATCAAATAGACATGATCATGAATCTGATGTAAATAATTTGTCCGTATCAGTAACTTCTATCAAAGGTAAATATAAGTATAAAATTATAGTTTATTTAGTTTGTTTAATTCACTTCTACAATATTCAAAAAACACATTTCTATTGATTATTGTTTGATTATCAGGTTCTAAAATTACACGTGAAAAACATAATTTGCTTAACATATCTCGGAGTGAATCTGAAACATCAAGTCCAAAAATTTATAAATTGAAGAATTTTTAAAATAAAACTGAAATTTTAATTGTAATATTTATAGGCACAAATTATTTTTATACTAATAATGTATGTGTTATTTAAGATATAGTATATGAGTCTAAAAGAGCACCCATTACTGAAATTATCCACACGTCGTCATCTCCTTTTAAAGTTTCCGAAGCTAATTTACAAGATGATTCAAGTGATTACCCAAATTATGAATTACTGGACTTTATAAAACTTAGTTATTAATAAAACATATTATTTTTATTTATTAACATAATGTTAACTTCTAATTTTTTGTTATTTAAAATTAAGTTTCGTTTTTAAATTTGTTTATAGGTGTCAATTTACTGCAGTCATCGTTTAAAAAGGTGTCTAGTAATACACAAAACACACTCAAATTAAAAAATAACTGCTTATCACAAACTTCTGAATCAAATGGTAGATCAACAATGTCTATACTTAAAGTATATTAACTCTGTGTGATAATCTTATATTTAAAGAGCATCATATATCGTGTTTGTTTCAGATATAATGAATAAATTTTTAGAGTTGTGTTAAAAATAAAATTCGATGTAGAGACAATTGCACAAAATCAACTTCAAATAGACAAAACATTGACTGAAACTGTGCTTGGAGCAAATAAAGATAATGAAAAATACTTCTGAGAATATTGAATATGATTCATTACTACCTATTGAAAATGAAGATCAATTAGATGAATTTGAGACAAAGTTGTTAAACAAACATTTTAGAAGAAATGTTGTAAGTAATTTTGCAGAGTATATATTATTAACAATTAAAAAGTATTATAATATAAAAAATATATTTTTATATAGTTATAAATTAATATGTATTGATATGACTAATATTTATATATTCTTTATTATGCGTATTGTGTGTCACATAGGTTAATGGCCTCAAATGTTTAGCAAAGAAGACTTAGCAGAACTGTAAGGCAAATGCTAAGAAAAATTTTTGAGGATGATATCTTGCAAATGTACAGCTTTGTTGGACAGAAAAAAAAAAATTTTTTCTTTTAGGTTCATGCTCTATAATTATTGGTAAGAAATTGTTTAGATTATGTTAAAATGTGTGTAATAGTTAGTAGTTATAGTTATAGGTTCGACCAACTTTATAATAATTAGCTTATATAATAATTATCATTTAGTCATTATTAACAACCTGGTTGAGGTGTTATTTTACTTTCTATAAAAATACATTTTAATAGTTGAACATATTTTATGTAAACATACACTTTTAATAGTGAATTTAACCCCAACAATACATACTCGATAGTTTTTTTTCCCTTCCATAATCAATGTTAAAATTTCCGTTGAATGATTTTCTAAATGACGATATTTTTGAACAACCATTTAATTAACTTACTGAAATAATAAACTGATATGACGATTATATATATTTGGATAGGTAGTTTCATCAAATTATTTTATATAATATATGATTTTTTATACCCATTAATTTTGTAAATATTATATGTTTTGAAATATATTTAAAATTTTAAAATTATGTTGATCATCTATTATTATTTTATAAGTTCTTTCAATAAATTTCTTAGTTTAAAAAGCTACTATTTATTAATTGTATAGGTCATATTTATTTTTGTTTGTAAATGACCATTATTGTGAATTATTGCCATTTATTATTTTATTAATATGTGATTATTTATTGTTTTCCATGTTAGAAGCTGTAAGAAAAATTAAAGCATTCGAAAATGTAACCAACTGTGAAATTGAGGGACCAATGAAAATCTACTTAGCCGGTGCGGCATTTCGGAAGAAAAAATAGTACTATTGTAAATAAGGCTCACTTACAATATATACATATAATTATATGTACACTGCATTTTAGTTGCTATACATATATTTAATAAAGACACATTATACTAACATATTATTTCATGTAGTTTTTTTTAATTGTATTACCTATTTTTTTTCCATCTATCTATTTTTACTGTTACTGGTAACTGTTCTTATTTTTCTTGCTTACTTTCTTAAATATTTACATAGTTAAAATATCTGCAGAGGGTAAATTATTTTTAAAATTATATAAACTAGCAAACATCATAATTATAACTTATAAGTATAAGTTATAAGTGACTAATATAAGCCCAGATATTACATAATTAATTAATTGAATATCATAAATTAATATTAAAAAGTTATTAATTTATTAGATTCCACTATAAAAAGTTGAATTACAACTAATTTGAAAATTGAAAAAGTAGTTACAAAACAATTTTAAACTCAGTTTTTTAGCTTTAAAATAATATTTTTTAGCTGTTAAAAAAATATTATGTTTGTATTATTATTATATTATTATGTTTGGAACGTTATAAAAATAATCAAACCCCGGCCAAAAAATAATACTAAAATATTATTAAAAGAATATTTTAATGGCGCAATAATTAAATTGTAATGATAAAAAAATATTAGTCATTACAAATGTAATTGTATAATAATGTTATTATGTTATGATTTTGCTATCTGGGAACTTACCTAGTAGGTAACTTTTTTTTCCAGGACTCAAATTATTTATTACCTTTTTTTCAGGGACCCAATTTACCGAGATAAGGTAATTTGGAACATAATTTACCAATCTCGCATAATATGTATCTAACAGTTGTCTTTTTTAAATTCAGTTAAATCACTGTAAAGTTTGTGATGATGATAAAATACTGTATAAAAATGTACATAGCTATATTATTGACTATCATTTTTCTGTTTACTGACTGTATATAATAATATTTCTATTATTTCATTATATTTTAATTTAACTAAACACAATAATCACCTTAAGATCTCATAATTAAATTTTATTATAGACATTTTATAAACAGATTATAAACAAAAATTAACCATACATTAATGTATAACTATATATTATTTGAACTTGAATTCTCTCTTAAAATAAATTTTATGTTTACGAACGTTGTCAAACTGGCTATAGTTTAAACGCACTATTTTGGTTTTTAATTGAAATTTTTTTAATTCTTGTTTGTTTTGCCTCATAAACATATTCCTTGATTGTTCTTACTTTTGCACATGTTAAAGATGGATTATGTGCTAAACAAAAATTACAACTCTTGTTATATCTGTATTATGTTTCTTTATTTACCAAACTTAGATCCATTATTAAAATTTTTTTTTTTCATCGTTATTTGTAATACAATTTAATTTTTAATTTTGCATAAAACATCTCTGAGTATTACTTTATAAATGGGTATGTGAATTGTCCATATATATCCATATAAAAAAAAAATAGAACATTTTGAATATCATTAATATAATATGAGTTATGATAACAGATAAAATAATATGGTTAAAAATTCTTTCATATTTAAAATAAAACAACTATTGCATGTTTAAACCCAATATTTTAACACATAAATAAACTTGAATTAACATATTATTTTTACCTTAAAAATAAAATGTTTCACTATTACATTATAATTTAAACAAATAAATAATGAACATTTTCAAATTTAGTAGTTGAATTATGAACATAAATTGATACAAAAAAATGTTAAGATAGGTATCTTACTATTATTACATTTTACCAATGTACCATAGGCGGAAATCAATCGAACCTAAGACGTGCTTCGTAATATTTAATTACTTTTTGTGGATACAGAAGATTTAATTGTTCTGCTAATATTATCTGAGGTTCTTCAATGTTTGCCCACTTAACAAGAAATGTTAAATTTTCGTCAAATTTAGTGACTCCTAAGATTTCTTCCATGATTTTAGTTTCCGAATTTGGTGTAGTTGTGTTATCATTTTCTCTGGAATAAAAATACATCAATATGTTAATAATAATATATCAAAATAGTTGTATAATTTATTTTAAATATGTTTGCTGCATTTTACATCAAAAAAGATCATGCAAATATTACCCATGGACCATTATGTTATAACTTCGTCAGCATAATAACTAAACTATTTGTTTTTTATACGCATCACCAATAGAAAAAATAAGAATTATTTCAGATAAATGTTGAAATCATAGGTAAGTAAATTAATATTTTTAATTTTAATTTAAGTACTTTTGTTTATTTTTTTAAAAATAAATAATTTAAGTTTATTCCACGAGCAGTGTTTGATACAGTAAACCATTAATTTCTATTGAAGCCTAGTTAGATTATAGTAGGGAGCGTGTCAAAAGCAGGAAAAAAAATGAACAGGAAAAAAATTGTTCCTTATGTTAAACAACATGGTTAATCCACATTAGTACATACTTAAAGTTGTCTTATCTAGGGACGAATGAATGTTATTAAACATAAATTTAAATTTAAATCATTGATAAATCAACAGTTTAAAATATAATTGAAACTATATACGAATATGATATACCACAATTATTGTTTGAAAGAAAATTATTGCTAAAATGCACTTTACCAACCCCTCACGATTTTCAATTTTTTTCAAACGATGATGTACATTTTTTACCGGAATTTTACGTCTATGTGCTTGCGAGCAACGTTACTTGACTGCAACGCGCAGCACTTATAACAAATTTTAATTTTTTTTTTTATAGGTAATCATTATCGTTTAGACTCAAGATGATTGCTTTTAACAACATTGTTGAATTCCAAGGCCTACCCAAGGTGAACGCTACAAATCGAGCTATATTTTCGATATTTGGTCAGAGCTCAGCGCAGTGAAGCACATGAAGCACGTGGCTTAGGTACACCTACAAAACTGAAGGGGCGCAGAGCAAGTATGGGATACGCTTTTAATGCTTTTATTTTTCGAAAATCTCCATTATTCACTGTCTGTAACGAGCTCTGACAGTGTGGAGACAGCGAGCGGAAACAATGAATATGGAGTGTAAAAACCTCGGTTTGAGTCTTCGGCAGGTAAATAAACGTGCATGTAAGTAAATATTAGTCGTTACTAACCTCACAGACATGATGGATGAATGGCTTGCGAATGAAACTGTGTCAATGAATCAATGTTCTGGATATTCAAATCGACTGCACGGCTCCCCGGAAAGTGAAGTATGTGACTGGAACAATGATGAATGCTTCAGTGGTTATGTAATTTGTTTATAAACTTCGAACTGGAAAAGACCAAACAACTATGGTTAATTGACATACAACTCAAACAATAGACTACGCACAGAAAGTGAACCACCGGACGTTATAACTTAAGCGCTGCAGTATGAAATGAAGTATGTGACAACTGGAACAACGACGAATGCTTCGGTGGTAATGTAATTTTGTTAGGAATTTCGAACTGGAAAAGACCAGACAACTCTGGACATACATTCAAACAACATACTATGCACATAAAGGCACTGTACCTCCTACGTTATGATACGTTACAAGCGTTCATTGGTCCCCCACCACTACACATCATCTTCTGTTATAACACCGCTACCTCAACACTACCCCACCTACTAAGCCAATGCCGCCGCCGCCGCCGCTGCAGCTGCTAAATAGTGGTTTTCATTATGGCATTACATGTATATACACCCCGTATATACACTATGACTATGGGCATATACAGGGTATCCCGTGAGGAAATAACCATTAGCCGGAGATGGGGACTCACCACCCGAACAAAAACGTGTTTTTTGCCATTTTACCTATAAACTAAAAAAAATATTAAAAATCATGAGATTAATGAAAATTAAATGTTGAAAAGTCAAATTTTTTACAAAAATAAACTCTATAAAATGGCTATCTTCAATTGTTTCAAAAATAAAAACAATTTTTTTAACCTTTTTTACCAAAACACGATGAATAACGATAAATATAATACTATCCATTATACAGTAGATAACCCATTTGTAACCTACTCTACAGCAGATCACCTTTTTTTGGTTTTTTTTGTCTATAATTTTAAATACAATTTTAGTTGTTGGTAAAAAAAGCGTATAATTGAATTATAATTGCAACGTTTTAAAATATTTTAATTTTTTGGAATGGCTAACGTATAATAGATATGTTTACTATATTCAACTATTGATAGCCATTACAATTGTCGATTTACGACCATCGTATTGACGAACACGAATTTTCGATGAAAACAATTGTAAAAAAAAATTTTAATTTTAGGTATTATACGTCTTGAGATTGCTATAAAATGCCGACTGGAAATACCGGCAAAAATATAATAATATTACCGGCAATCTTGGGGGTGGGCACCCTCCACTGCTGTAGGATTACCACATGATGACAGATGATGGATCTCGCAATTTCGGATTAATATTATTGTAACAATAGAGCCGTACCGTGTATTATATAATTTTCGTATCCATGGCCTATGGCTAAAAATATTTATTCTGTCAAAAATACTTGAATTCAATACAGGTACCTATGACTGTACGACAAAAAAAAATTAATACAAAATATAGTAATGTGTACACAATTACACTAATCACTAATAGTAAAAGTTCATAGTTAGCTTAAAATTAATCTAAATATTTTGATTGTGTCATTGTGATAGTTTTTAATTGTTCGTCATTTTGTTGAATTTTGTCAAAGTTTGAACTTTACAACAGTTATAAAAATAAATGTGTATATATATATTTGATATTTTTAACTCTAAAATCACAACTTATGTTGGATCATGTATTATATTTTTGAACTATTTAACTGAACTCAAAAACTTGCATTTCAAATATTTTAAATGAAACAATGAAAAAAATAAAATGCCTATAAATATAATCCAATTTTCTATCATAAACCATATTGAAAGTTGGAAATCAGGGTACTTTTACTGCTCCTAAAGGTGAGGGACTTGAGGGTGTATATATTTTGGGCAACGTTTTTCTTTTCTTGTCTGATATTCAAACACCAATTATTATGGCTTCAAGTCGTTGAAGGAGCTATAGGTACAGTGCTTAATTATTTACATTAAAATATTTATGTAGACCGTCCATCTCAGCGAACTGTAAATTATAACGACGGGTCTCCGAAAGAGATTCGTTTATTACACTATTATATGGTCATAATCATAACATTTACTATATCTATATTGCCTTTATTGCCTATATTTACGACTTACCAACCTGTATAACCTTCTAATAATATTCCATGCAAATATGCCACAAGCCCAGTGCCACACAACATAATACACATTTTATAATAATAATTTACAAATAAAATAATAAAAAAATTTCTCTATTAAATTTATGAGATTTGAGATGATAATGTAGACATTTAATATAACTAGGTACCTATCTAAGATATTTTAAATATTAGTGAGAATTTTAAAGGTGCGGTACACCATAAAATCGTGCATTATACAACGTTGGGAAAATATATCGGTGCCAGATAAGATATGCGATATGAGAAGATGGTATTTCCTTTTTGCAAATTTTAGATTCTGAGTGAAACGATGTGAATCTTACAATGATGTGTGTTTTTTTTTTATTTTTATTTTTATTTTTGTGTCTGTCATCACGTTTTAGGACAGTAAAAGTGCTTGGATTTTCTTCAACAGTATCTTTTGTGATAGGAAAGTGAATCTAGTTGGTACTTTGGGGGGGGTCAAAAGTAAAAATTTCCCAGTAGTTTTCACAAGCACCGGGAAAAACAACATACAAATTAAGGAAAAACGGGAATTTTTACGCAAAATAGGTTTTCCAAAAAATCGATTTTGGTTTTTGGTGTAACTCTAAAAGAAATGAACGTATCATACATGAAATTTTCACTGGTTGTTTATATTTGCATTTTATGTGCATGATAACATTTTAAAAATATTTTGATTTATTTTGAACTGTTTAGGGACATTTTCAATTATTAATTTTATTAGTTTTTTTTTTTTTTATGAATATCAATAAAAATGTATAGGTTGGTTAAAAAAACTTGAAAGTTTAATAGAGGGCTTCTAGTATATTGTTTCAAAGGCAGATGAGAAATATTAAAAATCCTTAACCACAGTTTTTTTTTATAAGCATTCAAAGTCCAAAAATTGACAAAATATGGAAAAATCAAGAAAATTAGAAAATTATTTTGAATTAAGAATTCGTAAAAGTTTTTCTTTTTAAATCTAAGATTTTAAAATGTAATACAAGATTCCTTATAAAATTATCTATATTTTTATATACGTTAAGAACACGACCGTGCTGCGTCCGTTTTCCTTTTTGCTCTAAACATCTGTCATACAGTCCCTTTAAATTCCTTTGTATTGTTCGAGAAATATGTGTAAGATGTATCAATAGGGGTGAATCGTATACGAACATCGATACGATGTCACGGCAGGTGGTGGAGCGGAGGAGGACATTTTTTTGGCAGGGTTGCCAACCGTCCTACATCGGGCAGGACCGTAGGTACTACAAATCCTACGTTTCATATTTTGTCCAATACATACATTTTACTGTTTTACGAAAATATCTATTTATATTTCATTATTTTTATTTTTAATTTCATCAATTTATCCTTATGAGGACTTGGCATCCACATATAATGTCTCCGTCTTACAAGTTCGAACATACCAAATTCACACTGAGCAGATCACGTTTTCCTCTGTTAGTTTAAAAATTAGAGTGAACCGACATATTATAAAACTTTATCTGTGTTTTTAGTTGATTTTATTTTACGAAAGTTCAACTTTTTAGTAAGTTATGCGTATATCATATTTCGTAAATTAAAAACGCTCATAACTCACTTAAAAACGGATCTAAAGTAAAAAAACACCACTCACAAACACAGATAATGTTCTCACCAACAAGTTTTATCATACCTCGATTCATTCTAATTTTTAAACTAACATGGTTAAACTTAATCTGCTGAGCGTAAATTGTCTTTGTTACGCTCTTGTGAGACGGAGACAACAAATTTGTTCGTATGTATACACATCATACAATTAAATTACATACCTGCAACAGCGTATTATACATCCATACATACAAATAGTTCATACTGTATCCAACCAAAAAATCTAAAAAATATATTAACACAGTTATTTTTTACAGACATTTTAAATTCAAATTTGGACGAAATTACATAATAGAAAACCTAGAATAACTATTTTAGTTATTTTGTTGTGATTGTATAATATTATTCATGGGTACTTGAAACTTCTAAAGTATACTACTATATCTATGATAGTATCAGGGTTTGTTGTTCATGTATTATGCGTTATAAGTACCTAATGGATATTGTGATACGATTAATTTGGAATTTATTATAGGTCAAATTTTGGTTTAGTACCATAGATTTGTACATAGTATGTCTTATACCTAGACTGACATACCGACTCCGCTCAGAATCGTTTTTCTTATACAATGATATTATATCGTTGAATTCAAATTTAATATCATCCATCAGTGACCCACTTGTAACCTACTGTACAGCAGAGCGATACCCACTTGCCCACCTTTTTTTGCTTGTAATTTGCACCACTAATAGGTACATTTAAGTGAGTATGTAATTTGCAACCAAAATATAAAAATTTAGCATGTACTTTCGACACGTCTAAAAATTAATTTTGGTAATTGACGAAACGACAGAAAATGAAATGGAATATTATGTAATCTGAGCCACACTTTCCACTTAAAATTTTGGAATTTACCATCTGATGAATTTTAATAAATTAAGACTACAGACAAAAGAAAATTGTTAGAAAAAGCTTAGTTTCGGCATAAATTTACAAGCAAAAAAAAAAAAAGTTAATAAGCTAGCCGCTAGGTAGGTACTATAAGTATTATCATACATTTATTTTATAACATATTTATTATTATTTGTTTTAGGCATGTAAAACTTGAATAACATAAAAAACAATTTAAAACAATTAAATATTATATAATATTAATCTGTTTAGTTATTTAATTTATTTTAAAGTGGCCAAAATTACAATTTTTGTAGGTAAGTACAGGATGGTTAGATTTACATAAATACATATTTTTTTTTTTTTTGGTGAATTTTGGGTTTTTTCAAATTACATACGCTCGCGATATACCGGTATATTATTCGATAATTGATATCATACATTCGTACCTACCGCATACCTACCTACCTAACCAAACCTAACCTAACCTTACGCTTCAGTGTACCAATATATAAAGAGTTCATTTAATTATATGTATATTGTATAGGATTTAAAACAAATTATAGGATTTTAAAACAGTTTGTCGTAGCACATAATATAGGTGCCGTATACCTATTACAGTATTACCTACCCTGTAAACGATACAAAATATCGCGTAGGTGACTATAAAGTTAAAATTATGTGATCAATTGTAAATTGAATATGGATGATAACAAATTAAATATTTTAATAGGCATATAACTAATAAAATCTAGAACATCAACCTCAGTGGCTCAGCCTTTGAGGTACCGGTGCATTGTACCTCCTGTACTTATACCCGCTAAATCCGGCACTGTATGTACCTATATTTTAATACTTTGGAACATTGCAATAGTTAGTAGCTATACCTAGACACCTAGTACCAACGGGCTACGAAGTCTAATTTGAATCTATAGTACAACAACTGTACAAGTACAAGTATATAAGCACAGAGTGTATTTACTTGCTACAATGCTACTATTGTTAGTAATTATTACAGTAGGTACTACGGTATATTGAATACAATTAATATCATACAACATTCAAATACCAAATGGCGACAAAATTTGAATTTAAAATCTATAAAAAGGAGCATTAAGTGTTCCTTTTTTTATAATTTTATATTTTATATAATTTTATAGAAACACATTGGTGACTGATGGTGAGTGGATCCTTGGTAGCGTGGTAAGCTACTAAAATATCGCAGACGTAATTAATTTAGAAAACTATAATTATAAACCTATAAAGCTGGTTTCTTAATAATTAGTTTTTAAATTTAAAACTATTAAATTCATTAGTAACAAAAAAGGTACCCAATACCCATCATTTTAGATATAAGAGGAGGGAATTCAGGGGCGAATTTACTGGTGTGTGTGTGTGTGTGGGGGGGGGGGGTCGACAACATTAAGTACTAATAGGCAATTATCAGAATTCATAAAATGTAATATATTATGAGATCATTGAAACTTCCATATTATTAACAAGTAAAACTAATACACATTAAGCATTAAAAGTTGACATCGTTTCCGCGTAATAAATATCCTTAATTATTTCCGGCAGTCGGATAATCAAAGATTAAGTACCGAGTGGCCAGGAGAACCTATATTATAATGTGTTCGTGTAATAAAACTGTTTTCACTATTATTATATTATGTCTAAAAATAGGAATGGAAAATACACATGTTGCAGTTTTACTGTATTAGAAATCTTAATCAAAGCTTATTGATTTTACAATGATGTGTGTTTTTTTATTAAATTTTTTTTTTTTTTTTTGTGTCTGTCATTACGTTTAAGGACAGTAAAAGTGCTTGGATTTTCTTCAACAGTATCTTTTCTGATACGAAAGTGAATCTTGTTGGTACTTTGGGGGGTCAAAGGTAAAAAATTTCCTGCGGTTTTCAAACGCACTGCGAAAAAAAAGAGAAATTAAGGAAAAACGTGAATTTGTACTCAAAATCTGTTTTCGAGAAAATCGAATTTATTTTTTGTGCAACTGTTAAACAAATGACCTTGGGTACATGCAATTTTGACTGAATGTTTTTATTAGCAGCATAAAATTTCTATGCACCATACGATTTTCGAAGTATTGCGAA
The DNA here is from genome assembly GCA_949089665.1 of Macrosiphum euphorbiae. Lineage (NCBI taxonomy): Eukaryota > Metazoa > Arthropoda > Insecta > Hemiptera > Aphididae > Macrosiphum > Macrosiphum euphorbiae. Next base: position 74,262,955 of record CARXXK010000003.1, on the reverse strand, counting down.
TCTTTTTGAGATATTTATAGGTATAATACAATTTGTTTTATTAGTTTTTTTTTGATTATTGTCTATAGGAAATTTTTTGCTCGATCAAACTTGAAAATTTAACACAACGGTCTTCAAGAAAAGTTGTTCAAAATATTTTCACTTGTTTTGATAGGTATTTATAGAATTTTGTGATATTTAGTTTTTTTTTTATTGTATTAAATGTCAATCAAATGTTATACGATTGGTCAGGTTTGAAAATGTATTACAAGGTTCCTCATAAGTAAAGTTATAAATTATATTTAGCAGTTGAGAAATATATTAAAAATCCATATGTATTTTAAATTCAAATTTTGAAATAATTTATCAAATTCTCAAAAATTATTATTTAGTTAATTACTATAAAACGTTCAATTTGTATGGGTAAGGATTAAAAAGATAACAAGGATTCTCATTATGTTATTTCCTATTGAAACTAACACAGTTTTTTTTTAAATCTATTTATTTTGAGTTAAAAATTGGATGAATTTATACCAAATGAAAACCAAGAATAACAGTTTTAGTTATTTTTTTGTAATTTAAAAATATTGTTCGTGGGTACTTGAAACTTTTAGAGTATATTTTTATATTTTATACACTCGGCATTTTTAAATGTTATTTCTTAGCAAAATACCTAATAAATTTAATTTTCCGTACTGATTCATATTTTCCGGGCCGAAAAATAATGCTACCCGCCCTGTGTCATAACTTCATAAGGCATGACACATAACTGTTTTAAAATTAAAATAATATTCTATACAGGTACTGTAATACCGTATGACTTATATTGTACATTTGAAAGTCCGGAGACATCGGCAACGCATGAGGATTTAAATGATTTAATTTAAGACTATAAACTCTATAGGTACCTAGTAGGTACATTCAATATTTTCAGAATTTGAAAATAATGTTGATATTTCTACAATTTCAACATCTGCATTATCAACCTCACTGCCAGAGTCACTTATTTCAACATTAGATTCATCATCACTACTTTTGAACCAATCGTTATTAGAACTTTGAGCACTAAACTGACTTTTATTTGGGGTTTCTGAATGAATGGAAAATGTTCTGAACGCTTTTCCGAAATTTGAAGCATTATCGGTCACAGTATGCGATATTTTGGAATTGTTAATTTTAAAAGATTTGGTGATTTCATTCATAACCTGTGCTATATTCATGTAAGTATGACTGCCCTTTATGCGCCTACAACCAAGAACATACGAGTACCTGCTATAAGTATTTTCGTCGAGAAAGTGGCAAGTCATACCCAAATAACTTTTATTGTTACTAGACCATATGTCTGCTGTTGTACAAATAAATGATACTTTTGATATTAAATCAGTTAACATAGTAACATAAGAAGTATAACTTAATTTTAACAATTTACTCAAATCTTTTGTATCAGGGAGTAAAGCTGTATCTGTTATTCCAGTAAGGCCCATTATTAATCTTCTAAATGCTGGTTTTTGGCAAGTTACCAATGGTCTCATTTCTTGGACTACATAATCAAAGACCAAGTTGTTGATCTAAAAGCAAATCATTTTAGGTAATTAAAACACTTGATCAATACAATTTTAAAGGCAATAGTTGAATTAACTAGAATTAACTTAAATTAAATCAATTTATTATAAAGACAGATAAGTATCAATTGACAATTATTATTTATTACTCTTTTAAAGATATTTTGGAACAGTAAATAGTAATTAAATATTTGAAAAACAATTAACACTTAAAAACCTATGCACCTAATGTAAAAATAATTTTGAACTTAATTTTTTTACATTTCACAAGTGGTGAAATTTGAATAAGCGGTTTATGATAAAGATCACTCTGTATTATAATATAAATCAAACTTACTGTTTGTTTTGATATTTGCCTTTGTTGTATGTACTGCGGTATTTTTTGTTGTTGGCTTCCAGAATATGATGGCTGTATATCTTTAAAGTCTACAACATTAATACTATAATTAATATACTACTAATTTTTAAGGCTCGTCATTAATGCAAGTAAATTTTTTATGTTACTTTATAAAATATAGGTAATAATATTTAATCTTTTTCTTTTATAATAATTATAAATAATAAATAAATTATAAATTATATTATATTTATAATTATTATAAAAGAAAAAGATTTTTTGTTTTAATACCTGTCCTACTTATTTAATAAATTAAATATTATTACTTATACATGATATATAATAATATAATATACTTGTTCATACACAATTATATTATATTATTATATATCATGTATACAGTATACTTAAGGCGCTATTATACTACATCCGTTCTCCACATGAACCGTGTAGTTAACATTATAAATACACTCTATATTACTATTCTATAGTAATTTCCATAAAGATAAAAAAAAAAGTTTGTATTTACTCACTTGAACTAGCATTATTAATTTTCTTTTTTTCATCTTTTCTTATTTTCAATTTGGATAATATTGATGAATGCTTCTTCTAAAATATAATAATTAATAGGTTGGGTTAGATAACATACAAATTTAAAATCAACTTAATTTACACAAAATATATTTAGCATCTAGGTACATACCTTAATATGACTTAGAAAATTGCCAGTAGAATTTATTTGACCGTTTATTGGTTTTTTACACAATTGGCATTCAGCTATTAATTTATCGTCAACACATGAAGTAATTTTATAATAATTACTATCAAACAAGTAATGCTTTGATAATTTTACAGTAACGGATGATGCAGCTGACACATTATTTTCTTCAACATCAATCAAACCAGACTTTATAGCACTAGGTTCATCAATAGTCTCTTCAATAGGTTCATAGATTATAGTTGATTTTTTTTTTTTTTTGTGGGTAAAGAGTTTTTCGAAACATCAAACATCGGTGTCAAAAAACGCTTCATATTAAAATTATTATAGGTATATAATTTAAATAGGTAGTTAATTTAATAAAAACTGCGTAGTAAAAACAACTTGCAAAAAACTAAAAAGTACGAAATACGAAATACGATATGCTAAATATACGATCATCACTCGTTCTTAACGATACTGCACGACCATAGACAAGTATAAGAACTAAGAAGTATTAAGAACACTTGACTGACGACTAGGTACGACACTATGTAGACTTTGGACAGTATAGAGTAGGTACAATTATTGAACAATGTCTGTGTCTCCACATAAATTGGACTCTAGGATTAGTATACTTGTCTATGATTGGACTGCATAAAAACCATGATAGAAACTTATTATCATTATAAAAATAACAAAGGAAATAATTATTAATGGATTACAAAAATAGACTATTTTCAGAAACCACTGCGTGCCCGCGACCCGCGTAGTCCAACGCGGTGGAGTAATGTCGGCGTGAATTATATATATATATATAATATATATATATTAGCTTATCAGTTATCGCCTATGTGACTTGTTAATACTTGTTGTGACTTGTGGTACAATTATTGTATAAATAATATACGGCTAGAAAATCCTGAGGATGAATATAATATTACATAATATTACTAACTCAACCAAAAATAACCCATTAACTATTAACTAATATACGAATTACGATTTACGATTATTAAAACAAAATATAAGAATAAAAAATACTATAATCTCAGCAAAAATACAGACATTATCTAGATAAAATTATCTAGATAAGTAAAAAATGTATCTTAGATAATTAATTAGATAACTTGGCATTATGTATCTAGATAAGATAAAAGATGACTAAAAATCTATCTAGATAATTTATCTAGATAAATTTATCTAGATAAGTCCCAACACTGGTACCTACTGTACAGTTGAGTGACCGCAGGGGGTGCCGGGGGACATGCCACTCGCTGTTTTAGTTACTTAATATGAATTGTTTCATTAATTGTAAAAAATAAAAAAAAATATGATATGTGCTGTATTATCGGAGATTTTTGACCCCACCATCAGCTTATATTTCGGCGGGCGCCCTTGACTGTACATATCCAATATTATTAAAATAATTTTAAATGAAATTCCCTGTAATCTTTAATACATTCCTAAAATTATAGAAGGCATAAAAGTTGATGCTTAAAAGTTAAAGTATAAATTTAATTTTAATTACACAATGTAATAACCGTTATTAAATATTCAATAGTTATTTCTATTTAAAACTACAGGTTTGGTATGTATAAAATAAACAATTATATTTATGCTATTCCTATAAATATCAGTGATTGGACATAATATTTTGTATATGTGGACTAATATGTTTTTGTTGTTTTTGATGTGGTAAGCGTTAAAAGGGATTAAATCACGAGAATCGAATAATTCATATTTCATCGTATTTTCATGATTTGTTTTTAAAAAGGATAAAGCTCTTCGGTATCAAACCTAGTTATGTTATTAACGATGGCGGTTTCGAGAAAACATCAAGGGGGGTGGGCACACCATAATTACATATCAAATTTATCAAATTTTGAATGAAAATTGTTTACCTTATTGTCCTATCATAAATGACGTATAGGTAACTTTAATTTGTTTTCATAGTTTAAAAAGTTTAGTTTTATTGGAATCTTTATAAATAGGGGCGCATGTAAATTCCGCCCGGTATAATAGGCTTATAAAGAATACATTTATTACCTACTGTTAATAAACAAATTTCTGAATGTGTCATATTAATCATATTATTACTGACATAACACAGATTAAACATTATAATTTATAAGTGTGTATTTCAATAAATATATATTTCACATAGGTATTAAGTCAATAATTACAACATAAATGTATAATCGTAAGAATAGTAATAATTATAAAAGTAAATATAACAATCATAATATTATAGTAAAATTAAATCATAATCAATAGCACATATTATTATAAGTCGCGTATATTGTATAGCATATAAAATTGTTAAAAATCGTAAAAATCACAAATCCATTTTTGAACCTGTATATTTTTTCGGGCGGAATTTACATGTACCTTTTTTACTTGGATATTTTTCGGGGTGGAATTTACCATACACCTTGTTTTTAACTGTTCATTTCGGGGGGAATTTACAATCTCCCATAAATAGTACATAGGATTTTAAGTAGGTACGTACCTTTAACCATGTACATTATATTATATTATATTTTAACTAGCTGAATTACCCGGCGTTCCCAGGAAAAAAAATGTTATTGTTCAATTCCTTTTAGATGAAACACTCTGTGAAAGCAATGTCTTTTTAAGTGTAAATTATATTATACTTTAATTATTAAAGTTTGATATATAGAAATTCCGTTGTCCTTGAGATTCACTTGTGGTTATGTGAGCAATATATTATCCGCTAGGCAATCTACCTGAGGTATATCGCGGGCCCCGTGTGGTTTGTAAGTATAAGTGTATAATTTAACTTTAAAGTATAAAATTTATGCCAAGTTTCTCGTTTTTACTTAATTCAACATACGATAGATGGATATGTTAATTAATACAAAATCCTAACCTAACTTAAAGGTACTAAAATCCGACGAATAAAAAAACGAATCAAACATTAGCGTGTGTATAGATAAAGAAGACAAATAAATCGCCCCTCTCAGAATCAAAAAATGTTTTTATGTTAATTTAAAAAAAAAACCACAGATAGCAAATAGAGTTACAATACTTATATTTTACTTCTAGCTGATATTTTATAGTACCAGTTTAGAAATGAAAGAAGATTAAATAAATAGTTGTTGTATACTTACGATTAACAATACTATATAAACTATTTTTAGTTGGAATGGAAATATTATAGGTACTCTTTATTATTAATCTTTATTTTCATAATATCGTTTACAATTTATTTTGTAATTCTAAAAAAATCATGCACGTATATTTGTATCTTGTAGTCTAATTTAATTTTGAAATGGGTATTTACTTTTAACAATTATTTCACATTTAACAGTCAACCGACAACGTAACGTTCAAACGTTCAGTGTTACTTAGTCGTTCGGTCGTACCTATTATAAATATTATTATAATTTATAAATAATATGAAGGGAAGAAAACCGGCATGATATCAGGAAAAAATTGCAACTGCAACAGTTAATTTTAAAAACAGAGTTGTCATTAAAGTCAACAGTAAAAAGGGTAATGGTTTTTTGTAAACCATGATTTTATATCATTGAATTAAAATTTAAATCATTCATTTAAGTGACCCATACAATACCTAATGTACAGGAGAGTACATGCCATAGTGGGCATGTACCTACTTGCCCCAATTTATATTATGATATTTTTTTTATATAGGTATTGTTGTTGCTAATAATAGCGTTTGGAATGATATAAGTTAATTTCTGAACGGAGTACAGGTAAAAATGCTTTGCATGTTTTTGTGTATAATGGACGACATGGCATTAAATAAGCTTTAAATCTCATTAGTCCCAAGAATGATGATCCTTGTACAGATATAATATCTGATGCAATATCTTCTAATGAGTCAGGTTATTATTAATTTCAGAAATTTATTTAAATTTGAATTTGGAGAGTCTGGTTTTTTACATCCACAGAAACCACCCACGAGCAAGGGGGAACACCTAGCCCGTGACCCACTTGCCGCACCGTGTGTAGGCCCTGACGCCCGGTGGTTGGAACTAGTGGGTTTTTGTACACGCATCAGCGATTGAATGCTGAAGATTTATTTAAAGGGAAAATATATAAGTAATAATTATAATAATAATAAGAATTAGTTTAAAGGTAATCAAGTGGTTTGTATTTTACAGTGACAATGTGATATTTTATAGAATAATAAGATTTTAAAAAATGTAACAATATTAATTTGAGTGTATAAATTGTGTGATATAATGAATAATATAAAGGATTATACGAAAGGTATATAAATTCAGCAGATTAAATACGTAATTTTGGCAGGTAATAAGTTTTTTGGAATATTGTTATGGTCACATGGTATGTACGGAAATAATAGTATTTGTAAGCTTGTCGCAATACGAAAATCTTTTTGCCCGATGTATAAAAATTAATAAGATCATAGTGATTGAACTCTTTTTTTCTCTTGGCCCACAAGAGACTACGTACTATATCAATTCATACAGCCCTCGGGGTTACCAAGTGGTACTGCATGGTATCGTTTGCTAAGTAAGAATTAATTAAATACGCTTAAAGCGTAGGCTTGCGACAGCTAAAAGAAAGATGAGGGAAAAAGAAATAGGACCTGCGTCATGCGACGAGTAAAATCGTGCTTTTCAGGGGGAACATTGTTTAATTACGACTATATTACGACTGACGATGTTGAATTGAACGGCGTGGCTGCTGGCTTTCCCACTTCACCCGCCCTGAGCCCGTCGTTGTGGCTTAGACCATCATGAGTATGTACGTGATGGAAACAGAACCGAAACTGTATGGAGAAAATGCAATGTCCGTTGTTGGATGGTCACAAGGTGGTGGTACCGCAGCACACAAAAAAACAGATCAGACGTGACGGAGTAAAGGTTTTTACCAGGCAGTGGTCTTGGAAAGAGTGTTTTTGTGTTCCGACGGCTACAGCAGCTTGCTGGTCTTGGCTTGTCTTCGTCGTTTTGGTAGGGAAGGTCAGCGTTGACGAGTAGGCATTCTTTATACATTAATTATTGTTAGGGAACAGGTTAACCTGTCCGCGTGCAAGGCGGACGCGACAAAAGCGCCGACGGTGCCGGGTGGTCGTAAATTGTGGTATATCTGTGGGTACGTCAAACAATGCATGATGGTCGGGGGACATGGATTACATAATACTGCGATTGTCATTGCATTAACGCGCGATTTATTATAAAAATGAGAAGGGAAAGATAACTATATTCAACAATTTCACAGCAATATTAATAAAAGTGTGCTAGTTGCGTCAAATAATATTAAATATGTTCCGAACAAATTCGTGACGTTACAAATTCAATAATAATTTTTATCAAAGGCGGGCAAGTTAATGAAAATAATTAACTCAAGTTAAATTAAGTTAAGAGGACACAAGATCGATTAGTTAAAAGTTAGCAGTTAACAAATTATAAATTTAACTCGATAAGTTAAAAGTTCATATAGAAAAAAATATTAACTTAACTCAGTTTAAAAAAAATTAATCTATTTTAGATTCTGAGTGAAACGATGAATGTATTGATTTTTAGTTAAATTGTTCTATTCGTTGAACTCAACAATTATAATTGAATTGATTTCAATATGATATAAATGTGTTCCATAAAGTACCTCAATTGTATAATATAAAATAATACACACAGTGGTGCTAACGGGGTAGTCATGGTAGGCACTTGACTACTCTGCGAACTTTCCCCCCTCAATATTCATTATTATTATCACGATAATTGATAGTCAATCATAAAATACTTTTTTACTATCGTAAATGTAGTTAAACTAGGTTACCCCATCCAAATTAATTTAATAACTTAGATGTGAATATGAATATATATACGTAATATGTGTGTGTGTTAATGTGTTATGTACTTATTTATGACTACCCTGCCAGAAATTCTGCGAAATCCTTATAAAATACATCGAAACGTTCGTAATTATCCATCTAATGGAATTTGGAATTTGGAATTTTGGTACTTTGGGGAGTCAAAAGTATATTTTTTTTAGTAGTTTTCAAAAGTGCCGTGAAAAACAAAAGAAAAATTAGAATACCTAGAACGGGAATTTTTACACACAATCTGTTTTGGAAAAAAATAATTTTGGTTTTGGTGCAACCCTTAAATAAATGACCGTAGATACATACAATTTTGACTGAATGTTTATATTAGCATTTTCTGTACACGATAAAATTTTAAAAATGTCTTAATTTGACTAATTAGTCTTTTTACAATTTGTTGGGCACTCATTAAAAAGTTATGAGGAAATTTCCAAAACCGCCACGCAAAGTTCCTATCAACGACTAACACTAAATGAAACACATCAAAAACTATAGAAAATTGCTGCAACTGTTTGTTAGACGTTGTTGGAAAGGTCCCGCCATTAAGTGTTTGATCTCCATTTATGTTAAACGAATTTTTCAAAAAATGTCACTAGCTTCACAACAACTTTTTTTTCAAATATGCCATGAATAAAAAGAGCCAGGTTGAAGAAAAATCTTTATTTAATCAAAAAAATCGTTTATCAATAAAGAAACAAAGGTTAATATATAATAATATTTATATAATAATAATAATAAGTTTATTACCATCAAATAAGATTACAAATAGTATTAGCCTAAGCTGAAATTTAAAAATTGATGGATCTCCTCAAAAGCCAATGGCTGTGCTAGAGGAGAGAGTTCACAATCGTAATTAATGTTAGATATAAGTATTAACAGCTGATACTATTTTTTTACACTTCATAAATAACGAGTCAACCTTTTATAGTACTGTCAATTAATTTGTATGTGGCTTTTATAATTTATGAGATAGTTCATCAGCTCGAAATATTATGATGAAGTTCAATGTGATCCATTGCTTAGCGAGATTATATTATTAAACATTCTGTAAAAATTCAAATTATTATAGAACCTTGCACACGTCCTTACTTCGATAGGGTGCCAGAGGGTCGAAATCGGTCAAGGTTGGACGTTGAAAAATGGCAGTGAACGGTGATCGCGTCGGCCGGTTAGGTCGTCAAAGGGACCGCGAAGCCGCCGATCGACGAAGACCGCGTTTACGGTACCAGGGTCTCATGCTGTAGGAACCGTTCTCTGTGTCGGGGTCGTAAATACGCATGCAGTAGGTACATATTATTAAATACGGTACCTATACTGTACCTAAATGAAAACTTACCTTTATGGGCTGCAAACGAGTTGTGTCCCAAATACTGAATTGCGTCCCTATGTTTTTTTCGGGTTACACGAATTGTGTCCCTCAGTTTTGTTCGGGTTACACGAATTGCGTCCCTATGTTTTTTTCGGGTTACACGAATTGTGTCCCCCAGTTTTTTTTCGGATTACACACAAGTTTGGTCTAACTAATATAAATGTATAACAATTTTTATAAATTCACATTGAGTAATTTTTTTATTAAAATATTAAAAGTAGGTAAGTTAGGTATATCTTATATAATATTATATTTAACACGAAAAATGAGTATAAAAAACGTCATATTATTATAGTGAAAATTTTAATCTAACAATAATTTATATGTTGTTTCGTCTAATTGATAAAATATAAATAAAAAGCAAAAATAAATACACAAATAATTTTAATAATATTTCATATAAGGCAAACACTTAGATAAAACAATTTTTATAAATTCACATTGAGTAATTTTTTTATTAAAATATTAAAAGTAGGTAAGTTAGGTATATCTTATATAATATTATATTTAACACGAAAAATGAGTATAAAAAACGTCATATTATTATAGTGAAAATTTTAATCTAACAATAATTTATATGTTGTTTCGTCTAATTGATAAAATATAAATAAAAATCAAAAATAAATACACAAATAGTTCTCATAAAATTACATACTAGGCAAAAATTTAAATGATACTGTTTTTATAAATTCAAATCGTGAAATTTGTCCATTTTTATATGCATTTAATTTTTGACTTAGAAATAAATGTTTTTCACGAGTTGTCTTTGATAATTGTCCAGAACTTCTAATTTTAATGTACACATCACATTGTAAATTCTTAATGACTTCAGTAAATTGAAATATATTAGGATGGCTTGAATAAAACATAGAATTAAACTTTGAATGAAATGCTTCGCAACTATTAGTTGTGCGTAGCATTGAATTTGATGATTCTGCCCATACACGAGGAGGAAATAAAGCGTAATTCATGACATAGTTATCCATTAAATAAGTTGCAAATTTTAGAACATCGGAATTATTTGTAACACTACAAGACATTAGATCAAAAACAAATGCATTTTCTACTTCATCTGGGTCGAGAAAAGGTAAACCAAAAACGTGCTTTAAAAATTTGCTTATTTCGGAGGATTGATCCTTATATTCTACAGATAAACCGAGTTCTTGAATTTTTCGCCACCAGCTCTGACCGAGATGGAAGCGACAGCCTTTAATTTCTATTTTTGGCCACACATCAGTGATAGCAGAATGTATTGCTATTTCGAAATCCACAAGGATACGCTGTACATTTAATGTTACATTTAAATCAAAAAAATATTTGTTTATATGTTCAAAAGCTACGAAATATGATTCTTGTCTTTTATTTGGCAATAATATAAATAATAATGGTATATATTGTTCATTTTTAATAGTATGTATTGTGAACATTTGGTAAAAAAATTTTGGGGCACTCTTAAATGTGCCATCAATGAACCACATTTCTGATTTAGCCAGTAATTCTAAATTCGTAGAACAAGAAAATCCAATAATATTATTTTTACGATCATTAATAAATATCATATTTTCCCCTCGGTTTGATATAATTTGTAGATTTTCAATTATTTCATGTACATCAAAAATGGATTTTGGTAGGTTTGGTAAAATATGAGTTCGAGCTTGGTACATATTGTCACGAATACGAGAAATGTCATAAGAAGTTAGTGTTTCTACGTCACCCTTGCGTAACTCATTGTGAATTAGTTTACATGGTCTCTCACACACGTCTTCTATAGCTTTTCTTTTTAAAACATTACTAATTTTTTGTCTGTTTAGAACAGATGTTTCAAGTTTTTCATGATTATGATTAATTTTGCGTTCAATTATTTCATTGACGTTATTAATTTTTATAAAAGACTTACATTTCGTTTTAGTACATCTCCATCTTTGCAATTCGGACTTTAATAATTTATGAAAACAAAACTTGTAACCATCAATTACCAAAAGCATTTTGTTGTTCTCACTTATCATTTGCTCCATAGTGGACGGTTGGTGTTTGACTGACTAGTAAATTAATCGTATAATATTGTATTACTATTATTATATCTCGTCGAAAATTCCGGTAAAATACGATTGAGAACGTTACGGTTGAGAACGTTATTTTTGGTAACACGATTGAGAACGCTTGATATTTATTTATTTTTTCCAACGTTGCCAAATGTAATTGAAAGATAATTTGAGCACGATAATCTGCTATCGAACGATAAAGAACGTTTTCCTTTTTGGCCGAACGATTGATCCGGTTGATATTTAATATTTACCGGAAGTTTATCGGATGTTATTTATAACTTAGATAGGTACCAGATATACGAGAGAATGACTTAATAGGCGTTGTAGTCGTCGCACAAACGTCAACGAAGTATTCGTCAGTTTATAAAATATTATATTAAAATATATTATTAAATATTATAATATATTAAAATTTTAAATTACTATTCGTCGAATGACGGAAAATAATGAAATTAAAATTATACGAAGTGAACGAGGTGAAGATCTAGTATTATTATCTAGATAGTAATAAATATCGTTTTATTCGGAAACGTAAAGACACGCGGTTGAAATGGAAGTGTTCAAATAATAAATGTACTGCAAGTATTCTAACAGACTCAGAAAAAAAATTATTGATTCAAAGACTCGGTAAGCATTATCATTCCGATATCCCTACACCTCTACTATAATAGAACGTAAAGTTGTACGTGAAAACTGCAAGCGAAAAGCTTTTTCTTTTAAATTAATTAATATTCATGATAAATATATGTGGTATGTAGCAAATAAAAGTTTTTAAACATTTTTTAAACATATTTATAAATATTAAATGATATGGCAACGTTGCACGTAAATTCGTTCTCAATCGTATTCTTTTTTGGGTTTTTTGGGGGTCAGTGGTAAGTTCTTTGTTATTTTTAAGTGTTCTCAATCGTTCGGCCAAAAAGGTGTAACGTTCTCAATCGTTCGATAGCCGAAAATTCAAGTGTGATATTGGAATATCCGAGTATAGTTATATGTATATAATATATAGTTCGTTATCTTAATATAGTAGAGGATCAAGACACACATGTACATGTACAATGACAATCGTTGTAGCTCCATGCACACCTTATCTCCACGCGATAATAATAATCGACAGAATCGAATTTTATTCAGTACCTAAATATCTTATAAAATATGTGTTGGTATATTTTATACAACATTGAAATTGAAAAAAATCGAATTTATAAAAAATTTTGTAAACTTAAATAAACTTTAATCGGGACACAACTCGTGTACCCCATTTTTATGATTGGGACACAACTCGTGTACCCCACTTTTATCATCGGGACACAACTCGTGTACCCCACTTTTATCATTGGGACACAACTCGTGTACGAGAAATTTGGTCGGGACACAACTCGTTAACTGCGCCTTTATGATACTATGCAGAAATTGTTGAAAAAATACTGTAATTCACAAAGCGGATTTCAGTCAAATACTCAAATGTCGAACATATAATATAAGATAATCAAATAAATATACTTAGAATATAGCTCGTTGGGTGCAATTCCTATTTGGCCTCCCTCTTCATATTATTCAAAATTAAACATGGACATAAATTATAAAACTTATTACTCCTTCGTCGTGTCGATAACGATTTACTTTGTTCTATGGCTAAATTTAGATATAATTTTCCAAATAACTAATTTTATTAATACCTAATATTAATATTATACATGTGTAGTATATAACAATAAATGTATAGATTTATAATTTGTTAATATAAAATGTCAATGTGTTTCGCGGTATTAAGATGATAATTAAAAACCGCGGGGCCCTAGTGCCGGTACTGTATTTATCTGTATTAATTTAAAGCGAGTTATAATTATTATTGTAATCGGGCAATTCTTAAAGTTACATTCGGCGTTTAAACTTAAATTTGTAAATATTTTGTTTCTATGAATAATACTAATTACTCTCTAATCTCTATGCATGTAGAAGTATTTTATTACATATAAGATGGGTGATTAGCGTCCTCTTAAATAGGTTGTAGGTACTGCAACTTCCCAAGTACTTAATAAAGTTTTTTTTTTCAATAATACAATAGAAGTACTCATTTGAACATTAATTTCCTTGAGATTCAAAATAATTGTTTTTTTAAGTTTTAGGTTCTGAGGGAGGAAGCTATTGGTTTTTCAATCGTGTTTATTTATTTATTATTTTTTTTATCATGTATACAAAATTATTACTAGAAGAAGGGCTTCGATTTAAACATATAGTAAATTACTTTTAAACTTTCTTAAACTATACGTTACTATTATAATTATATACTATTACTTTTCGATTTTCTCAATAGTTATTAAATGCCACCGAAAATCCGACCAATTATGAAAAACCACTAAAAATGGGATTTTAATTTCTAACGCTTTGTTTATCACCATATAAGCGAATAAAAATAAATTTTTAATATTTTTCAATTGCTATTGTAACAATTTATCAGGAGCCTTGTATTAATTTTTTACACTTTTTGGCCCAACAGATAAAACTTTATTGATATTTATAGAAAAAACCACTAAAAAAATTGAAATATGAAAATATCCGTAAATAGCTCAAAAAGAATCAAAATATTTTCAAAATTGTATGGTGTATAGGAAATGCTAATATAAACATTCAGTGAAATTTTCATGTATCTACAGTTATTCGTTTTTGAATTACAACAAAATAATGAAATCGCTACATGAGAAATCAAGTGAATATCCAATGTTGTAAAAATTTGAATTTCAAACGCTCATAAAAATTTAATTTGACTGTCCGGTAGAGATTTTTTTATTGATAAAGGTGGACAAACTTATGAGTAATCTTGTATTACATTTTCAAATCTTAGATTTAAAAAGAAAAATTTTTACGAATTCTTAACACAAAATAATTTGCTAATTTTAGTGATTTTTCCATATTTTGTCAACTTTTGAACTTTAAATGCTTATAAAAAAAAATTGTGACTAAGGATTTTTAATATTTTTCATCCGCCTTTGAAACAATATACTAGGAGCCTTCTATTACATTTTCAAGCTTTCGCAACCAACAAATAAAATTGTATTGATATTTTTAGAAAAAAGACTAAAAAAAAATGGAAAATGAAAATGTCCCTAAACAGTTCAAAATAAATCAAAATATTTTGAAAATGTTATCGTGTATATAAAATGCAAATATAAACAACCAGTGAAAATTTCATGTATATACGTTCATTTCTTTTAGAGTTACACTAAAAACTAAAATCGATTTTTTGGAAAACCGATTTTGCATAAAAATTACCGTTTTTAATTAATTTTTATGTTGTTTTTCCCGGCGCTTTTGAAAAGCACTGGGAATTTTAAACTTTAAAATTCACTTTCCAATCGAACAAGATACTGAAGTCGAAAATCGAAGCATCATTTCGACTACTTATCGTGTGCAAAGACAAAAAAATTAAAAAATTAAAAAAAAAATATAAAAACACACATCATTGTAAAATCAATACAGAATCTAAAACTATTTAAATTGAAATTTGTAATATTAATTCAACTTACAGTCTATTATTAAATATAATAACAATATAAAATATCTAGGCTGACAAACCGTCTCCGCTCAGAATCGTTTTTCCTGTACAATGATCAGGGGCGCATCAAGGGGGGGGGGAAAGGAGCAGTTGCACCAGGCAGCAGGGGTTGCCAAATATTTAAGGGCGGCAAAAAAGTGTCGATTGTCATATAGTAAAAATAAAATATTTTGTAGAATAAATATTAATTATTACTTTTACGAATTTACGATTTCAATTGTCGGAATATCTAACATCGTAATGGAATCTAATACTGGAACTATTATAGGTACTTATTGGGAGAGAACGCTGTTTACGGATCTTGTTTTCGTAATACTTAGTACCTACTTACTAATCGAACTATTTTTAATATTATCACTATTCACTACATAATATATTGAGATGTAATAGCCGCCGGTTCACATTTAGCATGTAATTAGCATGTATTTGTATGCCTGTCCACGCAACTGTATCGTAATCCGTTCATCTACAACACCGTCTACGCACCGGCCGCTAGCAGGCCTTGCTCGAACCGCAAGGCCAACAGCCCCTGAACCAATGTTTATAGATAATAATTATCTATAAACCTTGGGCCAGGCGGCCAGCACACCGAACTGCAACGACCCCAAAATCAGGCACCAGTTGATGAATGATACGAACCTCGAGCTCTCGTCCACCGTCATCGGGATCTGGCTGTCTGGTCCCAGAAGTGGTAAACGGACCCTTTGTTCTATCTATTGTTTGAGTTGCATACCGCGAACATTTCGTACGGTTAAAATAAATTGATAAAAATCGATCGTGGACACAATAAACCAGGAAATATATTTCACAAAATAAGATAAAATTAAATTGCTCAAAATTTTAAATCGAGAATCGTGATCTCAATCATTATGAGACATGAGTTTGGTGACACAATACACAACCCATACACTAAAATACAATATGAACCAAAACAAACTACTAAACTTAATCCAAAAATGTTTAATTAATATGGATATGAATATACTATTTTAAGAATAAATAATTATAAATACACAATAACTTGAAATAATTTGTCATAATACTTTTAATTTTATATATTGCCATAATATTTTTAAATATATATATTATGAGCTAATGACGTATAATTGACAGTGGACTTTTAAAAAATTCACGAAGCTTGTTGCCTGTACATAGCACGAATTTATTATAATAACTAATATTATTATTATTTATGTAAGTTAACTACATATATGTCTTGTAATAAAAAATTATGTGAAATGTATAAATTTTTTTCTAAATCAAATAGTACAAACTGTCCACCATATACATTTTATTACTATCTGAAATAGTACAAACTGTCCGCCATATTCACTGTTGTTACTACCTAAAATAGTTCACACTCTCAGCAGTTTTAATTTTTTCTAGGTGAGCGTACAAAGTATCCTACAACCCCCAGAAGTTCCTTCATGATCGGTGACTTCCAGCCGATTATGATGCCCACCTTCATTATGGACAGTGACTCTGTAGCACAGGTTATGATACAATATTGTTATTTAATAAATAAACATAAACTCAGAGCCACGGTGCACCATAATTGCATGACGGTGTGTGTATATAGTATATCGAAGCAGGAGTTGCCTATTTTGCTCACATAACTGTTACTTGGGGAACCATTAGCTTCAAATTATTTTGTTTATATCAATATTTTTAGTATGCTCATACAAGTTACTAATGGAAAAAAAGTACGTGGAAAATATCTAATCTATATATAAACTGTCCGTCTTATTGCTATCTAATGTCAACAGATACCAAATACTCACCAGTATTTGCTCGCCGGGGATCGGCGGACATTTATTTTAGCCAAAACATACCAATATTTCTTCCATCATATTGATCGACCTAGTGATGCGATAATAGTTTTTAAAACTGATTTGGATTCGTTGTAATGTCTACTTATAGATTAGACAGTCCACTTTTCCCAATTTTACAGTTTCAATAATAATTAAATGTGAGAGAAACGATAACACGTCACTAATGATGTGAAAACATTAGCGTAACCAACGACGGGTTAAACTGTGTAAAATGCAGGTAAATATGTTATGCGACATGCCGACATGACTAATATTTTAATGCACGAATTAACTCTTAGTTAACTCCAAAACATCAGAAATATTGTGTTTTTGTAAAATCTTCAAAATTGTACCTTTAGAAATTAAGTTATAAATGAAAAATTGCGGACTTTTTAATGGAAATTTATATTAAATTCAGAATCATGGTAGCCATCATCGTCGTCGTAGTCAATTATCACTTTTACATGGCTTGAAACCGATTGAAAAAATGTCTGTTTTGGTTTCAATTTATACACAGGTTTCAAATTTTTTTTCGGTTTTGGTTTTGGATTTGGTTATCGGTTTCAGTTTTTAAACGGTTTATACCGGTTTCAAAAATCGGTTTCAAGATCTGGACTATTTACGTTCATTCAGAGTTTATTAATTTTTTTTGAATCGCTGGATCGATTGTCCGATCGCCTATTGTGTAAAGTAAACTTTCCAAAATGTCAAGATACAAATATTTTCAAAAAAAAAAAACCGCTTTTTAAATTATATTTTCGGTTTTTAATTATAAATTATAATTTATAATTTATAATACAGGTATCCAATTTATTTCGAGTTGGTATTGAATTTAATACCGGTTTCCAATTTTTTGCGGTTTCGGATTTGATTTTGTTTTTGGTTTCGGTTTTATAACGGTTTATACCGGTTTCAAGCCCTGCACTATTAACTGAGAGAAAAAGTAAATTGTAAATTAGGGGTTTTATGTGACAACGAGTAAAAGGAAACTGAGAAAAACCAGCCAAGTGCGAGTCGGACTTTTGGTTATTTTTACCGAGGATATCATGATATTTTTAAAAATCAATTGTTTTCCTGTTTTTTTGGTATACCATCAAAAGTAAGTACAATAGAGAAAATGTGATTACTTCTTAAACTTAAGCGTACCAAAACACATATATTTAAAAATAAAAAATTAGTCTAAAAAGTAATTTTTTATTATTTTAATCGATTAACTAGATTTGTTCCATATAATTTATTCTAATCTGAATTGTCGTATTACTTTTTCATGGTGACGTAACGGCCACGTACAACCCAAGCAACTCGCCAAAATTAATTTTTTTAATAATATTGTGAATAACACACAATCAATTAATTACAAACCTTACGCATTTCATGATATTTTACTTTTTTAATTAATCTCTTTATTTATAGTTAGGCTTAGGCAATAGGTATAATTTTATAATTTATAATATAAAAACAAATTTGTTTTAAAAAGAAAATATTTTTAATTTTCAAATCAAACATTCGGATAATGTAATAGGTAGTGTAAAACAAGTAATAATATTATATAATTAACAAATTTTTAAACCCAGTCTTTAAGTTTATCTATTTATCAAACAAACCCAAAATAATAACATAACAGGTAAAAACCGATATATAATCAACAATTTATTGTGTCCGGTAGGCGGTAATGATAATAATAATATATTATTTTTGACGGCAGTGCAAACGGGTATTGTTCCCTCCCGTACCGCCTTGGGTTCAAACTGCACAAACGGGTATCGTCCCCTCCCGTACCGCCGCCGCTCGAAGTGAACGTCGAGCCATAGTCGCCGCCGTCGGAATAGTGTCCGCCGCCGTCTACCCACCGTTGTGCCTGGTGCCCACCTTGGGTTCAAACTGCACCAAGGTATAGGCACTCTGTGTATTGGCAAAATCGGGTGACTGTGGTCTTGAGCACGGTCTCTAAGGGGGCGTGGCATATGTTATCATTTAAATAAATCATATCAATAATACCAGTCCACAGAATAATACAATATATTGTTTCATTAACAATAAACCAATGTAAAATTACATTATAGTTTTTAATTTATACTAAAACAAAATCCTTATTCATTTTACCAAAATTTAATATTGATATACTTAAAATATGAAAAATAAATTATTATAAGTAAGTAGTAACCATTGCTTTGTATACGTTTATAAAAATTCCGTAACAAAGAGTTACACGTTGCTAACGTTCTATCAGATTACGGGTACGGTACAACTTTTATAGTCCAATACATCATACCGTGGGGATACGTAAACCCTCACAGCTGATCGGGTGTCTATTCTATATTGTTCTGTGACAGCACTAACGAGCATTGTTCCCCGTACCGCAGCCGCACCTAGCGAACGCCGAACCATAGCCGCCGCCGTCCGAGTAACCGCCGCTGCACACGACGTGTTAATCATTGTTGTGTCGTCGACAATAATCCTACCATTATTACTACTACGGAATCGTTATTGTGTCGTCGACCATCGAAAAAGTGCCGTATTATTGATATTACTGTTATCGTTATATCTCAGTTCCACCGTATTATTATTACGCTGTGTCTAGATACCCGGGTGCCCGTGTAGATAAAGCGTACACGGAACCATCCGTGTATATAATCGATACCCGGCTGATTTATGCGCATGCGCCTTACACACCATAATTTTATATTGTTATATAATATAATCTATCGGCGATGATCATCTAGTTACTAGTTGCTATAATAAGTTGCCATAATTTATAATAAGTTTTTTGGAATATTACAATCTCTTACACTCAAGATGAAGTTAGGAGACCAATTTCAATATTTCGAAGATTTTGAGAAAGTGTTCAAACAGTATAAAGATACAAACTTTGTTGATTTTTCTGTTCACGATTGTAAGACTTTAGAATCCATCCGGGCGAAGCATCCTGGTGGAAAAGGAGCTAATGCCCCAGGACAGTTGAAATACTACTATATAAAATATATATGTGTACACGGCGGTGTGTATAAAAAGAGGAAAACATGCCTTGACAAACGTATAACCTCGTGAGTAACTATTTTGTATTTTCAGGTGTTTAGGGATCTAAGTGCCTGATTTCCAGTAATAGTTATATTATATATTATTCTTGTTTAATTTCAGAACATTAAAACAGGGCTGTGAAGCATATATTTATGTACGAATAAATGAAAAGGGAAATGCATTAGTCATTTCCAAACTTAATGAAATCCATAATCACCCTGTATCTCAGACTATGTATAGTTTTCTCCCAAACCAACGTAAGGTAACACCAGAAACAACAGCAGCAATTGTGGAACTAATGGATTTAAAAGCCAACAAAAAATTAATCCAGAATAAGTTGATTAATGAAACAGGGAAGGTTATAACATTAAGAGACATTACAAACAAATGTAGATCGGGTAGGTATTTAAGTATCTAACTATGTTATAGACTATCAGTCTTGTAAAAAATACTTTTGAAAAAGTATTAAAATACTAATACTAGTATTCGAATAAAAAAGTATTAAAAATACTTTTAAAATACTATTATAAAAATGTATTTTACGAATACTCACAAAATATTTGAATACGAATACATGTATTTTTTTACATTTTTATGCTTTATAATATATGTATATGTATATTGTACACCGGTATAGGTACCTATTAAGTTACTACTTACCATCAATTTTAACAATTACTATTTACTATGACATGTCTGACTATATAGAGATACATACATGTTCACATATTTCATTCTGCATTCAGATATATTTCAACTAATATTGATTAAATTTTAATGAAAAAAATAAAATAAAAAGTGGTATTAACTATTAATATATTATTAATGATTAAATGAATTATTAATTATTAATTATTAATCTTTATAGTCTGGCATGGTACATAGGATTTTTTTAGAGGAGTTTATTATATGTGGGGGCTTTATACACTCCATTTCAGTCAGCAAACATCATATTAATTAAATAATATAAAATATTGGGTAGAACCATATTATTACCTATGACATAATGACAACTTTTTTCATACCACAAATTCTATAATTTATCTAAACATGTATTTATTAATTAAAAGGAAAACAACAATCAAATTGTGATATTGGAGAAATAATCCAAAAATTAAAAAAAACATATCATTGTTCAGTGGAATTATCTGTGTCTGAAGATAATAGTTTGATTGGGATATTCATTCAGGACAAAATTATGCAAGAGTCATTTCAAGCATATCCTGAGGTAAAAGTACTAGAAATAAACTTTTTTTATATCAAATATCAATATAATAATTAATAATTGATAAATTCTGTAAGCCTCTAAGTTTAAAACAAATTTAACCCTAAGGCCTAAACAGTAAACGTTGTAGTATTTGAAATTATAAATCTAAAATTTTTAATAGTATATTATAAACTATATACTAATAATAATTTATTAATATTTTCAAATTGATTTTAGGTAATTTTTGTTGATGCTACGTATAAATTAATAGACTGGAAAATTCCAGTATACATATTATTATTAGAAGACGGTAATGGGCAAAGTGAGGTAGGAGGCATTGGATTACTTGTAAATGAAGAACGTGAAACACTTCTATGGTTTTTTCAAACCTTCAAGTGCTTAAACTCAGCCAGCAATTTAATTCGTTTATTTGTCAGCGATAAAGACATGAAAGAACGGTCAGTTATACGAGAAGTATTCCCAGATGCTTCTTTAGAAATATGTTTGTTTCATAGTTTAAGAACCTTCAATAGAGAATTGACCTGTGAAAAACGTGGAATAACACCCCAAGTGCGAGATCAAGTCAAAAATATTTTTGAAAAACTATGCTATTCAAAAAATGAAGAAGAATATTCCTGTTTGTATAAACATCTACAAGAAGTTGCTCCTAATTCAGTTTTAGAGTACTTTAATAATAATTGGCATGATTTAAGGAATGAATGGGTAACAGGTTTAACTAGCAGTAATGGGAACTTTATGAATTTAACAACAAACAATAGATTAGAAAATTTTAATGGTAAATTAAAAAGTATAATTCCTATTTTTTCAAATTTGGAAACATTTGTCGAAAAATTATTTGTTGTTATTGGATGTTTAAGATTAGAAAGGGATAAAAATGCACTGAAAATGGTTCAAAAACAACCAACTACTAGTTTACAAAATCCAGAATTAGTTAAATATTTTAATCTTTTAACACTTTATGCATTTGAATTTCTTAAAAAACAATTTCTCAGTAAAGTATCCTTTAATAAAAATACAACCGAAAAAACATGTAATTGTCAATTTTTCATGGCAATGAGATTACCATGCTGTCATATATTTGAATATCGACGAAAATCAAGTTTTCCTTTGTATGATTCAACGCTATGTGATAAACGATGGTCAAGAGAATTCTACTACAGATCACAAAGAGCTTTAAAAACAGCCATAGTCAATTCTGAATGTAATGAACAATATGATGTGGAAATAAATGTTGAACCACGTATAGAACAGATTAAATCAAAAAAACCGAAAAGTAGTCATGAGAAATTTCGAAAGGCATCTCTTTGTACTACTAAAATTGCTGAGCTTATTTCATATACATCCAATGTCCATTTTGATAGAAAACTTGAACAACTTAATTTACTGTTAAGAAGCTGGAGTGATGGGAAAGAGATTTCAATTACAGTTATTGATGGTATAAAAGTTCAATACTACTACTACTACTATTATAATATTAATATAAGGATATAGGAGGGCCCTTGATTATAAATAAAATAAACCATTATACCTTATAGATTGATATTTTTGAAACTATTTAGTTTCATTATAATTTATAATTATACATTTTTTCATTTATTTTTAAAAATATTTTTCTCGACCACTGAGTACCAGAGTACCTAGTACCTACCCATCTTAAAATACTAACAGTGCTTGTTAAAAATAACTTGCTTAGAAGATAAATACCAAACAACTATTTTGACTAAACATATTTGTTTTGTATTTTTTATTTTAGGTATTTATTTGTTTCTATAACTTTGAAAAAATATTTTGACTGATTTTCAAATAACAATAGTTATATAATAGTGGCATTTGCTTCTAATTTAATGAAATAAATATCTAAAAGCTTACCTATACAAATATTATTTATTAAATGTAAACTTTTTAATATTTTATGTTTTCTTATGGATACTTCAAGGCAATAATGAAAAAATAGAAGAGACAGTGGACATTGACAATATTAATGATGATGATGATACCATTGTGTGCAATGATAAAATATTAAATAATAATTTAAATGGTAAATAAAACATAACTAATTAATCAATCAAAAACATTATACTGCATTTAGGAGTTATTTTAACATTGTCATTTGTCTTTATATATTCTTTAACATAATTATCCACCAAATTTATGGTAAATATTATGGCAATTATTTTGACTAAACATTTTAGTTTTATATTTTTTATCTTAGATATTTATTTGTTTCTATAACTTTGAAAAAATATTATGACTGTTTTTCAAATAATTATAGTAGTTATATAATAGTGGCAATTTCTAACTGAATAAAATAAATATCTGAAAGCTTAATTATACAAATATTATTAAATATAATGTTAATTAAATGTGTCTTTTTTAATTTAATTTTTTTTAATATTATATGTTTTTTATGTATACTTGAAGGCAATAATGAAAAAATAGAAGATCCAATGGACATAGAAAATATTAATGATGATGATACCAATGTGTGCAATGATAACATGTTAAATATATATTTAAATGGTAAACAAAACTGAACTAGTTAATTAACCAAAAACATTATATCTACATACTGCATTTTGAGAGTTATTTTATTGTCATATTATTCAACATAATTACCCACCGAATGTAATGGTACCCGTACAAAATATAAATATACTATTTATATTATATGTTTTTTTAGGTGATTTTATGGACACAAGTTATAGGATACAAAATGTCAACACCACTCAACATGATCATAACTATTTTATTACTGCTGAAGGATTAATGAATGTCAAATATGCTGATGTCAACTGATCTATTTTTAATGATGCCTCAACTGATCAATTAGATAAAGACTTGTCATTACCTACTTTTGGTATGTTTTTTTAATTAAATACTTTTATTTGTATAATATAAATTATAAATTTAAATAATGTTTATATTGAAAAATATAATGAATAATTTTCCAGATCAACCTGATACAACATCAATTACAATAACCAATGTACTGAAATCAGATTCTACAAATCATTCAATTGGTATTATTTATATTATTTTTAATCAATTATTACTAAGATTTTGAGTTATTTTAATATTTTACCAATTGTCCATTTCAGCTGTTCGTGATATAAAATTTCCAAATAAAATTAAAACCTGTGGTCGACCCAAAGGAGCTATATTGACAACTATTGGATTACCAAAAAAAACAAAGGATTGATCAAACCAGTTGCTTTTAGACTCAAACATTATCTAGAGCAACAAATTATAATTATTCAGTGGTTAACAAATCATTCAATTGCCCGAAATGTCAGAAAACAAAATTATATTATACAAAGAGAAGACATAAAAACTCACGTTGAACTCATTCATATGGGAATAGTTGAACCAGAAGTTAATATTCATTTAACCAAACCATTGTGTAGTACTAGTGCTTGGGATTTACTCAAAGACATAATTGAATTAAAAAAGGAAAATTAATTAATGTTTGGGTGTGCCCTACTTGTCAAAGTGAAATAAATGATGAAGATTCCATTTTATGTAATTCCTGTCTAACGCTGTACCATAAACAATGTGTCAACGTAACATCCAAAAAGAAAAAATTTAAATGGAAATATATAAACTAATAAGATATTCTGAGATACTTTGAAAAGTATTTAATATAATTTGTTCGTTTAAAATCAATGTAATGAAAAATAAATTTCCCAAAAAACATGATTGAAAATTAGTTTGTTTTGCCTATGGATCTTTAATTATTTCACTTATTTTCACGATATGTGAAATAAAATAAAACTATATAATATGAACGATTTTTAAGTTTATGTACGGATAGGGTATGTATGAGCATATGAATATTAATGTTATAACCAAGGATGTGAATTTAATGAACTTAAACTTAAAAAATGTCAAAAATATACAATATAAAATGCCAAAAATTATAGCATAAAATTCACTTAAAAGGGTTTTTAATTTAATTTTTATATTTATATCGATATTATAGGATAATATAAAATAAGTTCATTACATTTTACATGCATAAAAATGTGTTTATTTAATAAAAAAAAAAAATAATAAAAATATTGGTTGAATTTTGTTTAATGTTATTCACTTGCAACATTTTTAAAAATTTTTTTTATGTATTGTTTTTGTTAAAATAATAAAACTAACTTAAATATATTTATTTATCTTTAGTCTTTACTATTGCATTGGACAGAAAAAATAACAAAAAATGTAAACATGTCAATATTTGATTAAAAATACCGGAAAATAAACTACAAAAGGAAAATATGACCTAAAAAACCTATGCAAAAACATGACATAAAAAATTAAAAACGTCAAAAAATGCAAATTAAAAGTTTCATAAATGGATTCGTAGTTACATAATTCAAATTATGTACTTACGAAGCTACGTTTCATAATCCCCCCAAAAAAATGCACTTTTCTACAAATTCATAGCTAGTTTTCTGTTTCATCAAGCAACTTATTTTGGATTAATTTTTTATAAGCATTTAAATCCATTAATTCTACACTATATTATTGCTGAAGATGTTTCTGGTGTTAACTTACGGTTGGTTTGATAGAAAAGTATATACTCGCTAAACGTTAAAAAAGTTCTAACACTTATTATAGAAATAAAATTATGCGCATAAATCAGCCGGGTATCGATTAAATACACGGATGGTTCCGTGTACGCTTTATCTACACGGGCACCCGGGTATCTAGACACAGTGATTATTATTATTGACGCTATATTTTAATGTGTGATAATTCTTAAATCGCGTAATAATATATCTTCATACGATATTCACTGATCGTATAAACGCCGATTGTTTAACATTGCCGGTTAGACTCGGTAATCACCGAACGTGCAGTCTCCACTACACGCAACCAGCAGCTGAAGTCCACCCGTACCAATCAACACCACGAGCCACTACCTACTCAACGACGTCCGTGAGTCCACCTTAATAACTTTATATTGTAAATCAATCCTTGCTAAACGTTTTTTCAACTGTACGTTGCTTTATGCAATTCACTCATATTAAAAGAAAATATTGTTCGAATAACTAATACAATGAAATTAATAAAAAAAATATTGATGATATAATAACTAAATCAACGAAAAATCTACGTGTTATTATTTTCATTACATTGGCCGCAGTACGTACTTGACCATGATTTTAGACGGTTCCTATCACAGAATATTCCGTGATAGTATACAGCCTTAAAGTACTGCGGTGAGCCAAGGCTATAACCACAATACTCTTCTCCGTCGGTCTCACCCACATATATATACAATAATTTTATTGTATACATCTGTGGTCTCACCTCCTATCAATGGTTACACCGACCGGCGACCGTTGCGACCGCCATATTATCTAGTTGTTGAATATATTATCTATGGCGACTGTCGACTTGTCGAGCGATCGACGGCACAGTCTCTTTCTCGTCAACTCCGATCCACGAACCGTACACCACACACTTCACGTTTCCGGCCCACGGTCTTGTCTTGCTCGCGTTTCAATCAAGAAACTTCAAATTGCTTAAGGTAAGTTTATTAAAACGTCGATACATTTAAAATAGTTAGGCATTTACAATATATTTACAGTATTATCATAGCTTACATTACTTTGATAAATACTGGTACCTACGTTTGATTACATTGTACATTATTGAAAATGATATATTTTATACTTTTTGATGTTGACCGAACTAGGTAGATACTTACATCTTACTACTTAGTACTTACGGCTGAACCCACTAAAAAAAATAATAATAATACTGTGTTATTATAATAGGTATTTGCTATGAAGTACAGGATTTTCAAGAGTGCGTCTTCGCTGTTAGGTCCTAAATCCTAATCAGCGTCTTGTATCGCTAGTCGCGACAACTTGATTGAAATTAATTTAATTAAAAGTTGTACTTGCAGAGTGGTTTTCATCTTACTAATGAAGTGAATAATCAAATATTATAATCAATTATTCATAATCAAATATTGAAGGAAGTAAGGTATATGCACTTTAGTAAATTAATAGTAATTTTTGCATGAACAAAGTGCATTTCTTATCTAAAAATTTAACTACAAAATAAGTACAGCGTCCCCTTGATACTATTAGTTATTGCCTTTAGATTTGATTTATATAAAAATAGTTGAATTCAGTTTAATTTATATTTGTTTTGTGACGGAGATACATGACATGGGTAAGGCATTCTCATGATATCAACATACTTACATACTACTTATTTACTTATTTCAGAGTAATTTTTCTCTTTTCATCCGCCCTAACAACATGCCACACTACACAGTTTAATTTCCTTGATACATAACAATCTAAACTGCTGAATTAGATAATAGATTTTTTCATATCAATAAATTGAAAAAAAAACTTAAAATTTAAAATTGAAGTTGATCGAATTGTAAATTTTCCAATTATTAGTAATACCTATTATAAATTGTAATCAAGTATAGGTATTACCTCTTTAGACTAATTTAGCCTATAGTCAGTATAAAATACTCATAAATATTAAATACTATTAATCTACCTATATAGTATTAATTGCTACTACATAATATTATAATCCAAGACTACTGTGTGTTGTATATCTTTGTGCAAACTGGTAATAGTAATGTGTATGTATGTTGACTACAGATATGCTTCAGGAGTCAAACTGTATACTCCTGGCATTTGAGCATTCATTATCAGCCTGAGTGTAAATTAAAAAAAAATAAGTGCATAATATTAGATTCTGAGCGGAGCGAGGGATCTAGTGGTTTTACAATGGTAGTTATTTATTTATTTATTTTTTTTATCCTGTATACAAAATTGCTACCAGAAGGAGTACTTCGATTTTAACATAGAATATCTTATATTTTAGCAAATTGGATCAAGGTGTACCACCTTTAGAGAGGACATTTTTCGATTTTCTCAATGTTATTTAGTGCCACAGGAAAAATTACCAACAAATTTACTACCATAGCAAAGACTAAAAAATAATAAAATTATAGTATTAATTCAACTTAAAGACTATAATAAATAATAATAATATAAAAAATCCAGACTGACAATTGAATCCATCTCCCCTCAGAATCGTTTTTCTTACACTACATATTATAATATAACATCATTGAATTCAAGTTTAATACAATCCATTATACAATGACCCACTTGTACCCTACTTTACAGCAGAGAGACATCCACTTACCACCTTTTTTATTATTCATGTTTTGTAATTAATCATTCTAAATAAAAACTAAATTTACAATTTGAAATGCAACACCTGCAAGAAATACACATATCCACTA
This sequence comes from Macrosiphum euphorbiae, assembly GCA_949089665.1. Lineage (NCBI taxonomy): Eukaryota > Metazoa > Arthropoda > Insecta > Hemiptera > Aphididae > Macrosiphum > Macrosiphum euphorbiae. The sequence continues at coordinate 74,234,235 of CARXXK010000003.1, read as the reverse complement.
TTTGTGAACCATAGTTGAATATACATTTTATAATATTACTGTAAGGAAATTTGACTTTGATAGTACTTTTTATTTAATAGATTAACCTTCTAAACAATTTGTATTTATGCTTATTATTTATTTTAAAATCAATTTCATACACTGTTTTTAGTCTAAATTGTATCAAGAACCGGACTTAGTAAACGATATAATCGGCAATGCAAAATACAAAGGAAATTTTGGAACCCAGTCAATGTCACCAAGCCAAATATGAGTATAGGAAATCGTCGTATACGGAGATATATAAAGTACTACAAACCTTACACCAGTGAGTAGTAAATGATTTACTATTAACATCAAAAGATTACTTATTAAAAAATGTAGTTGACAAACTTTTTCTTATTAATTGTTTTAAATGTAAGTTTACTAACTCAATATGATTTATTATGAATTTATTTATATTTTATATATTTTTAATTTCTTAAGGTAAAGATTACGTATTTGAAGCATTAAGTTTTCATTTACTTAAGTCAGAAGAACTTATCACTATTCCACATAACATCCGAACAACATCTAGATAGTCTTTTGGTACACACGAAAATGAGTTGGAGTTGGCGTAATAAATAATTATATTTATGCTGTACGTTATATTGAAATATAATTTATTACTTTATTAGTAATTTCTGTTATATAGTAGGAATGTAGGTACTAACATTACATATATTATATTATAAATTCAAGGTTGGTGGTAATGATGGCAAAAGGCATTGAAACAGTGCAGAAGTTTTTGACTGCAGAACTCGATATTGGCGTACAATATCTAGTATGACTACTAGACGAGGTGGCCATGGGCTTGGAGTGCTGAATAATCTTTTATATGCGGTAAAATGTTTATAACTTAAAGATTTTAAATTTGTAATAGGTGCATTTGTTATAATTGTAATCTGAATAAACTAAGTTCCCAGAGGATAATCACGGAATACCCAAACTAAAAAATGTTATAACTTAAAATTTTAATAATAGACTAATTCAAATACTTGTTTAGTCCAATGATTTAATAACTACAGGGGAAACTGATTTTTTTCATTGACGACAAACTATAATATATAGTACATTATTAAAACTTTGTTTCTTTTTTTTTACCAGTTGTATGTATAATTTATTAATGTTCTTGTTAAAAAATAATCTTAATAATGTTATTAGTTAATTATATTGTTTATGTTTGAAAATAATAATACAAACTATGTAAAAGTAAAATTATGTATTGATTTTAAATTTATTATAATTGTTCAATTTATACAATATTCAATTTTATATAATATATTAACTATAAATAAATGTTTAAGTTCATAAATATATATTCAATCACTGTCATTGAAAAATGCTTTACTGTATTCCATTGATTTTACAATCAAGGGTTTTTTAATCTGCAATTAATGTATTAATTGAATTGTGTATTTTGTATAGGTTGGAGGTGGTAATTCAAAGAGTATAATAAACTCTGTTGAATGTTATCATCCCAGTCTTCATAAATGGATACCAATTGCAGACATGTGTGTACGTCGCTTTTTAGTGGATGTTGGAGTTTTGAATGGTGTACTGTATGTTGTGGATGGTCGGGATGGAGCTCAAGTTCGGAGGAGTGTTGAAGCATACAGACCAAATACAGGAGTTTGGTCTACTATTCCGCACATGCATTTTTGTCGATATAGTGCAGGTATGACTACTCGTTTCATAATTTTTAAAAATTGAAAATGAAACATATTTTTTTTTTAAATATATTTAATTTAAGTGTAACTTCTTAATATAGTGGTAGCTGTATTAGATGGTTTATTGTATGTCGTCGGTGATTACGACGGAGCTTCTAATTTGGATTCTGCAGAATGTTACAACCTTAAAACTAATACCTGGACCATGATCACAGCGTCAATGAATATCGCAAGGAGTTTTGTAGGAGCTATAGCCATTGATGTACCACAATATTTTAAAGCATTCAGTGATAACAGTGTATATACTCATTATTGCTCTCTGTTGTTGCATTAATTTGTTTTGTTTTATCTAACAGTTACTAGTGCAATTAATTTTATATTACTTATTGAGTGTTCTTGTTGCGGTGTACGTCGATTTGCATAATGATAATTGTATACTAATTTGGTAAATATTTTCATTGTTGCTTTTACTCAAGTCGTTGTGGACATCGATATTTGGTACGTGTTACCATTACTTTTTATCAATAGTTATTGGCCGTTTTATCATTACTAGCTGTGGCCTTACCAGCTGTTTCTTTTGGAGACTTAAACGGTGGTTCAAATTTTGTTATAATTTATATTTATATTTTAAAATGTTGAGCTTAATTTAATCGTATACGGTGTTCTTGAGTCTTCTTCACCAGATACCTCTGTAAGGATTGAGCATGACAAACTTACTATTTCTAAATCTCTCGGTTCGCTGGAAAGTGCTGTTCCTGAGAAATTTAAGTTAATTGGTAGATCGCGTGCTGAGTTTATACGTCCAGTAAAAATGATTTGTGAATCTAAAGATACTGCTTTTAACCTACTTTCTGCATATAATTCTGCTTAACGTTTGGGAATGCCTTTTCCTGTAGGTTTTCGGATGTCCAGGGATAGAACTTTCTTGCAGCGTAAGCTCTTGCGCTCATGCTACGAGGACCTTAAAAGGAGAGTCAAAAGTGGTAAAACAGGCCTGCGTATGATATTCGTAAACGGGTTCCCTACAGTTGGTTCATCTCTTTCAAACAACGAGGACAGTCGTTTCAACAGTCATGCCAGCCAATCCTAGCTTCTCCGCTGCACCATGATAAAATCTTAGGATTTTATCAAAATTGCCGTGGACTTCGAACCAAACTATCTAATTTAATTTGTAATATATCTGCTTTTAACCATTTATTTATTGTAATAACAGAGACCTGGTTAAATAATAATTTTAATGATAATGAACTTGGTTTATATAACTATAATATTTTTAGATGTGACAAGTGTACTAATACCAGTGTATTTTCTCAGGGTAGAGGCGTCCTCATTGGCATTCATAAAGACTATCCTGCATCTCTTATATCTGTCCCTGATCTAAATGTTGAACATGTTTTTGTTCGCTTTACGGTTGGTCAATCTAGGTGGTGTTTATTTTCCCCCTAACTCTTCTCTTATCCTTTATGAGTCACATATTAACTCTATCGATTACATAAGTAAGAGCTACCCTGCCCACGCATTTATTTTATGTGGTGACTACAATTTGCTGGAGATATCCTGGGACAATGACGACCATGGTCTAATTTTTTCTTCCTTAACACACTCTCGGATGCTTGCATCCCTGAAGCATTCGTTACCATTACCTGTAATTTAGTCTTTAACCCTTTCACTGCTATGTACTAAAATCAAAAGTACTTGCCCTGTGCTGAAGGTTTTTAGAAAAAAAAAAAAAAAAATTTTTATCACTTTGTACCGGAAAATATTTAATATCTCCTTGAATATTAGTGATATACTGATATCACAATTCTGATAACAATGTAGATAATAACACAACATGTAGATAATAACACAACCTATAACAAATTTCCCGCGTTTTTCTTTATAATTGTAAATTCGATTGCCCGCATATATGCGGGCATAGCATATCAAGAATGTTTTCTTCGCCCGCATATATGCGGGCATAGCAGTGAAAGGGTTAACAACTATGTATACCAATCTTTTAATTTGAAAACACAGGTAGATACCATTTACACTGATTTCAATAAGGCATTTGATTCAATTAATCACAATGCCCTAATCCAGGTCCTCAACTTATCTGGAATCGGTGAACCACTCCTGTCCTGGTTTTCGTCTTACCTCTCTTGCCGTTACCAATGGGTCAAATTGCTTGGAGTAAAATCCAATGTGTATCTTGCTACGTCCGGTGTTCCTCAAGGAGGTAGGTCACCTATCTCCGCTCCTGTTCTCTCTAATAGCCAGATTTTATATTTTGCAGATGATATTAAGCTCTTCTCTCGTATATCCTCCTTGGATGACTGTATTTTGTTACAGAGAGATTTTGATCACTTCACGGAGTGACCTTTGCCAGGATACAGTTCCCTGTCAAATATGCTTATCATCTCGGAACAACTGCTATTTCATGTTCTAACGGCCATGTTACTGATCTAGGATTTATTCTTAGTAGTGATCTTGAACTTAGACTTCATATTGAGCATATTTTTTGTAAGGCTTTTAAAACTCTGGGATTTGTGTTAAGATTATGTAGGGATTTCCGGTTAGTTCATGGTACATGGTGCTTTATTGTGCACTTGTTCGCCCTATTGTTGAGTATGGTGCCGTTATTTGGGATCCGCACGACCTAAATGACTCTCTTAGGCTTGAAAGGGTTCAGCGTAAATTTATGAGGTATGCTAGTTTTAGATTGAATATTCCCTGTGAACCCCACAACTATGGACCAGTTGCTTCTCAACTAGGGCTGGTTTCGCTGGCTGAGCGTAGACGGATCTCGGGCATTAAGTTCCTGAATAGTTTATTACAAGGTGATAATATTGACTCTCCCTATTTGCTTTCCTTAATTTGTTTTAGAGTTCCTCAACGTCTATCCCGATCTGTTGCTCCTTTTTATGTTCCATTCGCATCCACTAATTACCTTAAAAATGAGCCTATTTCACGTATGATGTCTAATGCCAATGTTGACCCTTCATTTCTTCTTTGCAAATAATTTACTGTATAGTTATTAATTTATTATTGCCGTAATTTGTACAATTAATGTGTAAATAGATATGTATAATGTGTATATATGTTCAAAGGGGTTATCCCGTTTATTTAATAAAATAAAATAAAGCTTGTTAGCATTCGTGATATTTTTTTTCTGCTTCAATATATTATAACAACTACATTCTTATATTATATCTTGGTATCTTTATTATTTTTCTGTTTATTTTATAGTTTTCGAATGTTTAGCTAAGAGATTTTTTCTACCTACAATAATAAAAATTGATAGCTAATGATAGGCCACCATATTATGTATAAATAGATACAGATTTGCTATAAATAAACAAAAAAAGTCCATTTTTGTGGGCTGATAAAATAATTTGTGTGAACATCATATTTGTAATCTTTCTCACTATTCCTCTTTTTAAGCGCAATATAAACATAACTATTCCTGTATTCAAAAATTTTTAAATTGTCTTCAAGAACACATTTGAGACCTGATTATGTATTTGTTAATTGTCATGTTAAATTTGTAATTAATCCAAATAACTTGTATTATCCAAACCATTCAAAAAAAAAATAAAAAAATTATAATATAATTATTTATAACTCTATTTAGATTGGGTAGGGAAAAAAATAATTTAAGAAGGTGAATTATAATTAATAATTATAAAATTAAATTGTTCTCAATTTTACATCACGAAAAATTACTATAAATAATGATTTATGTTTGCCAACAATTTTGATACTTTTTTTTTTTTTAGAATTTTATAAAAAGGTATGTTATAAGATAAAATTATTTAGCTCTTGTACATTAGGTATTTCAGTTAAAAGTATTAATGCATATTATACTAAACTTTAGTGGACCATATTATAGTTAATAACCTAGCAAACCAAATTGATCATTTGACTGTTAAAAATTCAAAATGTTCACAAAAAAAGCTTTACCAGAATCCATCAAAAAATATAATGGTTACCGTTTGAAAAATAAAGTCGATTTTATTATTGGGACAACTGCATGTATCTTTACCTAACCTTAGAACCTAACCTGCCACTCTCTGGTCGGCAAAACAGTGTCATCCATTCAGCCAGTGCACGCTCTCCTGCATTAATCTCAGTAACAACTTCCCAATACCAAATCCTGCTAACAACAACTAACAAATGGCAGACTTCTTTTGAAAAGCAGCAATCGGTTTGTTTTATTATAACGACTCACGTATTTAGAGTACCTACTTACTTTGTGTCACCTAGTTCTGCTACAGCATGTCCATACTCCATAGGCGGCTGCGGACAGGTAATATAAGCAATATACATAAAACATACATTATAACTCAGAAAAAATAAGCTTTTAATTTTTATGGTTTCATTCCATTGATCTACCATGTTATGGTTTTAATTAAATGGAACAATACATTTTTCTAGTAAGCACATTAAGTCTTAAATTTAAAGATATTACATTTTTATTTTAAACGTGATAGCATAATATTGGTCAGTGCAGTCTTACAATTACTAATTATTTCTGTTATATGATTTCTTATCATGTTAGAAACAATGTCCTTAAACCACACAAAGTCATCATTCATTTGATGGGAAATTTACCTTTTTTTATAATAATTTTAATCTGAAACTTAATATTAGGTATGTCTTTAAAAATTTAAACTTTTTTTACAAATTATAAACGAATAAAATATAGTTATAATATTAGGGTTTTGAGGCTATAGAAGTAATAAATAAATCACATCATCAATCAATCATCACATCACATGTGAAATGATTTCCTGTATTTTTTCCATGTTAGTCTGTAGGTTAAAGTACACACATTTTTATTCCAATATAAAACGAATATTTTTATATACCTATTTATTATTTTTGTAAAACTGTACTTAACCCACATAGATAACTACAACAGTATAACTTATAATTGTATATTAAGATTGATCTTATTACTGTGGTATCTTATTACCTATACTCTCTATAGCTATAAACAAAATATCTTAAACAAAATTATTTTTAAATTTGTATTAAATTATTATTTAAATAATATGAATAATTAATGATTAATATTAATTAAAACTATTTATAAGTTCAGAAAATACATTTTAATATGTGATGCATAGGTATAAATTATATTATGTTATTATATTAGGTACATTCTACACAAATACATAATACATTTAATGCTCTAAACTAAATATTGGATTTTATTTTTAAGAATTATTTTTATCAACATTTACACTTTAAATTTCATATTCCAATGCAGAAAATTGTTTTATATAACTAAAAATAGGTATAGCCCTTTTAGTTTTAAACGTTTGAGTGATATACTGGGCTATTCATTTAAAATTGAATACTCATTATTTCAAAAAGTGCAATTGTTTTTAATATCAAATATTTTTTTAATATTTTTTATTCTTCTAATTTTTAATTTTTTTTTAACGACAAAATAGAGATTTAATTTCATATTCCAAAGTAGAATATTTTTCTAAGTATTTCAATACATACAAATTTAATTTAGTGAGAGTAGTTTATGAGTTGTAAGTATTTAAGGTTTAGATAAGCGGAGTTGAGTTGAACGGGGCATAGGCGGAGCAAGAAGTATTGTTTAGTGTATGCAGAATCTAAATCAGCCCACCACAATTATGGGGAGGGGGTTTAGAGGGTTAATCCCTAAAATCGCTAAAATGTTTTTAATGGTCATTTTGTATTTAATAATAATTAAGATTTAAGTACCTATGTCATAAAGATATAACTGCATTACAGATAAAAAAAAAGGTGGGTAAGTGGATGTCGCTCTGCTGTACAGTAGGTTACAAGTGGGTCACTGTATAATGGATGCTATTAAATTTGAATTCAATGATACAATATCATTGTATAAGAAAAACGATTCTGAGCGAAGACGGTATGTCAGTCTAGGTTTAAGACAAATTATATACATATCTTTGGTATTGAAAAAAAAATTGACCTATAATAAATTCCAAATTAATCATATCACATTATCACAATACCTACTTATAACACGTTATACATCAACATCAATAACAAACCCTGATACTATCATAGATATATAATAGTACACTTTAGAAGTTTCAAGTAGGTACCCACGAATAAAATTATATAATCACAACAAAATAACTAGGTTTTTTAATATGTAATTTCGTCCAAATTTGAACATAAAATGACGATAAAAATAAACTGTGATTGTATATTTTTTAGATTTTTCGGTAAGGGAATTAACTACTTACGTGGAATCTTGTTTTAAATTTTCAATTCTTAGCTATAAAAACTGAACATTTTATAATTTATTAATTACGATGGTTAATAATTTTCGAGATTTTGAAAAATTCTGTCAAAATTCGATGTTTAAATGCTTATAAAAAAAAATTGTGCCTATTTTTTTTTTAATATTTTTCAACTGATATTGTTACAATATACCAGGAGCCTTGTATTAAATTTTTACACTTTTTGGCCCAACAGATAAAACTTTATTGATATTCATAGAAAAAAAAACTAAAAAAATTGTAAAATGAAAATATCCGTAAACAGCTCAAAAAGAGTCAAAATATTTTCAAAATTGTACGGTGTATAGGAAATGCTAATCTGAACATTCAGTGAAATTTTCATGTATCTATAGTTATTCGTTTTTGAATAATAAGAAAATAAGAAAATCGGTACATGAGAAATCGAGTGAATATCCAATGTTGTAAAAATTTATTTAAAATTTAAATTTCATACGCTCATAAAAATTTAATTTGACTGTCCGGTAGAGATTTTTTTATTGATGAAGGTAGACAAACTTATGAGTAATCTTGTATTACATTTTCAAATCTTAGATTTAAAAAGAAAAATTTTTATGAATTCTTAACTCAAAATAATTTGCTAATTTTCGTGATTTTTCCATATTTTGTCAATTTTTGAACTTTAAATGCTTATAAAAAAAACTGTGACTAACGATTTTTAATATTTTTCATCTGGCTTTGAAACAATATACTAGGAGCCTTCTTTTAAATTTTCTAGTTTTTTTAACCAACAAATAAAATTTTATTGATATTTCTAGAAAAAAAACTAAAAAAAAAATGGAAAATGAAAATGTCCCTAAACAGTACAAAATAAATCAAAATATTTTGAAAATGTTATCGTGTATAGAAAATGCAAATATAAACAACCAGTGAAAATTTCATGTATCTACGGTCATTTGTTAAGTTGACTACTTATCGTGTACACAGACACAAAAATAAAAAAATAAATAAATAAATAAAAAAACACACATCATTGTAAAATCAATACATTCATTGTTCCACTCAGAATCTAAAAACAAACACACATCATTGTAAAATCAATACATTCATTGTTTCACTCAGAATCTAAAATAATGTAAAAATTTATGTTTATAATATTAACATAAATAAAATTCACTCAAAAATATTACATAGATTCGTCTATTAAAATCTACTGCTATCTTGAAATCCTATATTACAGCATCAGCAACAACATTGACTGAAATTTCCTCTGCTACTGTTAATACCATCAAAGCATTTAATATTTCTTCCCTCACGATAGTTCTTAATTTTGCATTTAACTAGGGTCAATTTAGATAGAGACTTTGCACTAGTAGAACTTGGTACTAGGATCACTATAAACTTTTGAATGACATTAAAAATTTGGTTAATGTATTTATAATGATCATTAGACTTTAGCCAAATTAACCGATTATAGATTTAATTTAATAAATTAAATTAAATTTAAATTAAAGCAGCCTTTAGGGCGATTAGGGCATGCAGCTGCATATCCTGCACGTCCCAAGGCTCCACCTATGGTAAGGGGTTACCCCTCGAAATGTATGTCCACTACTACTCCGCTTGTCTAAACTTTAAATGCTTATGACTCATAAACTACTCGTCCTAAATTCAATTTTTATGTATCAAAATAATTCAAAACATATTCTGCGTTGGAATATGAAATTAAAACTCTATGTTGTCTTTCAAAAAAGTAAAAACTTATAAAATTATAAGGATAAAAAATATTTAAAAATATGATTGTTTAATAAAAACGTTGTATTTTTAACAACTTGAAACTATGTAAAAAAATATTTCCAAATATTTTTTGAAATAATGAGTGTTTCATGATAAAAGAGTCATCTTGTACCTATACTTTCCTATTCTCTTATCTATTATTTCTATACCTTTGAGTACCTTTATATGGATCTTATGAGTATTTTTTTTAAAATGTAAAATATATAGATTGCTAACTATTTTATACAGATAGATTGTTAGTGATAATAAAATTAATTATATTTTTTTTTTTGACAATTATTCATTATGATCCTGTGCACTTCTTTGCCCGTTAAATGTACCTACCAACTCTATTCTGACTCAAACTTTGTTCAATTCGTTATTTAATATTCGGTGTATGGTGTTCAAAATGTATCTTAACTTTTCTGTTGCCTGGAATAAAAATTCTGATTCGCAGCAGTATACTATCAGTAAATAACGTAAATTAATTTTACCATAATATTAAACTATATTATAATAGCTATAAAATAAAAACCAATTAAATGACATGACAAATACGTTTATTCATATAAATCTATACATCTAGGATTATGACAGTATAGCAAACTTTTTTTTATAGGTATATTTTTTTTACTAAGCTCAATATAATTTCTTCATTTAATCATTAATTTATTGAGAAGTTTTATTAATATGATTATTACTTAGATAGGTATGTATTGTATTAAAAATGTAAATAATTACTTCTGTATTTGTAATTTTTATTTATTTTAATACCTATACTATAATCAAATAAGATTCATTTAACCTATGCTTAATTAGTAATTTAGTATAAATCTTTATTCTTATAAGTGAATAGTTATATGCTCAAAATTCAAATTAATAATATACATTACATTATAACACCTATAGAAGTTTTGTTATAACTTAAGATATTTATTTTGTATGTCCTTAGTATTTTGTTTTTTTAAATATTATGTAAATTTTTATGAAATTATTTTTAAATTGAAATACAGCAGACTATTTATATTTAGTTTTTATAATATTATGTTAGTTCATAGTTATAATATTGTTTTATTTTTCATAAAATGTTATGCTTTATATAATTATTTAATATACATATTATTAATGCATATTTTATAATCTAAAATATCTAATAATATGTTGTTTATTTTTATTAGCATAGGTAACTAAATAAAATACTAATATTTAAGAAATATAAACAGTATGGTTATTAATTTATTATAATAGTTCCTTTCTAAAAATCTGGAAGCTTAAATGCTTTAGTAACTTATCTAAAAAAAAACATAAACTCTTTATCCAATTTAAACTTAAAATATTTTATAAGAAAGGTAAACCACTAAACGATTATTGAGATGCAATTTGAAACGCCAGGATATAAAACTGCTAAGATGTTGCCGGTAGAATTATTTAACTCAAACCTCAATATCATTTTCATAGACTTTTAACAGATTGGCTCATTACTTATTTCACAGAGTTTCAGTTGTGTAATTAAATATAGCAACAGTAATGTAAATTAATATTTAAAAATTTTAATTGTTTTTATCTAGATTTATCGTGACCATGTAATATATACCTTATAGTATATCAATTACAATAGCTATTAGTTTAAAATGTTTACAGGTTGTATAAAGGGTTTACTAATGTCTACTGTATAAGTTACAAATTAGACTACTGAGACCATACATGAGTGGTGCCCAGTGTTCATATTTCCGATAAATAAATAAATAGTACAATTTTATCTTTTATCTAATTAGTATACAATTTATATTATCATTTGTAAGGTAGAACCATACTAGCTCCAAACTTTCAAATTAAGAAGTCAATTATAATAAAATTATGGAAGTTTAGAATAAATATGTAATATTAGATATAAATTGTATTTAAGTTGTATTTATGTATGATACGTTATTATTGTTTTATGAGAAAACCTTTTTTATAAATGGTAGAAATAATTCCAATTTAACAATGTATTTAAAGATATGGATACTTATACAGTATACGGTACACAACTGTGTTAAGAGGTTGATACACCCGCATGTGTTCTCTCTGTCTTGCAAACGCATAATATAGCAAATTGAAAGCTCAGCATATCACGTTTACTCTGTTAGTTTAAAAATTTGAGTTAATTGACATCTTATAAAATTTAAAGGCAAGATTATTATCTAGTGAATCTCTTATGTTTTTTTTTAGAATATAATTTTAAAGCAAGTTATCAGTATTTTAAAATGCACAAACAATTTACAATTTTAAAATACTCATAACTTGCTTTAAAATTAAGAAATAAAAAAACCTTAGAAGATTCACTAGATAATAATCTTACTTTTAATTTGTATAAGACATCAAATCACACTAATTTTTAAACTTACACAGCTAAACGTGATCTGCTGAGAGTACAATTTGCTGTTTTATGCGTTTGTAAGACAGAGGGAAAGCATAGTTGTGTAGCACACTCTTAATATAGAATTTATTAAACTACAGAATAGGAGTCCAAATTGCCTGCACGCATTAATCTAAAAATTAATTCATCGGACATATTATGTATGGATGTAAGAATGTGAAATGGAAGGTGTTAATGGGTTTGGCGAAGATGAACTTTCAAATATCGGGTATCATTATTATTGATTAATTATGTTGAGCTGTATAAAAATGAATATTATATACATAACAATTACATTAAAAGGTAGTTAATACATTTTTAAAAGTACTTAAATATAAAAACTAAGCTTATAATCATTCCACATATTTACTTCCATACCTTATTACAATTATAATTCTTTACACTTGTTCACTTTTAGATTTTGAAAGTAGTGTAGAAATGTGGCAGTCTTGGTACTGTGGTATCCATTTATTGAGCATTTCAAATAACAACTTTTCTTGTTTTTGAGCCATTGCATAATATGGATCTGAAGCCTAAAAATATATTAAATTACATGAGATACCTACATAGTTAATTAATTTAAATAATATAATATTAACAATAAAAGGGTTAAAATCTTTATTTTTTTCAATTTAAAATAATACAATTTATAATAATTATCAGTTACATCTAAAATCCAATATATATCTTCAATTTCATACAATGGTTTTTAGAATTACAATTTTGTTGATTTGCAGTACTTACATGGTAATAGTACAAAGAGTTTGAATATATTCTTTTAATATCACATATTACTTCGTAGAACGATGTATAGCAATTGCTCTCGGATGATAATCGTTCTTTTACAGTGTTTAATGATACTGGTCTATGAACCACTTTATAGTAATGGGGATCCTAAAAATGACATACAAATAATACAATCATCCTCATAGTAATATTCAGCATATCGGCAGAAACATATAGGTAGAAGTTTGAGAGTAGGTACAGGTAATAAAAACTCACACTATATTTAAATGGAATCTCCAAAAACTGAAAACTGTTTTTCTCATCGCCAATCAACTCTAATAATATGCGTGATGCCATAATCATTTCGTTCTTATTGAGAATTTTTTTATTGGAATCACTCGTTGTTTCACTTATGACTTTTGATATATCATCTATGTTAACGCACATTGTACATATCCAAGATTCATAGGACGCTCTAAAAAATATGTTATGCATTATACTATTGTAGTGTGTTTCAAGAGTAAAGGATTAATATATGAAAATAAATTAAGCATAAATTATTACAAATCTGTATATGACATGCTGATAGGAGGAATATGGCAATTATTGTGATAGGACCTTTTACAAGCCGAACAATATATTAATTGGTGATCCCAATCTGTACAGCCCGAACACTTCTTATATCCTTGACGATCAAGATCGTCATCATCACTGGAACTTGAATCAGAATTTTCATAATTCATTCTAAAAGTTCTCATAAATTGCCTAGAAAAATAAACAATTAGGTAGAGTATAATATGGTTAAAATTTAAGTTTATGATATACCACTTTTACAATGACAATAGAAGTGCTTATACCTTTCCAGTTGCATAATTTATTATTATTCATTAGGATCAATAGGTTCTAATTTTAATGATTAAGTAGTGATCCCGGTAGGCACGTTAATCCCGAGTTATGAGAGCAAGTACCTACCTTGAGGTTTAATAATTTAATACTAAAGCTTACTTACCTGTGCACTTGTTCGTGGTTTGATGCCATTTTATTGCGAGTTTCAGAAAGCAGGTGTCGATGGTTTCAGTAGATTAATAACGAGGAAATAGCTTCTTAAATTCCTGTTAAGCGATAATTCAATACTTGTACAGTTATAACTAATAACATAATAACGTGATATCGACGTAGTCACTGGACAGTCTGTCGCGAAGCCGGCACCCAATAATAAGAAGATAAGAATCGCTGACAATGTTCGCAATGTTTAAATAATATAATATTATTTTATAATATTTTATTGTAATAACCACGGTGCAATTATCTAGCAATAACTAATTAACTGGATTCATTTTGTATAATATATCACTTGACTACGTGACGCATACACCGACAAACGACAGTTGATCTATTTTGTCATGGTTATATCAGTTATAATAATATACTCTGACACTCTGTTCACTCTTTAAGAATATACCACCATAGAACAATACCACTCGGCCGACAAAAGCCATAGACCTATTGACAGACCTGTTAATATAGGAACAAGTAGTCTGATAACGAATATGTGATAAGAATTACGAACGGTCCAAACAAACTGTTATAAATTACAGTAATAATTACTAATTACACAGGCAAGAAATAATTTGAACCAGATATTCATTTTCAAAATATTTCTGTTCAATTCTCAGCCTAATGAGTAATGACCATTCATTATTTAAAATATACATGATTTTACAAATTTTAATTCAAGGATGAATGCGGCAATATAGACTTTATAAGAAACAAAAATCTAAAGCTTATGACAATCGTAAACTACCTATTACATTTATGGAACCAGTATCGAAAAAAAAGTGGAGATTGGGTACCGGCGTACCGCTATGCTGTACAGTAGTTGTTGTCAAGTAGGTACCTATGTCATTGTAATGAATGTATTGGACTTGAATTCGCAATGATAAATTATTACATACAAAAAATGATTTTGACTATGTGTCATCCTATGCATCCGGCAACGAGCGCCGGAGTGCCGGTCGGTGTACCCATTGTTAGGCGGTGTGGGGAAGAGTATTGTGGTTAAGCCTTGGCTCACCGTGGTACTTTAAAGCTATATTATACTATCACGGAATATTCTGTGATAGGAACCATCTAAAATCATTGTCATGTTTAAGCTAAGTAGGTACCGCTGGAAAAAGTTATGTGTTCAAATAGTAATGTAATCGAAAAATTATTTGTTCGAAAAATATATGTTCGAAAAGTTGTATATTATACGAAATATTATTAGGTATTTTATTTTTAAACGTAAATTTTATCGACGTAGGTACCCAATTAATATCGATGAATAAAAGTAATAAAGACAATAGATAGTAGATAACATTGCTTATTAGTAATGACTATTGTGGTGTGGTATAGTATACAACAAAACGCGATTGTAGTCTGTACTGAAGCTTAGTTTGTTGCGAATTTAATACGTTTTATGTAATTTGTCTTTTTATTTGAATAAAATGTGTTCTATAGAAATTATAAAAAGTATACACGGAGGTAAAGTATTAAGTGTAAATAATTTTTATACATATTAAATAAAAATTATAAAAGAAAACGCGATACCGAAACGTTTTTTACTGGACATGTTCAACTAAATGTGGAGTAAAAATTTGTACTGTTGAAACATCGAACAGAGAACACGAAATCGACGAGTTTTCTACATTTTCAGAAGATCAACACTCTCACACAGCGGACCCAATTGCTATTGAAGCAAAACAAATTAAAGAAAATATTAGCAAGCATTAACATCAAATGTGGAAAAACCAATTCAAATATTCCATGCAGCTATATCGGGTACTACAAAAACTATTTCATCGCATATTACTAAAGAATAAGCAAAACAAATTGTCAAACGTCAACGTCGTATTAACCTAAATCAAAACGAACCCGAAACAATTCAATCAATAGATCCTCCACAGTCATTATGTTCAACATTATCTGGAGAATAATTTTTAGTTAAAAAAACCCGAATCTGTTTTATTGTTTACAACAAATATAAAGGTGGTCATCAAATAAAGAAAAAGAAATATGGTATGGACCGCAATATGAGATTGCAATCAATTCAACAGCGAATAATCGACAATCCTAAATTTTGTAAATTGGAGTTTTTAAAAGCAATTGCATATAATTTAAGTTTTTAATTATTGATTTATAACTGCATAGGTATACTTTACTTTTATTTATTAGGAGTTTTTAAAAGCAATTGCATATAATTTAAGTTTTTAACTATTGATTTATAACTGCATAGGTAGGTATATTTTTCCAAATATTTTTTTTTTAATTTTATGTTTATTAATTTTTATAATATTAGATAGCTTTTTAATTTAAATAAATAATTTTCGTACATACAACTTTTCGAACATATATTTTTCGAACAAATCATTTTTCGATTAGGTACATTACTATTCGAACAAAGTAAAATGCCTTGATTGCAACTGCTGCTTTTACCGTATACGGCCCAGCATCACTCAAAAATAAAAGAACCGAGTCATGTTGTATACCTTGAGGCCATAGTAAATTTAAAGATTTATAGAATAGTTTTGAAATAGTGAAGTAATTTGCCTTTTCTAAAACTTCAGAATTTAATAACATCGTTGTACCTGGGCCATCAGTTTCTAAAGTTTCGATGACGACATTGGCGACATATCGCCCTTCAACATCCGTAGTTTCGTCGACAGACAACCACACATTTTTCCTTCGGTTTCACTACGAATTTTATTCATTGTATCAATATAGCAATCGTATAAGTAGGTAATTCTTACGAAACGTCGATTCATCTGGTATTATTTTAGTAGTATATTTTTCCAAAAACGATTTGAAATATATATTATTGAGTTTTTTAGCGGAATATTTGCCGAAACCAATGCTTTGCATAAATCTGCAGAAAATTAATCTTTATTCAGTGTTGCAGTATTAGTGAATAAACTTTGAAAATTGCGTTGTTTATTCTGTAGAAAATTCACAGATTTTAAATGTTTTTCAGTTTTAATATGTTGTGTTAATGAATACCGTTTATCGTGGGAAACTTTAACTTCACATAATTTGCACAGTATGATTTGGTCATCGGTTGAAAAAATATTCTCCCGCACATAATTACGAAGACGACTCGATAACGACAATTTATCTTTTGGCATTTTGAAAAAAATAAAATAATAAAAACGCGACTTACGACACGAGCACACACGAACGCACTGCTGTAGTTAATATTGTAACGCAACTGAATAGTGAAATAATGTCAATTGTCAATCGACAATCATGGTCGTAATCGATATTTTCTTATCTAAGTACGTATACGTATTTTATTTCGCCAATTATTGATCTAAGGTCATATTTGGGAAAACCGTTTATACCTACAAGTATACCTCTTAATTTATTTTGATATTAATTAAATTTATAAAAATATAATATTTTTTTTCTTATATTATAATACAATATGTTTTAAATATGTCTAAAAAAACAAAAAAACATCGAAATATGCACTAAAAGAAGAAATAAGATATTAAAATTGTAAAATAAGCCCTTAAAATAGAAAAATGTCAAAATATGCAAAAATATGCGCTAAAAAAGTTTCATCTTTAAATTGTTATGTCATGAAACAGATTTTGTGCTCACTTAGCATATCATACGATCAACCAGAATAAATATGCAAATGCATACAAATCCGCACTCTAGTAATATATATCTACATAACTATTTATGTTTACGATCCTAACTCCAAAAATTGTACGTGCAAGATACGCAGTAGGCCCACCTCCCCCTTCCAACCTAAAATAAACAACTAATTCTGGTTGTAATAGTTGTGTGGTGTCATTAAAAAAAAAAAAGCACCCGAGGAACTCGCTCTGCTGTACAACATGTTGCTAGAACGGATACGTTAAATTTGAATTCAATGGGATATAAAATCAGTGTATAGTATATACCTACGCAAACGAATCTGTGCAAAGACTGTCTGTCAGCCTATGTATAATTATATACTAACTACTAAGAATATTTTATGATTTTATTGTGATTAATGTAATTTATTTAACTATTAGACATTATAGTGAGAATTACAGTAGGTAAAATTAATTTTTGGTGAAAATTTGCATTTGAAAATGTTATTGTGTGTATACAATTTCATTATACCTATAGGTACTTTAAAAGTTTCAAGTACTCGAGAATAATATTTTTAATAACAACAAAATAAGTTATAAGTGTTATAACCATTAAATCGTTATTCTTCGTTTAAATATCTAATTTCGTCCAAATTTGAAATTAAAATGTCTATAACAAAAAAACTATGTTTATATTACCTATATTATTTAGATTTGTTGGTAGCAGTATGAACTAGTTATGAAAATATATGTTTTAAATTTGCAATCTTTAGCTATACAAATTTAACATTTTTAACTTTAAAATAAATTGTGAATAATAACAATGATAATTAATAATATGTAAAGTGTTTCTAATGTTTATTTTTTTAGAGTTGCATCAAAAACCAAAATCGATTTTGAGTAAACATTCTCGTTTTTCTTTATTTTTTTTCCCCGGCGCTTTATAAAATTACTGGGAATTTTTAATTTTGATCTCCCAAGTGCACCAACCAAAATATATTTTCACAAGAAACAATACCTATATGTTCTAAAGTTGAAAATTGAAACATTATTTTTGACTACTAATTGAGTATACAGACACAAAAAATGAGAAAAAACCCATAGGTACATCCTGAATTATTGTAAATTTATTATTTAAATATAATAAAAATTAGTTTTATCTACTGTATTATCTAGATTCTAGATATTTGGTATGTGTCCAGAACTCTTGACAAATAGATATATAATTATCTGTATCTTATCTAAATTAAATGTTTTTTATCTATTCTCAACACTGCGTACACCATTATAAAATCAATAGAATGATCGCTGTGGTTAGACTCTAAAATAGTGAAGCACTGATATCGACAGTATATTTTAGATATAGGTATATTTTGTAATTATGTCTCGGACCGTTGACGTGTATATTACTTACCAATGACATGATGGATATCGAGTGTGAGGGTGTTGAGGTTCTAGACAATTTTCTATAATGATGGTCATCGTCTTCATAAGATAATCGCTTTCGATTGTAGTCAGGTAATGTCTTGTTAGTAGCTACAGCTACGTTCTCGCCAGTATATGCACGGGCCTTAAATAAGCCCATATTAATTTTTATTAATAATATAGTGTCTTCGACTTTTAGACATAATTTTTCTTATACTCCATGATGTATAATATGTAATATTATTTGTGTATAGTGTATAGAATATCATAATTTAAAGTGAAGGCTGCCAATATAGGCTCCTGTGGAAGGTTGCCTCCTCCTCCACAGGGTCCTCGTAGGCACGTTTCACTGACCTCCGTGCCAAGTACTCCCCCTTTACGAGTTGGGGGTTAAGGGTACTTTTTACCATGATTTTTCTTCCCCTAGGGCTGCCTCTGACCTTACCAACCCTCTCTCCTATCACTTATTCAGATAAAGGGCCAGCTCAGAATTTTTTTATTGTAGTTTTCCTTCCACTAGGGCTTTGCTAGCCCTACCAGGCTACCTCCAACCTGCCGACCCCAGCTGGTTGAGGCAAGGGCGGCTCTTGAAGCTCCGACTTCAACCGGTTAAGGTCACAGCCGGGTTGGGACCGCTTGGTAAGACCTAATTAAAGGCCCGTAAGCTCCCCCACCACATCAAGGTGGATACCGACGGGGGAGATCATGATATTTATTTTATTTGTAAATACGTTACACAAAAATAATTTTCTTTTACTTCATCTGATATTTCTAAGTTTTCGAGAACAAAAGTTTGAAAGGAAGTTTAAAACACCGGTGGCAGCTGAACTTCATTATGATAGGTATTCAATTAAAATCTATCTTTGACTTTGTTGTAATGAAAGTATAGTCAATAATTATATTTATGCTGGGCATTAATAAGTATAAAAGTTAAAGTTAAGTTAAAAATTTAGTTTCTTAAAGGTTTTGAGTTCCTGTCGATTTAAATATTAATACATATATAATTAACTATTCTTTATAGTACTTACGCCCACCCCTCCCCACATTCCACAGAATATGAATCATGACCCTGGTTTTACAATACCTGATTAAGATGAATTAAAAAAAAAAAAAATAAGTCCAGAACTAATATTGCCTTTAGGTACCAAAAACAATAATAACGATATCTAAATTAATTAAATTATTAAACTATCGTAAATATAAAATTATTATTATACACGTAGGTACGTTAAATCGCTAAGTATAATACAATATTCATTAATTTATTTTTTGTTCAATTGCAGAAACTATAATGTATCGTCAGCAAAGAAAATAATATTTTCTGACATTTTAAGATTAATTAGACGATATTTTATGTAAATAAGAAATAAAAAAAGGGCCTAAGCCCTAAGACGACTGATCCTTGAGTTTAATATAAATATACATGTAGATAACTACATCATTGCGACAACACAGCTTCATGAATCAATATCATCACAATGCTATTAAATAATATGTCATTACCAAAATACCACAATAAATATCTGTGTTCTGTACCCATATGGGTACCGCAATTATATTACCCAAAATTATATACAACAACAACGTTCATACTCACTATGCAATCAAATGACAAACAATATCTAATAAATTTCGTACCTGTACTTCCTCGGAGATGACTTTGCACACCCGTCATCGCCGACCTGGAGGTCAGGGTCCCAAAATGACAACGGATTATTGGATTGTCATTCAAGACCAAGGTCTATACCAATTTTCAGAGTTTTTCATCGTAAAAAGGTGCCTCAAATCGAGCTCGCAAGATTTGATTACAGACAAACAGACGTGAAAGTGAACTTAAGAAAAGTGTGTAAAAAGGATCCTAAGACGACTGATCCTTGAGTTTAAAAAGTTTACATTTCTTCAATTTTAACTAATTGCGATATATTTAAAGATAATATTATGATTTAAACACATATAGATCAATACCAAGAAAACCAGAAAATATTTTAATTTTCTTTTTAATGAAAAACGTTTTTTAAATCTGACATAATCTGTAATAACCTAACTTATTATTGTCATTGTCAGAACCTACTAGAATCATACAATTTGATGATAATAACAGTGCATATTTTTTTGATTTATTTTTCCGAAATCCAAATTGGTTTGTAGAAAAAAAGTTATGTATATTCGAAAAATCAACCAAACATTGTTGTATGCATTTTTCAAATATTTTGGATATGGAACGAGATAGAGAGAGATAGGTCTATAATTAGTACTACAATGATCACTAGAGTGTGGATACATATGCATTTCCATATTTGTTCTGGTTGATTGTATAATACATGCTTAGTTTTCGCAACATTTGTTTCATGACATACTGATTTAAATAATGAATTTTGTTTAGTGCATAATTAGACATTTACCCATTTTATTCTGTTTTAAGTTCTTATTTTACAATTTTAATTGCATATTTTGATGTTTTATTAGACGTTTTTGAAATATATAAGTACTATTGTAAAATAAGAAAATAATATTATACTTTTATTGTTTTGATTAATATCAAAATAAATTAATAGATATACTTGTGGATATAAACGGTTTTATCAAAGATAATAATCGGTGAAAAAAAACCCATACCAAATAAGAAAATATCGATTACGACCATTGTCCATTATTGACATTATTTCGGAAAAAAATTGAGAAAAGTATTTAATATACGGTTCCATAATTTGAAATATATTGTTTTAATTAAATTT
Organism: Macrosiphum euphorbiae; assembly: GCA_949089665.1. Taxonomy (NCBI): domain Eukaryota; kingdom Metazoa; phylum Arthropoda; class Insecta; order Hemiptera; family Aphididae; genus Macrosiphum; species Macrosiphum euphorbiae. The sequence goes on along the minus strand of CARXXK010000003.1, from coordinate 74,212,641 downwards.
TCAAAAAATACCATTCATTGCTAATTCTTAATTTCCATGCATATTTAAACATTTTAGTTCGTATATTTGTGCATATTTAAGATTTTTTAACTCTTATTTGGTTTGTTTTTAACGCATATAAATTCGCGCTCTAATGATCACTGTCGCCGAATTTAATAATTTCGTTATTATTCTTACCTTTGACTTCATGGATATTCAACATTTTTCTGATATATGGTCGTATCATCTCCATCATAATATGATCGCTTTCGCTTGTAGTCCGTTTTGGAGAATACTATATTAGTATATTATTGTAAAGCGACGTTAAAATTCCAAAAAGAAAAATGTTTTTTTTAACCAATAATTTATTAGTGTAACACAATCACTGGATATCTAAATATATATATATAAATGGAACCAAAAATGTATAACAATTCATCAATCAAGAATGGCTATTCCGATTTGGCCCAAATTTGTTCGTAATTGTCAGGAGAAGGTTTTTACGAAAGAAAATTTTAAGACAATCCACCAGAAAAGTAGAAAATCTGGATGTAAAAAATACAATAGTGTATATTATAATATATTGTTTGCTTTGGTTAATCGGGCATGTTTGTTGATTTGTATTGTTATTTTTTTTTTATTGATGTGCAGATTAGACCTCTGGGAAGAAGACAGGCTAATTTAAAAATGATTAAATTTGATTTTTTTTTTATTCATCTGGTATGAGAACGGTTAGGTTAGGTTATAGGATTTTGTATTAAATGATTATATTAATCAACCATAGGTGGAAAGCGACAAACTTGGTATAACTATTTGATACTTTTGAGTTAAATCATCCACTTAAGTACAAACATCAGTCAGGGTCCGCGATCTACTGCTGCGAATCAGAATTTTTATTCCGGGCAACGAAAAAGTTGTGATACATTTTGAACACCATACACCGAATATTAAAAAACGAATTGAACAAAGTTTAAGTCATATAGAGTTGTATAACGAAGTGCAAGGGATCAGCTAGTATAATATAATATCTAGGTACATCGGAATTGTAATTAAGTATTTAAAAAATAAACATTAATTAATTATACATGTTTTATTTATTGATTTGAGGTTCAAAAATACAATTATTATTATAATTTAGGTATAGGTACCTCTGTGATTTTATTTGTTGAAGTTAAGAATTTTTGATAGTACCTATGAATAATTTTTTATTATTAGGTACCTAGGTATGTTTTTATATTTTACAATCGCAAATTGAAATATGCATTGGAATCCATAAATCGTTTCACCTTTTAAGTTACAATACCTACCGTAGTAGGCAGTGCCGTATTTACGAGGGGATCCAGTACCCCTAGACCAACCAGATTCTCTCCAAAAAAAAAATTCTTACATATTTGCACACCCCGATTTATTTAATCACACGCGGACATGGTTTTTTCCCTTGAACAAAATATTTATATGAAATATACTTTAAAATTAGCCAACGGTCGAACGTTCAAAAACCCGCCTCCGAGCGTGACTAAACTTTTCCTTGTATTGTATATTTGTATGTATTACAACTTTATAAAATACCCGTATTAGATAAACATCAATAATTCTCGAAACAGTCAAAACATTTTTATCACAAGAAATTGACGACGCACATCATTCTCCAATAAACTATTTCTATAGGACTGTTGTATAGGTAGCTACTATTAATCTATTTGAATTTTTGCTTTGTAAACAAGGCAATTGTCGTAGAATAATTTACTTCATGTTTGTATATTGTTACCGAACAACGGCGTCGGCTACGAGTGCAGTTCGTATTTGAATATTTCTTCAATAAAATATAAAAATTAGGTAGATCTATTACGTACCCATGTAAGTACCAATTAGATATATTATAATAAATTAGTAAATAATAGTAAAAGCTCATTGATCTGATGTGAGCCGTGAGGAATTTATTATTTTTTATAATAACATAAAACATTAATGTAATTTTTGGAGTCAACTGGCCGACAATATTAGTATTAATTTAGAACCATGTTTACCTACGTAATATTTATTTTGTGTCCAGAGATTAGCGGAGTGCTATGAACGACTGTCGTCATAATGTCATATTTCTACAATTTAAACCTTTCATTATTTTTAAGTGTTAACACAAAGTTGACAACATATTATTAAACTGTTATCGAAAAATATTAATTGTCAAAGTGTACTGAGAATAATTATTGATATACGACTATCCGAGCTAGGAGGCATATTTCAATATTCGTTTAACCTATATTATATACTGAACTTTTATATACAAAATCATATTATTTATTCTTTAAAAATCTACCTGTACCCTGTGTCTCTGTGATGTGTATCGGTTCATAAATGTCTCTGATATAAAATGAATAGGTATTTCAAAGAATTTTCTTGCAAATCGTCGAATGCAATGATTTTTTTTTAATAACCTTTTGTTTAAAATTAGTTAATATAGAATAATTATTTATTTTTAAATACAAGGGTCTCTCATTTGTGATAGGTGTAAATACAGATATGACAAAACCTAACATTTAATAATTATTTAATAAATACTGTCAAATTTATTTTTTTTTTAATTGTATATTTGTATCTATTTATTGTTTGGAAATTGGAATGGGAATAAATATGTCTTTAAATAAAAAAAGGTCCTCGGCTGTACAGTAGGTTACAAGTGGGTCACTGTATAATGGATAGTATTAAATTTGAATTCAATGATATAATATCATTGTATAAGAAAAATGATTCTGAGCGGTGACGGTATGTCAGTCTAGGTATAAGGCATATTATATACTTATCTAATATGATATTAAAAAAAATTCACCTATTATAGGTACCTTTAATATATACTAAATTAATCATATCACAATATCCATTATTTACTTATAACGCGTTATACATCAAGAACAAACCCTGATACTATCATAGATATATAATAGTGTAGGTACTTTAGAAATTTCAAGTACCCACGAATAATATTATACAATCACAACGAAATAACTAAAATAGTTATTCTAGGTTTTTTATGTAATTTCGTCCAAATTAGAACTTAAAAAGACTATAAAAATAAACTGCGCTTATGTATTTTTTAAATTGTTTGGTAACAGAATTAACTACTTACGTGGAATCTTGTTTTAAATTTTTAATCCCTAGATATAAAAGTCGAAAATTTTATAAGTTTTTAACTACAAAATAATTATTAAATTTTACATTTGATAGATTTTGTCAAAATTTCAACATAAAAAGCTTATAAAAAAAAATTGTGGATATGTATTTTCAATGTTTTTCAACTGATATTGTAATAATATATCAGAAGTATTGTATTAAATGTTTACTTTTTTGACCCACCAGGAAAACATAATTGAAATTTATAGAAAAAAAAATTAAAAAAATTGAAAACTGAAAAAGTCCGTAAACAGCTCAAAAAGAGTCAAAATATTTTCATAATTTTATGGTGTATAGAAAATGCTAATTTAAACATTCAGTAAAATTTTAAAGTAACTACAGTCATTAGTTTTTTAATTACAACAAAATAAGGAAATCGCTACATTAGAAATCGAGTGAATATCCAATGTTGTAAAAATTTGAATTTCAAAGGCTTTTAAAAATATTTGACTTTCTTATAGATATTTTTTTTTTTTTGATAAAGGTAAATAATCCTATAAGGAATCTTGTATTACATTTTAAAATCTTAGATTTAAAAAAAAAATTTTTACGAATTCTTCACTCAAAATAATTTGCTAATTTTCGTAATTTCTCCATATTTTGTCAATTTTTGAACTTTAAATGCTAATAAAAAAACTGTGACTAAGGATTTTTAATATTTTTCATCTGCCTTTGAAACAATATAGTAGGAGCCTTGCATTAAATTTTCAAGTATTTTTACTCAACAAATAAATTTTTATTGATATTCATAAAAAAAAAGGTGGGCAAGTGGGTGTCGCTCTGCTGTACAGTAGGTTACAAGTGGGTCACTGTTTAATGGATGGTATTAAATTTGAATTCAATGATCTAATATCATTGTATAAGAAAAACGATTCTGAGCGGTGACGGTATGTCAGTCTAGTATTAGACATATTATATACATATCTATGGTATTAAACAAAAAATTGACCTATAATAGGTACCTATAATAAATTCCAAATTAATCATATCACAATATCCATTAGATACTTATAACGCGTTATACATCAACAAAAACCGTGATACTATCATAGATATATAATAGTACACTTTAGAAGTTTCAAGTACCCACGAATAATATTATTCAATCACAACAAAATAACTAAAATAGTTATTCTAGGTTATTTAATATGTAATTTCGTCCAAATTTGAAATTAAAATGTCTGTAAAAAATAAGTGTGTTTAAATATTTTTTAGATTTTTTGGTTACAGTATGAATAATTAAAGAGAATCTTTGTTTTAAATTTTCAACTCTTAGTTATAAAAACTGAATATTTTATAATTTTTCAATTCCAACGATTGATCATTTTCGAGATTTTGATAAATTTTGTCAAAATTCCAACTTTAAATGCTTATAAAAAAAAATCGTGCTTATGTATTTTTAAAATTTTTCAACTGATATTGTAACAATATATAAGAAAGCTTGTATTAAATTTTCAGACTTTTTGGCAAACCAAATAAAATTTTATTGACAATTATAAAAAAAAAACTAAAAAAATTGAAAACTGAAAATGTCCCTAAACAGCTCAAAAAGAGTCAAAATATTTTCAAAATTGTATGGTGTATAGAAAATGCTAATTTAAACATTCAGTGAAATTTTCATGTATCTACAGTTGTTCGTTTTTGAATTACAACAAAATAAGGAAATCGCTACATGAGAAATCGAGTGAATATCCAATGTTGTAAAAATTTTAATTTCAAACGCTCATAAAAATTTAACTTGACTGTCCGGTAGAGATTTTTTTATTGATAAAGGTAGATAATCTTATAAGGAATCTTGTGTTTCATTTTCAAATCTTAGATTTAAAAAGAAAAATTTTTACGAATTCTTAACTCAAAATAATTTGCTAATTTTCGTGATTTTTCCATATTTTGTAAATTTTTGAACTTTAAATGCTTATAAAAAAAAATTGTGACTAAGGATTTTTAATATTTTTCATCTGCCTTTGAAACAACATATTAGGAGCCTTCTATTAAATTTTCAAGCTTTCGCAACCAACAAATAAAATTTTATTGATATTTCTAGAAAAAAAACTAAAAAAAAATGAAAAATGAAAATGTCCCTAAACTGTTCAAAATAAATCAAAATATTTTGAAAATGTTATCGTCTATAGAAAATGCAAATATAAACAACCAGTGAAAATTTCATGTATCTACGGTCATTTGTTTTAAAGTTACACCAAAAACCAAATTCGATTTTTTGGAAAATCGATTTTGCGTAAAAATTCCCGTGTTTCCTTAATTTTTATGTTGTTTTTCCCGGCGCTTGTGAAAACTACTGGGAAATGTTTACTTTTGACCCCCCAAAGTACCAACTAGATTCACTTTCCTATCAGAAAAGGTACTATTGAAGAAAATCGAAGCACTTTTACTGTCCCAAAACGTGATGACAGACACAAAAATATAAAAATATAAAAATATAAAAATATAAAAATATAAAAACACACATCGTTGTAAAACCAATACATTCATCGCTCCGCTCAGAATCTAAAAAAATAATAAAATTGGAAACTGAAAATGTCCCTAAACAGTTCAAAATGAATCAAAATATTTTCAAAATGTTATCGTGAATAGAAAATGCAAATATAAACAACCAGTGAAAATGTCATGTATCTACGGTCATTTGTTTTAAAGTTACACCAAAAACAAAAATTGATTTTCTCGAAAAAAGATTTTGTGTAAAAATTCCCGTTTTTCCTTAATATTTCTTTTGTTATTCACGGCGCTTTTGAAAACTATTGGGAAATTTTTACTTTTGACCCCCTAAAGTACCAACTAGATTCACTTTCCTATCAGAAAAGATACTGTTGAAGAATATCCAAGCACTTTTAATGTCCTAAAAGGTGATGACAGACACAAAAAAAATGTTTTAAAAAAAAAACACATCATTGTAAGTGAGTTGTAAACAACTTGTGCGCCTTTTTGAATTACCATTCTGCACATCAAATAAAACCCATACGCAAATACGGCTTTCTCATTGGTTCACCTTTTGGCGCTATAAAATATTTAAATATTTTTAATAAAATAATATTATAATATTATTAAAAAATATAAAATATTTTTTATTTCTATTATTATTTTTAGAAGCAAATTTTTGGAAAAAAAAATTATACTGCTTACTTATAAGCATTCATGAGATACAAACTGTTTTATTTTTAAGCAAATTTAGTTTATCATACTATAATTAGTTATTACCATACAGTTATTAAATTAATTATACATTTCAGTTACCTACTACCATACTCAAATAAAATTATAGTTATAATAATAGGTTAATAGGTTTCATATAAACAAATTTTCTTTTTTTAAGAACATAATTAAATTATTTATTTGTATATATAATTAGGTACCTACCTACCTATCTACCTACATAACATATTAATATATATATATATATTTTTTTTTAATTCCTCCAATAAGAACTTAGAATGAGGGAAGAATGGAGAGTTACAAATAATAATAACAATAATAAACACTTTTAACAGTTTAATGAAATTTTGCGTTTGGTACACAATCAGTTACATATTTAAATAAATTTCTTGGTTTCTTTTTTTTGGTTATTGTGTTCTGTTGAATCAGGTCGACCTATAATATGTTATAATTTTATGAAATTAGTAAATCATTAAACAATAAGTATGTTGTAGTTAAATAAGAAGATACCTGATTACTTATAAATCAATTACCTACTTATACATTGTCAATCAGAACTATTTTTTTCTAATCTGCTTTTAAATTTTAATACATTTTCATAAGATGAACCACCAAACTTTGTAATGTTATTTACCATTTACCATTAGGCTTTCTATATCTTTCAAAATTAAAAATGATTTGTTTTTATCCGTATACACTATTGTTTTATTAGTTTTCATATTATTTTCATCACTAACTTTTTTATTATTTTCCATTATTCTTTTAGGTTCAATACCTAGGTAACCAAAAAATCTAAAAAAATATATTAACAGTTATTTTTTACAGACATTTTAAATTCAAATTCGGACGAAATTTAACAAATGATCAAAAATTATCAATCATTGTAATTAAAAAATTATAAAATCTTCAATTCTTATAACTAAAGATTGAAAAGTTAGAATAAGGTTATATATGAATTACTTAATTCACAAAAATGTCATCCAATGTACTTAGTATTATCATAGACTGACTGAACTGTCTTAACTCATAATCGTTTTTCTTATTGAATGATATTATATTATTAAATTCAAATTTAACTTCATCTAACGAGACTAAAGTGACCCACTTGTAACCTACTGTACAGCAGAGCTACACCCACTTGCCTACCTTTTTAAAAATTCAGTCTGGCAGAATTTTGACTAAATTAAGTTGACTGAATAAGTATCATAACTTAATGTTACTGTCATAGTCAAATACAAATTAAACAAAGTTTTGGATATACCTAAGCATTTCTTTCATAGACGTAATATGATAGTTTACAGTACCTTTTTCTAACATTTTTTTAAACATTTAAGAAATATTTTTTTGCTACTTTGGGTAGTATTTTTTAAACATACATATTTTCATGTAATATGTATTAAATAATTAAATATATTAATTAAATTATTATATACATTAAGGTACCTAATAAATAATGAATTAAAATATTAATGAGGTTTTCAAGAATATATAAAGTATCACATATGATACCTAACTATTTTTTTAAGTTTTCAAAAAATAATTGTTTACATATCTATTTTTAGCAACTCAGTGAGGTATTTTGTAGAAACCTTACTGTTGTTAGTATCTAATGTGTGATAATAACTAAATTGGTATGGTAACATGCTGTATTTTCTTCATAGTCTATGTACATTGTACATACAGTGCATTGTGTAATTGAGTGTTTCATAAATTAATTTCAAAATGAATCTTTCTATTAATTCTGATGATATGCCTTCCTCTTTTAAAAATACTATTGTAAGAAATGGCTCAATAACTATTGTTCGGTCGAATTTAAATAATATACACGATATTGGAAAGTAGGTAGAAGAATTTTCTACAAAAACAAATACTAGGTGGAATGTACGAACAACAGTTCCTAAAGGAATAAATATTCAATGCAAGTAAGTAAGCTACCTAGTAAATATGATGTAAATATAAAATAATATATATTATAATATATTATATTTATGAATCAGAAATGTAATCTAAATGTTTTGTTATACTACTTTACAGAAAAAATTATGTTTGCCACCATAGTTATTCTCACCATAAAGTTGACAGAACGTTAAACAAAAGAGGTCAATCAAAAAATACTAACTGTCAAGCATCTATTAAAATTTTAGTGAAAATAGACACTGTATCTACTAGAAAAAGTGACCCTTTTGTGAAGGTGGGTAAAATATTAGCAATTACATTTTACTTGTAGGTATGAAAATATTGTCTAATGCTGAACTTAAAAATAATTATATAATCAACTAAAAAACATGAAATTAGGTACTATTTATTTATCTGAATAGTAGTACTGCACATCACACAATCTTTAAATTTACTGAAAAATTTAAACCATATACCAACTAATAACTACTTTAATATTTCATGTTTATAGAATAAAATACTTAGGCATGATTACTATCGCAAATACTCATAATTATAATATTTATACTGCTGAAGCACTACGGTATTTGAATCCAGATGTTAATTTAAGAAGTATATTTGAAGATTATTTTTATGATGCGATGACAATATCAGATGCATTATGGTAAATATATATTAATAAGAACAATATTACAGATTTAAAGTAGAATTTATGTTGATTTGTTACAATAGATATTGTCATTTGATGTAAATAAAACATAATTTGATTGTACAGTATTTATAATAAAATTTATTAGGCATGGTTTGAATTATACAATTTGTCCATTTCTAATGTTAACATCAATTAAAATTGACCACTTATTGAGTTAGTATTTCTAATAAAAGTTATTATTATTTTATTTAAATGTATTCTATAAACTTATGTATACACAAAAATTAATTGTATTATTTTATAATTAATAGATATCATGAGAGTATTTTAACAATGGCAAATAAACCAATTGAAGATTTTGCGAATCGTAGAATTAACCCAACATATAGATGTGTGCAAAACTGGCATGACCAGTGGAGATTACTAAACCTAGGACCTCGTACTGTTCAAGGAGTAATTATGGTAATAAAATATATATTATATTATATTTACATGATGAATATATTCTATAAACGTATTATTACTATTTATACTGTTTACTATAGAACCATTTTTATTACAAATTATTAACAGTTTTAGTTTTGCAATTTATAACACTACATCAGAATTGTAAATTGAAATCTAAATCCACTAGACTCTTATATTTTCATAAGTATATTACAGATTTTACTTCACAGGTATTTTATTTTTCCAACTTTTCTAGTAATGTTAGTATTAAATTATGCATAATATATTTTTAGTTACTAAATTGTATAGGTGTACCTATATTGAAAATCAAAAATGTTCAACAATTCATTTTCATTTGGGCATTTGGTATTTATAAGTGGGAATACAATAATTAGCATATGACTTAACATTCCAGATAAATTACAGATGATTAATAAGTGTTCCGTTTTATTGTGCAATAAATATTGCGTATAATTTATTATAAATTATTTTCTATAGTTAATATCCTTGATGCTAGTAATTAATTCAAATTTTGCATTACATTCTTTACAGCCCATTACTTAAAATTTTATTTATTTTTATTTATTTATTTATTTTCGAAACTAGAAGAAAAAAAGAAACTTATGCTACAAATGGGATTTCAATTTACTTCCAAGAGGAACCATTTGTTATTCTTCTATTAACTCCAATAATGAAACGAGCACATGATTTACCATTATCCAAGGTAGATCATGGTATCTACTTTAATCACAAATTTCACTTGAGCTTTGAAACTTGTGTTTTTAGACAGTACGCTTGCCTATACTGGATAAATCTACTAAATTTGAACTTACCTTGGTTACTTTGTCATTTGTTTCAATAATTAAATTGTTAAAAGAAGAAGGAAGATTACTAGAATTTAGTTTAAGATTCATTTTCACAAAAGTTCAAGAATAAAATAAGTTTGGACAACTCATAAGCATTAATTACAGAAAATTGAACTTAAAACACAACTTAGAAAACAAAACCTTTCTAATCCTATTAGAGAGTTGATGTGACTAAAAATAGAAATAATTTAATTGATAAAAATGTTCTATTAATTTCGAACTAACTCTGTTATTATGTTAATAAGTAAAAGTAATAAATATTAAGTCACTTATATTACATGACATACATCAAGCTATTGATTATGTTGATGATGCAAATAAAAAGAGTTCAACAGAAAATACGAATTTAGAAAAACATAATTGTTTATTCATATTAGATGATATTACACAGCAATTGTCTAATAATAAAATAATATTATATATTATAATAGTGTAAATACATATGATACATGTAAAAATAAAAAATAATTTATATTATTATATATTATATATTATATTATATTATTATTCTATTTATATTTTAATTAATATTATAATAATATTATTAAAAATGATAATTTGAATTTGGCGCTGAATTTGTGAGACCAATGAGAAGGCCGTATTTGTGTATGGGTTTTATTTGATGTGCGGAATGCATAGACCTTATACTTATAGACGGAACATGTAGTAGTTACTCATGTTGACGATAAACTGCGTCCCACGAAGCACCGAAGCACATCGCACATGCGCACTAGCGACGCACGATAAAAATCCATATCAATATATTGTACAAATATTGTACGATTGTTGTTATCATTCCACCTGTTGGCTGTTGTTTTATTTTTTGAACTTTTTGTCGTTTGATTTTTATATTTTAAAAAACGATTAAGAAATCTTTTCGAGTCTTTTATGAATTTACTGAATTACCTATTGAGAAACAGTTTTATAAACATTTAAAATTTAATTATACTATAGTACTATACAATATTATTTTTTATTTTTATTTTACAAACAAGGCCTCGACTACAAAGGTAAAGTGTTCGATACTCAGTAGGCACTAGCCTGAGTTGTAGGCAGTTCATAGAATAATACTATAATAGTATATAGGTAGTGGAGTTTTAATTTTAAGGCAGTCACAGTCCTCAGTAGTTGTTTTTCGCGTGCCAATATTATCACAATAGTGATTGTTTGGACATTTAAAAAAATAATTTTATTTCGAAGAATGGCCAATACTGCATCTCAACTTCTCATGACCGTACCAGCACATTGGGTAGGATAAGGATGTTCCGTCTATAAGTATAAGGTCTATGGCGGAATGTTAATATGCCACTCGGTACGCGCGACCAGTGGAGGTGGCTAGAGTTGACGGCGGCCAGCGTTCGGGAAAGTTTAGTAGTGGTGGGAATGCTCGTGATTGGACGAATTTTGGTCGCCGGATAGTATAGCTCAGCCCTATGCAACTCGATGAGATTAACATATAATAATCCGTGCTCTTATTGACGGGACAGGGAACTCATAAATACTAGTACTGCCATGTATCAACGACGTATGCTGATCTATAAGTTTAATGTCAATGATATCTCATGTTATGATAAATATTAAATAATACAACTTATGGGCATTCTTTTTTTTTCTTAAAATTAGGCCTTTCAGCCTTTGTATGATTATAGGACGTGGACTAAAGTAGCAAATTCTATAACAACAAACAACTTTTGAGTTTTTATTTTATATATAATAATAATAAATAATAATAATGAACACAATGACTTACATAATACATTTTGTTAAACATTTTGAATACTTAGTATTGGTAAGTGTAATATTAATTATATCTTTAATAATAGATATAATGTACGAATGTTTTGTGAAACTTAATGAAATTATTATTATTATTTTCTTTTATTAAAAAAGATTTGGGAAAATGTGTTTGACATATTCGATCACCAACAAATAATGGAATCGGAACTACAAATTCCCAATTTTCTTTCCGCTTAAGAGTAACTATAAAAGTTGGAACTCCTTCTGTTCCTTCATGACATATAGCACACTTTTTTGGCATGATGAGGTACAAAGTTATAAACTACTAAAAGTGTTTTCAATTAAAAACGCTCGTCGTTCGAGTTAAATTACATAACAATATACTTTTTTTTTTTTATACATTTTGGCGCAATTTTCGTTTATGTATTAGATTTAGGCGGGGAGATGAATGTATTGGATTTACAATGTTTTTCTTTCTGTGTTTGTATACACGTTTTATAGATGAAAAAATGCTTGAATCTTTAACTTTAATGAATATTTCTGGTAGCTTTGTACTTTTATTTGTAGGTATTCGGAAAATTTACAGTACCTAGGTACTTCACAAAATCGGGAAAACGGTAATTTTTACGAAAAACAAGATTTCAACAAAATCAACTATCTTATTTTCGTAATTCTTTATTCTAGTATATAATCATAATTATAGACGTACATTTTTCTTAAAATATTTATATTAGCATTTTCTAGACTTAAGTCTTAAACACATGGGCCCCTCCCATGCCCATATTTCTAAAAAAATGTATACATATTTTAAAAATAATTACAAAAAAAAACATATTATAATATCAAATGTTTTCCAAAAATTATGAACCCCCACCCTCACCAACCATGTCTCTGGAGCCACCCTTGACTCAGTACACACGTACACAAAAATAAAATTCGAGGGAGGTTCAAATTAGATTTCGGGGGGGTTATTAATTTATATATATAAATAAACTACACAACTATTAATTTTCTGGGGGGTTTGAACCCCCAAAACCCCCCTGTATACGTGCCTGCCCTGACTAGATGAGTGTATAGGTGTAATTACACTCGAAAGTCGAAATGTAGTACCTGCTATTTATTAATCAGTAAAACAACTGCACATGAGACCGTGGTTTCCGTTATTAAATAATAATGAAAAACATTAATCCGCTAGATAGTGACACGTGTACATGACTATTCTCTGTCCGGTCATTAAGAACACGGATTTCATCCGTTAAGTTGCCAGACCTAATAATCTAAGACCGTGGTATAGGCTATAGCTAGTATACGTCGTCCCCTTTAGCTGCCATTTTAATTCCTTAACGTGATAAAATGATATAGCGGCGGACGGCGGTACTATTGCAATAACCTTAAATATTTAAACTTATATTATAGAGTTCAATCACATTCTCGTGTCGAGACCTTCGCCGACCGCCGAAAAACGTCGGTCCACCTGTTAAATTATAGGGCGCGGCCGGAAGAAGCAACGCGATCCGCTCGACTTCAGCGGTCGGTTTGTAGTTTGTACTTTTATTTTTGTGTCGGCACCGATCTTCAGCAAGATCGACTGCACACTCGCGACCGTGGAACACAGTTCAGTTGCGATCCGTGTGAGTTACGAACAACAGCGTCGTGACGGTCCGGTATAGTAACCCGTCCTCGAGCATTTCGACGCCGATTCGCCATCTTCTGTTCGGCGGACGCTTGACGGACGTGTATGGTAAGTCGAAGCGATAACCCCCTCGAGCGACAACCGGTTACGCTGCGGGGTATTGGGGCATCGTTTTGTTTACAAATTATTGTTTATGCGATATTATTTCAATAGTCTGTTATATTGTTGCCGGTGGACGTCCGCGTATGACATTGGGTGCGTTAGACACGGGCGCTTATTTACTTTCAGTGCTCCCGGGTTATCGTTAACGCTTTGAACCGTTCCTTTAGTCATACGCGCAGGTAAGCCTCTAGACAAACGCGAATATTGATGGCTCGAGCGTTGTGACATTATCAGTTTTTATTTACCTATTTTACACATTTTTTGTTTTTGAATGTGTTACGATTTTTTGAAAACTTTTCCAAGACAGTGTCGAATTAATTAATTTCAAAATGAACACAAGCAAGTTACCTGCCCACCGTGCAAAAACACAATTCAGGTTTATCACATAGAAGTTGTGCATAATGTTGTGATGTTTAAAATTTATCACAGAGACAATGCTGGCAATGCTAATGCCAAGTAACCGAGAGTTAAAATGTGAGGTTTAATCTGACCTTCCCTCCAACTACTCGTTGTAACTTCTATAATCTTGTTATTTTATTTACATACTATAGGAAATTTAATAGGTATGTTAAAACGAAGTTCAAAGTGCAGCTTCACTTGGACTTATAGTTTTTATTTCCTTAAAATAACACATTGTAACATCTATAATTAGACACTTTTCAACTAATCTGTTGATATAATACATACCTATATTACAAGTCCTTCTAAATACTTATTCTTTTTCAGTTTTGAATAGGTATATTAATAGAAAAAACAGGTGTTTAATGAGCTAAAAACAATTTTTTATTATGAATAAGCAAAGAAATAAATGTATAAATCTTGTAATATAATTAATATTGAAGTATAATGATTTAACTATCGTGTTACAATATAATTATACGCATAGATGTAATTAAAAAATTGTGTTATATAAAATAATAGTAGTTAAAAAAAAATCATAAAATAGGTATACTTATAATGAGTAAACACTCAAAAACTACAAATTATCTTTGGATATAAAAATTGTAAAATGTCATCCATTAGCTGTATTAATAATATTTAAATGAAATATAACAGAATAATTCAGTAAATGAATCCTGTAATGAATAAAAACTAAACTTAGAAAGAACCAACAAATACCTTATAATAACTTTAAAGATTGTAGGTATGTTATTATTGTGAGTTATGACATATTATATTTGCATAACATATTAGCGTAGCATATTAGCATTATATGCATTAATAAAAAAAAACGTGTTGGCTCCGTCTTACGGTAGTTAATTGTACAACATAGCAAAAACTGTTTTGCGTATTATAGAACCACTCGGGCTTTAAGAATTCACTCCAATTTTTAAACAAACGGAGATAAATGTGTTCGGCTGTAAGGTCAATACTATATTATTGTATTATTAGGTACTACTACTTTATTAGAGTGGTCCACTTAAATTATTAATAATATAATATTGATCTATAATATATAATAATAATAATAATAATAATAACAATAAATAAAAGACAATATATTAAGAGGTAGGTACACCACATGCGTTCTCTCTGTCTTACTAACTCACAACATAGCAAATTTGTGAATTGCCCTCTTATAAAATTTAGGATATTGTGTAGCAAACTTCATATGGTTTTTTTTATATTTTAATTTTAAAGTAAGCTAGGCATGAGTAGTTATTTTAAAATTGTAAATTATTAATGTATAATATACTTCATATTTACTTAATGCATCTAATGTTATTTTGTACATAATATATAAATACATTTTGTTAATCTAGGTACTTATTTTGTTATTTATTTTAGAATTAAAATTTATGATTCAATATGTCTGAACCTAACATTATAGAGGAGTCATCATCGGATGAGGAATTAACAATACCAACAATTAATACAGGACCTTCTATACGCCCTTTATCACCAGAATCACAATGTCCAATTTGTCTTGATGGATTAACCAATCCTAGTCATACTGATTCATGTTTGCATTCATTCTGTTTTGATTGCTTACGACAGTGGGCACATGTAAGTTTGGTTAAACTTAAATAATTATTACCTAATTTTATTGTTAATGTTAATTATATCATATTGTATCAAAAACGTCTTAAATAGAATTTGACTGTAATATACTATTTTTTTTATTCTTATAATTATGAAAGTTAAGTAAATTTCATTTGTTAAGACATTTATTTTAATTATTAATACCATATATTTCAACGAACATTGAATGTTTTCTCGGTTATTTATATTTGTATTAAGGGGACAATAATAGTTTAAAAAGTAAAAATACTGAATTTAAATTTAACTTCAGAAAAAATGTAATTCTAGTCGTTTGAAGTCTTTATTTAGTACAAAC
This sequence comes from Macrosiphum euphorbiae, assembly GCA_949089665.1. NCBI lineage: Eukaryota > Metazoa > Arthropoda > Insecta > Hemiptera > Aphididae > Macrosiphum > Macrosiphum euphorbiae. The sequence continues at coordinate 74,196,595 of CARXXK010000003.1, read as the reverse complement.
GAAAAAAATCTAACATAATTTATTAATTTATAGATTTAATGCAGATAATTAATTTAATTAATTAGGAATTTGTTGAAAAGTCTTAATCACAACAGTTATGTTTTTGTATGTTATAATTTAGAGGGAAAATGTTTGTCCACTATGTAAGGCAACTTTCAGTTATGTTTATCATTCTTTTGATGCTATGGGCGTCCACAAAACATATGTTGCTGCTTATACAATATTGTAAGAAACACATTATTTTAAAACATTAATATATAATGTGGGATTCTTGTGGTATGCGGTCTACCATACACTTTTCATCTACCAAGTCGAGACGATTAAACTTTATCCTGATCAAAGTTGTTAATTATATTTACTGTTGCCAAAAATTGTCATAATATATTCTTAAAAAATAGAAAAATAGAAAAATACTATAATATATTCTTAAAAGAAAATCGTCTTAAAAAAATGATAAATATGACTCATTTGAATGTTTTCTTATAGACATCAAATCATATTGTAATATCATAAAATATTTAAAAAAAAAATTGTGTTTGGAATTTAATAACTAAATAAAATTATACGTTTGTGTACTATTGAATGATATGTTTTACTAGATAATATTTAAATATAATTATATATATTATTAATATTATTTCTAAATTAAATAAGTACCGTAAGATTGGGGTAACGCCGGACAAAATTTGATATTTTTTTTGAATATTTCTGAAAATAATGAATTTAAAAGTCCGTAAAAAATGTTCAATATATGTAAGAAAATAATTATGAACTCCAAAAATTATATTCGTTTTATTTGAACTTTAATATAAACCACAAAATGGGGTAACACCGAACACCCATATAAATTCATAGAAAAACGATGTTATTGACAAATTCTAATCAATATAAAAATGAAATAAAATAAAACTAGGTTTATTGATTGAAATTTAAAAAAAAAATATTTTGAATTTAAAAATTAAAAAAATACTAATTCATATTATATAATAAAAGAACTAAATAAAATTTTTAATTATTGTTACGCGATAAATCAATGGTGTCAGAAGTTACATGTAAGACACAACTTTTTTAAATTTATCAATGCCACTTCCTAGATTTTTTAAAATTGTCCTGTATTGATTCTTATTTAAAACATTATCATTCTCATTTATAATGTTAACAAATTCATTAAAAACATTAATAACATTTAGTACTACCTATTATCAGTTTTAATTAAAAAATAGAGTATTTTCAATATAAATTGCTTAAATTGATAATATCTATGTAATTTAGAGTTAATTAATATCGACCAATGTATTGTTTTTCCTATAATATTTTGCAACAATGTTCTCAATTTATCAAATCCCTTATCCAAAAGATTCATTATAAATAAAAAACTGTTTTTTTCGAATAAACCCCGTAAGTCTGGAGTTACCCCATTATCGGTATTTTTTTGATATTTTAATTAAATATAAAATCACGTGGTAGAATTGCACATGATGTATAGCAATGTGTGGTTAGACCGACATACAACCAAGATTACCTATTATATATTTTATATTTACAATATTTTTATTACGATGTTTGTTTTTTTAGATCTGATGAATACAGCTTAGATGATGACAAGTAAGATACTAGTAGTTTTTAATTATTAGGTAAAGATTATTTAACATCTTTTTACTATTATTTGGCATTAAATATATAATGTAAAGTATCAACAGATTATAATATTTTAATTCGTTAAAAATGTATCAATGCTCTACTTATTATAAATTACTATACTCATTACTCTTTCAGAATATGAGTAAAAACACCAGGTGGCGGACGATTGTACGTGCCAGTTTGTTCATGTATCTCATATACACGCATATCATGACCACATTCAGGAACTGGTGTAATTTTATTCTGAATAGAGTATAGAAGCAAACTTTTTTTCGTTATTTTAATAATATTATAAAAAATAATTAATAAAAGATAATAATAAATATTAATATTAATATAATTGGGCAAATTACTTTGTACTTGCTTAAGAAAATCAATGTGTTTTAGTGAGCCTCTTATAATGTGTTTAAACGAGTAAAGTTTGATGTGCTATTATTAGACAAAATTATATTACATGACAGGAAATGTTGACTAATATTCATAGATTTATCAAATGCTATATGGTTGTAAAATGTATCAGTGAATAAACAAATATTTATTGTTATCAAATATTGGGAACAAGAAGTCATAATATTATTGTTTTTAGATATTAATTATTATGTATTAATACCAAAGATGGATTCATCAAACCTAAATATATCTAAAGTAATAATTCTGTACTACAACAAATTATAATAGAAAATAACACTGAATGCAATAACATTATTTTTAAATTATTTGCTCAAATCTATTATGTTAAATCGCCTGAACGCCAATGGTCTCTATAATAATACACATACCTATGATAGTTAAATGGTGTTTTGTATTTTAAAATATTCATTCTAAAGTATCCTACTATACCAGGTGATTCTTTTATCATTGAACACTCTTATTTTCAAAAAGCATAATTCATCAGATGTCAATAGATCTTTTAGTATTATTGACACATAAATGTAAATGCCCACGCAAAAATGCATTGATACTTAAACCATACATGAAACTTATTTCAAAAATGTAGACTCCCTTTTGAAATACCAATGTTGCCCATCAAATCTCCCTTTTAATTAATAAAATATAGTTTTTACATAGGACTGATTTTCCTAATTTACATATTTCATAGTGAAATATAATAGTATTACATAACATTTTAAAGACCCTGTACTTATCTTTCAAATCCTTTATTGAGTATAACCTTAAACGATCAATATCGACATTTAGTAGATAATCTTAGATCATATACTCTATTATACTGTACCTATATGATCTAAGATGATAAAAATTGCAAATCCGCCTAATCAGATATCACTGTTTTGTTCTATGTTTGTAGGTATGTATTAGGGATATGGGGATTACACGTGAATATGCGACATGTGACAGTAATGTCCAATTACTTATAATAATATATTATGACAATAAGTTATTGTAGCGAGATAGGTACAATGATTATCGCTATTATTCCTTTTGTTCGAACAAATCTAGTTTATTACTTTTAACTTCTGGTCTTTATAATTGATAAATATTATAATGATTAGTGCCACATCATCTTCAGTGAGAAATATGTGACACCCTGCCAAATGGGCATTTTACAATACATTTAGGGGCATAACTTATAAGCTGTACTAGAAATTATTTAAAAATTGTAATATTTTTTACCCTTGGGCAAAATCCAAATTACTGCGGTACCTACTGACTAGATTTAACACATTTACACATAAATACCTCAAAAACCACCTATCTTTGAGGAGCTATATCTCATCAACAAATTTATGAATAATAAAAAGTTGATAGTTGATAAATCAAATAATAAATGATAATTTATAAAAAAAAATAGTCTTCTTAGTTTATGACATTTTTATTACATTAAAATCAATTGTTGATAATGGTTTACCTAATAAACATAAGGGTAGTAAATATTAGACATTTATACAATTAATGTAGAAAAGCAGGAACTAAAATTTAAAAAAAAAATTTGGAAAAAAGTCAATACTTTTGGAAATAATGAGTTTTCAACTATAAAAGAATCATCCTGTATATAAAGGAATCAAATAACTAAGATAATTTTTATGTTTTATCTACAATGTTCACTAATATGAATTTTCTTTTGAATATTGACAGTGATGGAAATTATCGAATACGATTGAATGCTGAACCGGTGGATAGCATCATATCCTTTCCACCAATTTTTGGTATTTGTTATAATTTTGTTAAGTTCATTCTAACCCCCATGTTGTGTTGGCTCTGTCTTACAATTAATGTACAATATTGCAAAATGTATACTTTCAATACTCATTTCAATCAATTATTTTTAAAATTATAGTGAATTGAGGTATTGTAAAATTTAAAAGTAAGATTATTATCTAAATTCTAGGGCATCTTGGAGATATCATAAAAATATTTTAATTTTAAGACAGTTATGATCATTTTAAGATGTAAAAATTATTAGTTTTAAAATACTCATAACTTGCGTTTAAATTAAAATGTCAATAAAAGCCTCGGAGGTGCCCTGCATCTTACCTATTAGGTCAATTTTACTCTAATTTTAAAAATAATTAAGTAAAATGGATTATTGTGAGAGGAAAATTTGCTATATAGTTCGTTTGTAAGACGAGAACAATACACACAGGTGTAGATAATTTTAGCTAATAAATCTCAACATTTCTTTTAACTTTCAGGTCAAGAAGAGAGAATACAAGTTTATTCCAACAGTTTGTGGGCTGAACCAACGCAACTATCTGACCGTATTAGAGATTGTAGACAAGATTTCTATAGGTAAAATTTAAATAAAAAATTAATTTTCCATAATAATTTTAAATTTTACTCTATTACCTAACCTAGTATTATAATACTTTTATTTTATGATATATGTTTTATTATTATTATTTCATATTCTCCAGATATTATTTAAATTAAAATATGTATTGATACAAAATAATTCATAATAATGGTTCAATTTTGGTCGAAATTAGAAATTTATACAAAGTTTAACAATTTTAGTTGTATCAATTTAATTCAAAAACATTAATCATGGGAACTTATAAGTTTTACGTATATATTATGAGTTTTACTATTTGCAATAACATTTTCAAAATATTTATATTAATTTAAAGTTGCTACCATGTATACCGTAAATCTATTTACACTGTAAACTGGTCTATGATAAGTTGGTATTTTCTTATAAGTTAATAATAATAACAAAATAGTTTAATTTAAATTTAAATTTAAAATTGAGTACCTATAATAACACATATGTAACAGATCTACTCAAATTAGTTTTAATATAGTCAAGTGCACCTAAATGGCAGACAGAGTAGTTGTTATAATGGACACTAAAATTAAGTTTGACATGAGCATAATTTATCCTAGATCCAGAGTACTGACCTATCATCACTTAAAAAAAAATGTAGATTATTTCAGTTAACAAATGTTTAATGATAATATGGATATAGTTTAAAAGTACTCCGTTGGTATAAGATGATAACCCACCATATCTCATTGTTTAACTAGTTATTTATGTTGTGCAGTGCAGATCTGAACTTCTGGACAAAGTACAACCATTTTGTCTGTATTGTATCATAGGGTACTTATTAACTTTGCCTTTCCCTGGAAACTTTTTTGCTTAAAATGTATGTGTGATACAATGCATATTTTTATTCTTTCAGAAATTATCCAATAGATACACAAAGACTGTATTTATTCATCCTTAGATATATTACTGCAGCAAGGGAATGTCTAGAATTAGAGAATCAGGAGAATCCTATGGTGGCGGAAAGTTATTTAACAATCTCATATTGTGTAATACAATCACTTTTTAATTTTGAAATAAGACAAATACATATGAATCACAGTGTAATGTTTTATCTGGATGTGCATGCAGTACATTTTTGCCATGGATTGTACAATTTTGGTATTAGTCCATTAGACATGAATGACTATGATGCCAATGTTGAATATACTCATCGACCGCCTGCTACTGAATCGCCTGTAAAACATACAAAATGTAGCAGAAGATGAGTTATTGTTAATATAAATGTATGTCAATTTTCCTAGGAACCATTGTCAACTGAAACTATTGTACTGAGATCAGAAAATGAAGAAGTTCAATCCCCAATGATAGATTCTGATGTCAGTTGTAACACCGATGACTCTGATGATGTATATTACCCCTGGTATATCAAACCACTTAATCCTGCCTCCGTAGACCAACCATCTACATCAACTGGAATTCGAGATTCGTTAAATCAACCAAACAATAGGTAAGACAAATTTAAAATTTTACTCTTATATAATATTTTTTAATACTTTTATTTTATGATATATGTTTTATTATTTTAAATTATTCTTCCATATTCTTAAGATATTATTTAAAGTAAAACAATATGTATAAATACATAATAACGGTCACTTATCGTAGCGTAATTTGAAGATGGGTAATTGTCCTCGTCATATTTTATTTATAATTTTAGAGAATTTTAATATTGTGTATATACTATTTATTTATTTTCACAATAATAATTAACATTCATAGTTTTAGATTCTGAGTGGAACGATGAATGTATTGATTTTACCTTGATGTGTGTTTTTTTTTTTTTTTGTGTATGTCATCACCTTTTTGGACAGTAAAAGTGCTTTTATTATCTTCAACAGTATCTTTTATTATAGGAAAGTAAATCTAGTTGGTACTTTGGGGGTCAAATATGGTTCAACAGTAGTTTACAAAAGCGACGTGAAAAACAAAAGAAAAATTAAGGAAAAACGGGAATTCTTACGCGAATTATGGATTTTTCACAAAATTGAATTTGGTTTTTGATGTAACTTTAAAACAAATTACCGTAGATACATGAAATGTTCACAATTACATAATAAAAATACCTAGAATAACTATTTTAGTTATTTTGTTGTGATTGTGTAATATGATTCGTGGGTACTTGAAACTTCTAAAGTAGGTACATTAATATATATCTATGATAGTATCAGGGTTTGTTGTTTATGTATAACGCGTTATCAGTACCTAATAGATATTGTGATATGATTAATTTGGAATTTATTATAAGTATACCTATTATAGGTGAATTTTTTTTAATACCATAGATAAGTATATAATATGCCTTATACCTAGGTCCTAGACTGACATACCGTCTCCGCTCAGAATCATTTTTCTTATACAATGATATTATGTATATCATTGAATTCAAATTTAATACTATCCATTATACAGTGACCCACTTGTAACCTACTGTACAGCAGAGCACCTTTGTTAGGTTGAATATATAGATAATTATATAAGTATATAGGTTTTGTGTGTGTTATTGTTATGTGAATAGGAACATAATATTATATAAAGTATATGTATTTTTAAGTGCAAGCTTATAGCTTATTCTTTTTCTTCTATCAAACAAACATAATCAGATATTATACAAGTTCACATTATTTTACGAAAATGTACAATTACAATAAAAATTTAATTCCATATAGAATTGTATCTAAAATCACTTTATTTCATTCCATTTTTAGTGACAATGACTCTGATGTTGAAATTATGGAACACATCGTCCGTCCAACCCTACAACTTAATTCTGCCTCCGTAGACCAACCATCTACATCAACTGGAATTCGAGATTCGTTAAATCAACCAAACAATAGGTAAGACAAATTTAAAATTGTACTCTTATATAATATTATTTAATACTTTTATTTTATGTTATATGTTTTATTATTATAATTATTCTTCCATATTCTTAAGATATTATTTAAAGTAAAACAAATAACAATATGTATAAATACATAATAATGGTCACTTATCGTAGCGTAATTTGAAGATGGGTTTTTGTCCTTGTCATATTTTATTTATAATTTTAGAGAATTTTAATATTGTGTATATACTATTTATTTATTTTCACAATAATAATTAACATTCATAGTTTTAGATTCTGAGTGGAACGATGAATGTATTGATTTTACCTTGATGTGTGTGTTTTTTTTTTTTTGTGTATGTCATCACCTTTTTGGACAGTAAAAGTGCTTTTATTATCTTCAACAGTATCTTTTCTTATAGGAAAGTAAATCTAGTTGGTACTTTGGGGGTCAAAAATGGTTCAACAGTAGTTTACAAAAGCGACGTGAAAAACAAAAGAAAAATTAAGGAAAAACGGGAATTCTTACGCGAATTATGGATTTTTCACAAAATTGAATTTGGTTTTTGATGTAACTTTAAAACAAATTACCGTAGATACATGAAATTTTCACAATTACATAATAAAAATACCTAGAATAACTATTTTAGTTATTTTGTTGTGATTGTGTAATATTATACGTGGGTACTTGAAACTTCTAAAGTAGGTACATTAATATATATCTATGATAGTATCAGGGTTTGTTGTTTATGTATAACGCGTTATCAGTACCTAATAGATATTGTGATATGATTAATTTGGAATTTATTATAAGTATACCTATTATAGGTGAATTTTTTTAATACCATAGATAAGTATATAATATGCCTTATACCTAGGTCCTAGACTGACATACCGTCTCCGCTCAGAATCATTTTTCTTATACAATGATATTATGTATATCATTGAATTCAAATTTAATACTATCCATTATACAGTGACCCACTTGTAACCTACTGTACAGCAGAGCACCTTTGTTAGGTTGAATATATAGATAATTATATAAGTATATAGGTTTTGTGTGTGTTATTGTTATGTGAATAGGAACATAATATTATATAAAGTATATGTATTTTTAAGTGCAAGCTTATAGCTTATTCTTTTTCTTCTATCAAACAAACATAATCAGATATTATACAAGTTCACATTATTTTACGAAAATGTACAATTACAATACAAATTTAATTCCATATAGAATTGTATCTAAAATCACTTTATTTCATTCCATTTTTAGTGACAATGACTCTGATGTTGAAATTATGGAACACATCGTCCGTCCAACCCAACCACTTAATTCTGTATCTGTACACCAACCATCTACATCTACTGGAATTCGAGATTCGTTAAATCAACCAAACAATAGGTAAGACAAATTTAAAATTTTACTCTTATATAATATTATTTAATACTTTTATTTTATGTTATATGTTTTATTATTATAATTATTCTTCCATATTCTTAAGATATTATTTAAAGTAAAACAAATAACAATATGTATAAATACATAATAATGGTCACTTATCGTAGCGTAATTTGAAGATGGGTTTTTGTCCTTGTCATATTTTATTTATAATTTTAGAGAATTTTAATATTGTGTATATACTATTTATTTATTTTCACAATAATAATTAACATTCATAGTTTTAGATTCTGAGTGGAACGATGAATGTATTGATTTTACCTTGATGTGTGTGTTTTTTTTTTTTTGTGTATGTCATCACCTTTTTGGACAGTAAAAGTGCTTTTATTATCTTCAACAGTATCTTTTCTTATAGGAAAGTAAATCTAGTTGGTACTTTGGGGGTCAAAAATGGTTCAACAGTAGTTTACAAAAGCGACGTGAAAAACAAAAGAAAAATTAAGGAAAAACGGGAATTCTTACGCGAATTATGGATTTTTCACAAAATTGAATTTGGTTTTTGATGTAACTTTAAAACAAATTACCGTAGATACATGAAATTTTCACAATTACATAATAAAAATACCTAGAATAACTATTTTAGTTATTTTGTTGTGATTGTGTAATATTATACGTGGGTACTTGAAACTTCTAAAGTAGGTACATTAATATATATCTATGATAGTATCAGGGTTTGTTGTTTATGTATAACGCGTTATCAGTACCTAATAGATATTGTGATATGATTAATTTGGAATTTATTATAAGTATACCTATTATAGGTGAATTTTTTTAATACCATAGATAAGTATATAATATGCCTTATACCTAGGTCCTAGACTGACATACCGTCTCCGCTCAGAATCATTTTTCTTATACAATGATATTATGTATATCATTGAATTCAAATTTAATACTATCCATTATACAGTGACCCACTTGTAACCTACTGTACAGCAGAGCACCTTTGTTAGGTTGAATATATAGATAATTATATAAGTATATAGGTTTTGTGTGTGTTATTGTTATGTGAATAGGAACATAATATTATATAAAGTATATGTATTTTTAAGTGCAAGCTTATAGCTTATTCTTTTTCTTCTATCAAACAAACATAATCAGATATTATACAAGTTCACATTATTTTACGAAAATGTACAATTACAATACAAATTTAATTCCATATAGAATTGTATCTAAAATCACTTTATTTCATTCCATTTTTAGTGACAATGACTCTGATGTTGAAATTATGGAACACATCGTCCGTCCAACCCAACCACTTAATTCTGTCTCTGTACACCAACCATCTACATCTACTGGAATTCGAGATTCGTTAAATCAACCAAACAATAGGTAAGACAAATTTAAAATTTTACTCTTATATAATATTATTTAATACTTTTATTTTATGTTATATGTTTTATTATTATAATTATTCTTCCATATTCTTAAGATATTATTTAAAGTAAAACAAATAACAATATGTATTTAACATAATAATGGTCACTTATCGTAGCGTAATTTGAAGATGGGTTTTTGTCCTTGCCATATTTTATTTATAATTTTAGAGAATTTTAATATAGTGTATATACTATTTATTTATTTTCACAATAATAATTAACATTCATAGTTTTAGATTCTGAGTGGAAAGATGAATGTATTGATTTTACCTTGATGTGTGTTTTTTTTTTTTTTGTATCTGTCATCACCTTTTAGGACAGTAAAAGTGCTTCGATTTTCTTCAACAGTAGCTTCTCTGATAGGAAAGTGAATCTAGTTGGTATTTTGTGGAGTCAAAAGTAAAAATGTCCCAGTATTCAAAAGCGCTGTGAAAAACAAAAAAAATTAAGGAAAAACGGGAATTTTTACACAAAATGATTTTGGTTTTTGGTACAACTTTTAAACAAATGACCGTAGGTACATGCAATTTTGACTGAATATTTATTTTAGCATTTTCTATATGTTACGGGTGAAGTACAAAAACGGTTAGTGTACATATTACCCGGGTAATGTGAACCTCATCCATACGAACAGTGTAATGTATACATTATCCACCTTAAATATGTAGTATCCAATCAATTTATACATTATCCGGGGTGCTGTGGATAATGTATTCGTATAACTATAATCGTAAACTTATAACTTCGGTACAACAAGAGTACATGACCAACGCATCAAACACTTAAAATGGTACAGATTATACAAAGTCTTTCTAGTAGCAAAAACCAAATTATACTAATTCAAAAAAAAATTATTTATTATTATTACTATTAAACTATAAATTATATATTTGAACAACTTTACTATTTACTTAATTAAAATTTAAAAGCGAAATACAATTATTTATTAGAACGATTTGAGTTTAGATGACATTTAGAATTACAAAGTATTCCCCTGGATTTGCATTTACATTTATTTGTTAAGCATTTAGTTTTACATAAACACTTCTTAAAACCTTGACCACCGGAAAAAGATTGTTCATTAGCTATTTCACTCAAAGATTTTTTTGTGGCTAAAACTTCTAAAATATCTATTAATGGTTCAGAGCATACAGTGAATTGATTTCTGGAATAAAGTTGATGAAGAGTGCCATTTTTATTACCGAGTTTGTAATATTGATTATCACTTATAGACACAACACACAACCGCAAAGAGTACATTCTGTGGATCACCCTTACTTCTGTCTACTTCTGGTAGTTTGACTCTAACTGTGTCGCCAACATTGCATGGTGGGAATTTGGTGATGGATCTGAACTTAATACCCGAGTAAAGTACGAAATAAACGTTTTATAAATAGTATTTTTACTTTATCCAATAGGTATAGGTAGTGTACACATTACCCGGATAATGTGAACACTAACCATATTTTGTACTTTACCCGTAACATATACACGATAACATTTTCAAAATATTTTGATTTATTTTGAACTGTTTAGGGACATTTTCAATTATTAATTTTATTAGTTTTTTTTTTTTATGAATATCAATAAAAATGTGTTGGTTGGTTAAAAAAACTTGAATGTTTAATAGAGGGCTTCTAGTATATTGTTTCAAAGGCAGATGAAAAATATTAAAAATCCTTAATCACAGTTTTTTTTTATAAGCATTTAAAGTCCAAAAATTGACAAAATATGGAAAAATCAAGAAAATTAGCAAATTATTTTGAATTAAGAATTCGTAAAAGTTTTTCTTTTTAAATCTAAGATTTTAAAATGTGATACATGATTCCTTATAAGATTATCTACCTTTGTTAAGAAATAAATGTCTTTAAGAAAGTCAAATGAAATTTTTATGAGCATTTGAAATTCAATTTTTTTATAACATTGGAAATACACTCTATTTCTCATGTAGCGAATTTCTTATTTCATTGTAATTCAAAGACGAATAACTGTAGATACATGACAATTTCACTGAATGTTTATATTAGCATTTTTTATACACCATACAATTTTGTAAATATTTTGTTATTTTTTGAGCTGTTTACGGTCATTTTCAGTTTCCAATTTTTTTAGTTTTTTATTCTATAAATATCAATTAAGTTATATCTTTTGGGCCAAAAACTGTAAAAATGTAATACAAGGCTACTGATATATTGTTACAATATCAGTTGAAAAATGTTAGAAATACATAGGCTTAATTTTTTTTATAAGAGTTTAATGATCGAATTTCGACAAAATGTATAAAATTTAAAATTGAATAATTATTTTGTAGTTAAAAATGTATAAAATGTTCAACTTTTATATCTAAGGGTTGAAAATTTAAAACAAGATTTCACGTAAGTAGTTAATTCTGTTACCAAAAAATCTAAAAAATACATAAGCACAGTTTATTTTTATAGTCATTTTAAGTTCAACTTTGGACAAAATTACATAAAAAAAAACTAGAATAACTATTTTAGTTATTTTGTTGTGATTGTGTAATATTATTCGTGGGTACTTGAAACTCCTAAAGTAGGTACATTATTATATATCTATGATAGTATCAGGGTTTGTTGTTTATGTATAACGCGTTATCAGTACCTAATAGATATTGTGATATGATTAATTTGGAATTTATTATAAGTACCTATTATAGGTGAATTTTTTTAATACCATAGATAAGTATATAATATGCCTTATACCTAGGTCCTAGACTGACATACCGTCTCCGCTCAGAATCGTTTTTCTTATACAATGATATTATATAATTGAATTCAAATTAAATACTATCCATTATACAGTGACCCACTTGTAACCTACTGTACAGCAGAGCACCTTTGTTAGGTTGAATATATAGATAAGTATATAAGTATATAGGTTTTGTGTGTGCTATTGTTATGCGAATAGGAACATAATATTATATAAAGTATATGTATTTTTAAGTGCAAGCTTATAGCTTATTCTTTTTCTTCTATCAAACAAACATAATCAGATATTATACAAGTTCACATTATTTTACGAAAATGTACAATTACAATACAAATTTAATTCCATATAGAATTGTATCTAAAATCACTTTATTTCATTCCATTTTTAGTGACAATGACTCTGATGTTGTAATAATAGAACACATCGTCCGTCCAACCCAACCACTTAATTCTGTCTCTGTAGACCAACCATCTACATCTACCGGAATTCGAGATTCGTTAAATCGACCAACCAATGGGTAAGAAATTATTGTATATACAGTATAATCACGATTTTAGGGACCACTGAATATTTCAGATTTGTGACTTTGTATTGAAATGGGGTTATCGGGAGGTAATAGTTAGCACTTCAATAGATATTTTCTGACCAGTTTCAAATTTTTAGCTCACTCGGTACGCGCATGCCCAATACGACTTACTTTTTTTAATTTTTTTAATTTTATTTATAGTTTTTTTCTGCAGATTCGTGTAGAGTATTTTTTTAAAAACATTATTGTATGAAAAGTTTTTTTATCATTTTCAAAACTGACCCAGTTAGAGTAAGTCAAAAATTGGATTTACGCATAATTGGTGTTTAATGATATTTTCATTTATAAATACTGTTAATAATAAAATAAGTGCCAAATAAATGTTTAATGGTCGACGGAGTGGCCGAGCGACTAAGGCGTCGGTTGTGACACGCACCGTTTGACATGACGACATCCCACCACCCGGGCATGGCAGATACCTAAGGATGCCTGTTAAAAATTCTGCCAAAACAAACACACACATAGGTATCTGCTTTGCCCGGGTGGAGATGTCACCATGTCGGCCTCTCTTTCCTTACAGAGTGACTGGAAGAAGAAATTCCAAAAAGAAATTTTTTTTAACAAATATATTGTCACTAACTATTAATTGTTCTTCTAGTTTTCAATCTGTTGATGGTGGTTCATCTTCATATATATCTCGCATAAAAAGAACATGGCAGAGTTTAGATTCTTCATCGGACGATGAAAATTCAATAATTGCTACTCGTGGTTCTAAAACTGCTCATATAAAATCTCTGGATATTAATAACAAAAACAAGAAAAAAAGAAAATTTATTAAAAAAAAAAAAACTTACACCAAAATCCCCAGTAACATCCGAAATTGTTTAAATTTAGAATCATCCTCAACTTCTGGAGAAACAGATACCGATTTAGAACCATCCTCAACTTCTGGAGAAACAGATACCGATTATTATTAGCTATTCTACTGATATAGTACTATGAACAATGACATAGTATTAATTTGTCAAAAGTAATGTATTAATTCTGGAAGTAGATTTATGAGCAAAAAATAATACAATTAATATCATGTTTTTTTTTAATTTACTTAACTAAAATGTAATAATAAAATGTAATGTATAATAAATCATTATATTTATATTATGTGCATTATTGTTAATTGTTATCATAGTAGATATAAATATAATGTTTGTCAACCTAAGTAAACAATTAATTATTTATTTTATTTTTTCAAATTAAAATAGAAGTTTAAATTAGTGTGTTTTATGCTTTAAGTAAAACCAAATGTATGATAATCTTAATACATTATGTATAAAATAGATTTAATCAAATGTTTTGTAAGACAATATTATAATACTAATTTAAAGATATTTTATTCTTATTTGTTTTGTTATCCTTACAATAATTAAAAAAAAATAAATCAGTGTAAATCCACATTAAATTTATACAAGCTATAGTTTCAATTTTTGAGGTAGAAATTCTGACATACTGTCTCAGAAGTTTTTTCATGGTACACAATAATTTACCATTGAATTATAATTTAAAACATATTTAGGTTCATAACAATGACTATGCATTTTCACACCTAATATGATAAACCTTATAATTATTAATATTATTCTGACCCCCTCGTCTCCCCTTTGTATACTCCACTTGGCGCAGCAACGTGCCCGGCATCAAGACTCTGTAAATTAAATTTCATGATTTAAATAAAAAATGTTTGAAGATTTGTTTGACCAAAAATATATGTAAGTGGCTGGAACCATAATGTAACGCTTGTAGTACTTGCCAATGGCGTGGTGAACATTTATAAACCTTGATGCCCAGCATATATTTCAGTACCTACCCCTTCTTTATCCCCTTAATATAATATATAATACATATAATTATTATGGAACTGTAAATATTTTAATTTTTGTTGTATGTTATTGGTTACCATAATGTACCCAACCACCCCACCCAAAAAAAAAAATTCACCATGACGCCTAGGCGTCATAAAACCCCATTCACCACGCCACTGGTACTTGCAGTACTTGTAGTAGCAAATGTGGGTCTATCCATTGTTAATATTTATAAATTTTTACACATGCGTTTATTTGCAATGTTTATTACATTTATACGCACCTATAAGATATTATGTATTAGTATGTACTGTCTAATATACGAAGTTTTACGAATTATTATAACTATTCATTTTTCAAGAAAATGCCGAGAAAATGGCTGTACGGGATTTTCAGAGGGGGAAAAAAATACTTCATTCAAAAGCCCAAAAGATGTATCTGGTTTAACAGCTTGAAATGAGCCAATTTAAAATGCCAATGGTCGAAATTGTTCTGCTACATTTGTTTGCGAAAAAAACAAATTTTCAATAATAGGTACTTTCAATTATATCCATACAAAGTGTATATTTTATATTCAAGTGGCATTTTTTCAAAAATCCGTATAAAATAAACAGAGTTCCAAAAATGGCAGGACCTTTCCAACGACGTCCAACAAACCATATAGAACCGTTTTGGATGGCTTTTAGAACTTCTAAAAAAAGCCGACAAACCGTGGTGAACAATTTTGTATAGTTTTTTATGTGTTTGATTTAATGTTGAACGTTAGTGTGAACTTAGCGGTGGTTTTGGAAAAATGTTTATAACTTTTTAATGATGGTCCAACAAATTGTAAAACCTTTCCAACAATGTCCAACAAACGTCCAACAAAATTGTTGGATAGGTTTAATTGAAATCTGTTACATTATTGCCTCTAAGTTCACGAACGTAGTTAGTTGATCATTTGATTGCAATTACAATGAATAATGATATGTTTAATCCGGCTGCACCCAGACGGTCTCTAATTTCAGAATAACATAAACAGCTCAAAACGAGCCATTATGTTTTTTAAATTGTATTGTGTTTATAAAATGCTAATATAAAACTACTAGTGAAAATTGCATGTATCTACAGTCATTTGTTTTTGAATTACAATATAATAACGAAATCATTACATGCGATAAATCTAGTGAATATCAAATCTTGTAAATATATGAACTTCAAACACTCATAAAAATGTAATTTGACTTTCTTCTAGACATTTTTTTTTGATAAAAGTAGACAAACTTATAAGGAATCCTGGTTTATATTTTCAATTCTTTGTTTTAAAATGAAACATTTTTATGAATTTTAGTGATTTGTACGTATTTTTTCAAGATTTGAAATTTAAATGCTTATAAAAAAAAATTGTGTCTATAGATTTTCTTTTTTTTAAATGTCATTGTAAAAATATAATAAGAGCTTCCCAACAATGTCCAACAAACGTCCAATAAAATTGTTGGATAGGTTTAATTGAAATCTGTTACATGATTGCCGCTAAGTTCATGTTCGTTGTTGGACGTTTGTTGGACATTATTGGAAAGGTTTTACAATTTGTTGAACCATTATTAAAAAGTTATAAACATTTTTCCAAAACCACCGCTAAGGTCACACTAACGGCCAACATTAAATCAAACAAATAAAAAACTATACAAAATTGTTCTCCACGGTTTGTTGGACATTGTTGGAAAGATCACGCCATTTTTTGGAACTCTGTTTATTTTATACGAATTTTTGAAAAAGTGCCTCTAACTTCACAAAATCGGCCAACTTTTTTTAAAGTTCTAAAAGCCATCCAAAACGGTTCTATATGGTTTGTTGGACGTCGTTGGAAGGTCCCGCCATTTGTTGGAACTCTGTTTATTTTGTACGAATTTTTGAAAAATTTCCCCTGACTTCACAGCAAACTTCTTTTTATTTATGTCATCAGGCATAAATTATTTAAATAAAGTATAGAGGTTAAAATTGAATACCTGAAAGCCACAACAACAAATCTCCAGATAATACTATCATTCAAGAAAATCCTAAATTGTGTTAAAAATGATTTATTTTAATCCAACTTAAATTATTATATAAAAATATTAAAAAGAAAAAAAAATATTAAAAGTGTACTCAAGTAGGTAAATCTCTGCTTTACAGTAGTTGCAATGTATGTGTTATATTTGAATACAACGATAGGCCATTGTATACGAAACATGAATCTGAGCTGTTAGCATTTTTTTTGTATTTCATATTTCACATATTATTATTACTGTTGATTAATTCGTTAATTTTTTTTCGTTTCCACGGTAATAAGCAGAGTGTTATTAATTAAATTTGTTTAGCAATTGTTTGTAATTTTTCGTTGGTCTTTCCCGTAGCATTAAATAACTATAGAGAAAAATCGAAAAATAAAAATCGGAGCATTATAACCATAAAAATTGTTCCTGACAGACAGAAAAAAATACACATCTTAATAAAATCTAAACATTTTTAAGCTCCCCTTAAAATCTAAAATATCATAAAAATAATACTATGAGTATTTTAAAACTAATAATTTTTACATCTTAAAATGATCATAACTGTCTTAAAATTAAAATATTTTTATGATATCTCCAAGATGCAATAGAATTTAGACAATAATCTTACTTTTAAATTTTACAATACGTCAAATCACTATAATTTTAAAAATAATTGATTGAAATGAGTATTGAAAGTATACATTTTAAAAATATTTGATTGAAATGAGTATTGAAAGTATACATTTTGCAATATTGTACATTAATTGTAAGACAGAGCCAACACAATATGGGGGTTAGAATGCACTTAACAAAATTATAACAAATACCAAAAATTAGTGGAAAGGATATGCTGCTATCCACCGGTTCAGCATTCAATAGTATTCGATAATTTCCATCACTGTCAATATTCAAAAGAAAATTCATATTAGTGAACATTGTACATAAAACATAAAAATTATCTTAGTTATTTGATTCCATTATATACAGGATGATTCTTTTATAGTTGAAAACTCATTATTTCCAAAAGTATTGACTTTTTTCCAATTTTTTTTTTTTAAATTTTAGTTCCTGCTTTTCTACATTAATTGTATAAATGTCTAATATTTACTACCCTTATGTTTATTAGGTAAACCATTATCAACAATTGATTTAAATGTAATAAAAATTTCATAAACTAAGAAGACTATTTTTTTTTATAAATTATCATTTATTATTTGATTTATCAACTATCAACTTTTTATTATTCATAAATTCGTTGATGAGATATAGCTCCTCAAAGATAGGTGGTTTTTGAGGTATTTATGTGTAAATGTGTTAAATCTAGTCAGTAGGTACCGCAGTAATTTGGATTTTGACCAAGGGTAAAAGATATTACAATTTTTAAATAATTTCTAGTACAGCATATAAGTTATGCCCCTAAATGTATTGTAAAATGCCCATTTGGCAGGGTGTCTCATATTCTTCACTGAAGGTGATGTGGCACTAAGCATTATAATATTTATCAATTATAAAGACCAGAAGTTAAAAGTAATAAACTAGATTTGTTCGAACAAAAGGTATAATAGTGATAATCTTTGTACCTATCTCGCTACAATAACTTATTGTCATAATATATTATTATAAGTTATTGGACATTACTGTCACATATCGCATATTCAAGTGTAATCCCCATATCCCTAATACATACCTACAAACATAGAACAAAACAGTGATATCTGATTAGGCGGATTTGCAATTTTTATCATCTTAGATCATATACAAGTATAATAATAGTATATTATCTAAGATTATCCTACTAAATGTCGAATATTGATCGTTTAAGGTTATACCCAAATAAAGGATTTGAAAGATATAAGTACAGGGTCTTTAAAATGTTATGTAATACCTAATATATTTCACTATGAAATATGTAAATTAGGAAAATCAGTCCTATGTAAAAACTATATTTTATTAATTAAAAGGGAGATTTGATGGGCAACATTGGGATTTCAAATGGGAGTCTACATTTTTGAAATAAGTTTCATGTATAGTTTAATTATCAATGAATTTTGATTGGGCATTTACATTTATGTGTCAATAATTACTAAAAGATCTATTGACATCTGATGAATTATGCTTTTTGAAATAATGAGTGTTCACTGGGGATACTTTAGAAATAAATATTTTAAAATACAAAACACCCATTAACTATAATAGGTATGTGTATTATTATAGAAACCGTTGGCGTTCAGGCGATTTAACATAATAGATTTGAGCAAACAATTTAAAAATATTATTATGTTTTATTGATATTTTTAATTTTATGCAATGTGTTTTAGCAATAATTTATCAATGCATTTTTAGTATCGTTTTAAGAGAATTAAAATAAATTCTTAGTGATAAATGTTATTTTTTGAAAAAAAAAAACATCATGATCAGATTATTTCTACCTCCACAGAAAAATATTAAAACTTAAGAGAAAAACTTACTCATTTAGGGTGAATTGCAACAACTCGTCGTACTCACAATGGAGATATTTCGGATTTTTTTTTAGATCCAAGCAAAATTGTGTAATCATTAAATACTATGTCCACAAATTAACATTTTATTAGTTATTCTTCAAATATTTTAAAATAAACTTTGAATATACATTCAGGATTCCATTAAGTATTTAAGAATACTACTCTATTAACTATGATAACTAAGACAGTTTATTATTATAAGTATGCTGCATGTTTTAAATTTACAATAGATTATCTATTATTATATGTCTATATACTCAGGAAATATAAATTGGAATTTTGAATTTTTGTGGACTGTTTTTAAAGGTTTGTTATAAATAAGAAAGGCCCACCATAGGTTTTTGCAATATCTGGCATCTGCGGGTTGTATTCTAGAAACTCTAGACACTTATCGATTTAATTTACACATAATATTACAAAACGTATTGTGTGATTGACAATACTCATTGGTTATAATTTTATAAAAATTAACTGCGTTGGTACATTAAGTGACAGACCATCGTCTATAATGATGATCTATAATGAATAAATTAAAGTTTCGATCAGTATTGCCATATTGTTTGATCCTAAAAATGTTAATTTCAATACAGAAATATTAGCTTGGTGTAAATTGTATGTTAATTTTATGTGTAACACCATAGCTGTTAAATGTTATCATGTTAAAATAAATAGATAAAAAAATAAAATAAGCAAGACTTCAAAAAATACAAATTTCATTGATTACAAATTTATATAAAATATATTTTACTGTTTCAAATTATTTGACCATTACATTTTTAACTTGAATAAATCCACACGTTTATAACTTTTTTTTAATTCAATACTAAATATTAATTGAGCCCATTTGCTGATTCTGGTTATTACTTATCAGTTATCAACCATCTTATTTGATTATTAATATTATTTGAAAATGTTTATCAATTTAAATTTTTCTAGTGGAGCCTTAAATCAATTTTTCTATATCCCGAACATGAACTAAAACTATTATAGCTACTAGTAGTTACTCTTAGTTCATGATCCCGAATAACAGTGAAGTATTAACTGATATTTAAACAAGACAATTAATTCATACATATGAAACAATGAATTCGAAAGTAAAACCATAAAATATGAATAATCCATTTTGATTTGATAGTAAAACGTAATAATTACATATTATGTACCAAAAAAAATATAACCGGGCAATCGTTTTTACATTATAATCTAAGGTGCATAAATCATAATTATTGTATACAAATACTTTTTTTACAAGTGTTGAATAGTAACATATATTATAAAAGAATATTTTTCAAACTTTTTTTATTACATTACAGTATTACATAATCTGTATTAGGTTTACAAGAAGTGAAAGTGAAAAGTGACTTCTAAAACAACACAATTACAATGTGATCTAATACACATCTAATATTAGTAGACATATAACTATGAAAATAGACTGTAATCAACTCCTAGCCTGGATGATGAAATGTTACCTTGGAATGTCAATCTATTATGGTATTATAGTAGAAAAATGAATATATGGTTATAATTTGGCATTTATTAATTTGAAAAAATGTTTAAAACATTGAAAAATGTAAAAATATAGTTATAGGTAAACAAGTTATGTATGATTTAAGGTGTTTCATAGGGTTAAAATACAAAATACTTTCAGTTAAACAAATATAATCCTTCAATATTATTAGTATTACAAATATAATCCTTCAGGTGTGCCTTCTTTCTTCCGGTATAAGACACTCTCTTTGGACTTCTTGAAATCTTCATTAATTACTTTCGTTCACTGAGAGCCATCAAATCAGCTTCAGTACAAATAGCCTAAAATGAATTCAATTTATTAGTTTAAATCATCTTATAAATAATATATTAAAACTACAATTCTAAAAATGTTATTTCTATAGTTATCAGTTATCACTCAATAAAATATAATTAAAATGCTTTCTCTTAAGATTAATTTATTCATTTTACAGTGCTAATAATAATAATTAATAAAATTACTAGTAAAACCAATAACTTTTTTATTGTTTTTCATTCAAATTAAAAACATGAATGAATGATTATTAAAATTGTTTTGTTTATAATTTATATATGAAAATGTACTAGATAGGAAGATAACATGTGTTTCCTTCATCTTGCTAATGCATAATATTTCAAAAGTACGTCCATCAATTCCAATTTTGTGTTCTTAGTTTAAATATTAGAGTGAATTGACGACCCATTATCAAACTTAAATATAAGAGCATTGTTTATGTGCTATCATTGGTTTTATATGATATTTAGTTTTTAAGTGAGTTATCAATATGTAAAATATTTGGAAATACTCATAATTCACTTAAAATTTAAAATATCATAAAAACCAACTAGAGAACACAGATAATGTTATTTCATTTAAGCTTGATAATAGGTCAATTAGGTAACTCTAATAAGCTAACAATACAAAATTTAAACTGCTGGACGTACATTTTGGTATATTATGTGTTAGTAAGGCAGAGACAACATAATATTATGTGGGTACAACATCCTCTTAAAATCTGAAATAATTATATATTACTGGGACAATATATCAAATACTATTATCCAACAGATATATATGTATTTATATTATATTTTGTTATAATATAATATTATAACTTTTTTTTATGTTATAATAATCTAGATTTGGGCAAACATTTTTCCCCACCAAGATCCATATTTTTTAGTCAATAATCAGTCTGCACTCTGCAAAGCACACACCTATCAGTAACAATTAAACTAAATGAAACAAAGATATGTTGTTTCTAATGCCCAATAATACATACAATATTGTGTTTGAATAACACTGACTTGCATATTGTTTCAAATATTGTTTAATTGTACTTACATCAATAATGAAATTTATAAATTAAAAATAACTGTGTTTACTTTGATATCAGCACTGGAAAGATCATCCTTGGCCATAATGAACTCTTGGAGATTAACTTCAGCCTATGTCATTTTTATAAAGGCTTTGTATATTTATTACCACAATAAACAGCTGACTTTATTATGGGCGAAAATCTCACGTCGCAGCATATTTAGACATGTGTGTAAAGTTGGTTACCAAAGCTAGGTGCCTTTTTTTTTTCGGGTGGCTAGTGATAAGAACACTTGCTAGGTTGCATTACTGTATTTATTGTAAATGTAAATTAAATTAAGAATAATTAAAAAACATTTTGTGAAAAGAACGAGATTACAGCTAAAATTTAAGTCTTAATTATTTATAACAAATAAATACAAATAATAGATATTTTAATAGCTTTTTACTATTAATATTCAGACATTCAGTGTAAGCCACCGCTTCAATAATAATTAGTAATATTATTTTTATTATTAAATCTCTCAATAAATATACATTTAAATTAAAATGTTTTTCTAATTTCTTATATACGTGTGTAATATTTTTCATAATTTAATGGCATGCAGAGAAAAAAAATTCAGGTAGTTTTTAGCACGTAAGTAACGTTAGAACAATTTTCCATATACGATAGATAATCTAAGAACTAGTTTTTGGAGCTGTGAAATGTTTATCAAAAACGGGGAATTTTGATTTAATGCAAGGGAATATTGGTAATTGACATCTAACATCACTGGACTGCGATAACAATGGAGGTCTGTGAACCGATGCCTCTATCACCGATGATTCACCAAAACAACAACAACAACAGTAGTACTGGCACGAAGTCATTACTTGAGTACAACTCGATCACTGAGAAATTAAAGTAATAAAATCATTACTCACTGGTTACTGGTTACTCTCAGTCGTTGTTCTGCAGCGTTTACGAAACCAGCGATTACACTACAATATTTAACATCGACCGTTCTCTTTTTTCGCATCGAATTTTGACGTAATTTACCAAATCACTGCCTCAGCGAATTAATTATTGACAAAATACGAATCTCTTTTTATCGGTTCGATCAATCAATACAATAATACAATATACATACTTAGAATCCTGCCTACAATATTGTGTACCATCTACTTATTAGATTTTGATATCGCTATGGAGAAAAACGGAAATACCGAAAATTTGCAGTGAGTCGACGGTTTTTATGTTTGATACTTGTTTTTAATTTTCTCTGCCGCATATCAACCTTTCCATTGTTTCAGATACGAAAATGGCAACTCTTTCACTTCAAACTGCAGCACACAAACAACACAATTTGATGGGTTGACCGGGTCGCAACAGCCTAGTCATGACACTGCCGACGCTTTTGGTTCATTGTGAGTGGTCGATATTTCTGATAATAATTTAATCAATTCTTTTTTTCTTTGTTCAATACACTAGGTATTTTTCATTAACTTGACAGGAAATTATTATAATGTTTGTGTTCAACTTTATATCTACTATAGGACAGCTGTAGTTAAACTAGGGATCGAATAAAACATTTCGAGGTGATTTACCAAAATGTATATGGTTTGGATTCTCTGATATTGATGCATATCTGATTTTAATTTTATAATATTTCAAGTTAAATAGAAATGTCTCCATTAATACACACTTTGATTTGTTGAAAATAATTTATTTGATTTAGAATATAATTCAAGTCAATTTTTCACAACTAATCTTTGGG
The DNA here is from genome assembly GCA_949089665.1 of Macrosiphum euphorbiae. Classification (NCBI taxonomy): domain Eukaryota; kingdom Metazoa; phylum Arthropoda; class Insecta; order Hemiptera; family Aphididae; genus Macrosiphum; species Macrosiphum euphorbiae. The sequence continues at coordinate 74,172,292 of CARXXK010000003.1, read as the reverse complement.
TATAAAATTACATCATAAATATATGTATACACACTGCACAGAGCATTGTGACACAAATGGTGAAGACATTGTTAGGTCTTACGCAATTCTCACCATTTTTGTCATACCAAATTTGGAATCCTTTGTTTGTAGGTAAAAACAAAATATTTTAAACAAGGAAGTACTTTTCCATAAACATGAATGTCATACTTGACATGACAGTAGACTTACCTAATATGCTGTATTTACTTAACTGGACATACAATTAATATTTACTTACTTATTTTTACATCTTATTCATTGCTGATTGATTAATATAAATTAATTGTCTATAAATTGTATTATATTTTGTTATTTTCGTGTTTAAAATTCAGGAGCGGGAAGTTTATCAAACATTTGGTAGGCAACTGTTTTAGGTAAGCCACCGTATTGATTGGCATACCATCAAAATTAGTATTTTATTATTATTATATCTGGAAATTAGTAAGGTAATTTTAGTTTTCTATACCTAGTTAAAATTGATTGATTAATTAACTGTATTAAACATCAAATTGTTGAAATGTTTGATTTCGATAAACAATATAGTAAATCAATTTTTTGAATCCAAAAGCATCTTCAGTTAATTATAATCAGAAAATAGTTAATAAACAATTTATTATGTTTTCATTTGTATATAGGCTAGGTGTTATCATTGAGTATATATTGTATATATCGTATTAATCAATATATACTCAATGGTGTTAAATATAAGTATTAAGTACTAATAATCATTAATTAAATAGGTACTTCAGTACTTTTTTTTTTTTTTAATAGGTAATAGCGGTCCCTCTTAAAATTAAACATTCTCTCTGTGTAAACATATAGGTATTAATTTACAATTGTTTTATAATTATAGATTTAAAAGTGCACCTCGTCCAGGTTACGGCATTAGTTCAACAGATAAGGATGCATGGTATTACAATATGCATCATAAGTATCGTGGAAAGGCCATAATCTTCAATCATGAAAACTTTCAAGTTAGAGATCTTAAATCTAGAGCTGGAACTGGATTAGATTGTATTAATTTAGAGGTATCCTTAAAAAACCTTGGATTCGATGTTACACCATATGTTGATTTGACATTAGCTGAACTGGATAGAAAACTTGACTATTGTATGTATACATGTTTATTCAACCTTTTTGATATTATTCTATGTACATTTATTATTTTTTTGAAATATTTTAATTGCCTTCCATATTTATTTTTATAGCCATTGATAACAATATAGATAGGCAACGACAATGCTATCCTTTATCGCTCATTATTTTGATATGCATTTGGCTAATTAATGGCACATTGCAGTCATTAAAGTTAGAAATTAATCAAATAATTATTTATTCATCTACTACCATCATGTGCCACAATAAAGTCAAATCCAAATTAAAATAATGGGCAACAAATGATTGGTTTTTTCGTTGCCTATTTATAGTGTTATTTAATCTATGCTATCCCATAATATTTTCTTTACTAAAAAACTGTATTTGTATATTATGTTTCTTAAGTTAATTTTTTTAAACAGGGGCTAAAGAAGACTATACAAATTATGATTGTTTATTAATGGCAATATTATCTCATGGTGAACAAGGTATTATTTATGCTAAAGATGGAGCTTATAAACCAGAAGATAATCTTTGGGGACGATTTACTGGTGACAAATGTGTCACATTAGCTGGAAAACCAAAGCTATTCTTTATTCAAGCTTGTCAAGGAGACCGATTGGACGGTGGAGTTCAGTTAAGAACACAAGTCGATGGATCTTCTTCATTCAAAATACCCGTTTATGCCGATTTTCTTATAGCATACTCTACAATTCCCGGTAAGTAGGTATTATAGGTACCTAGGTTATGGCTAAGGTCCGATCTTTTTAGCTAAATATTAAAGTTAAAAAGTTGAAATATAATGCTCTATATATATATGCTATGAAAAAATATACAAATATTCTCCTTCTATTTTCTTAAGAATGAAAAAATATGCAAACAAATTATTTTTGTGCAAAAATAATAAATAACCATCAAAATAATATGTTATAACCAGGGCTCGTAAGTTCATGCATCTGCATGTTTTTTTTGCCACACAGGAAAACATGCTAACTGAGATACAAATCCGTTTCATAACAATAGTAATAATAATATGAAGTTTGATAGTGCATGTTTTTGCATGTTTTGGGTATAAAGTCATATTTGGCATATAGTTGATTTTTTACAGTCGTTAGTGCATATTATTTCATAAAAATATTTTTTAGACAAATATTTGAAAAGTTTCTTCCGGTTTTTGATATCTTGTTCCAATCGTCCAATATCGCATGGTAAATTATAACGGTTTTTTAAATTTTTTATTGAATAATTATTTAGCTAATTAATAAAAATATCGAAAATCAGGCTTCTTACCATTGTAAAAAAAGTTCTACTTTACAATTTTTATAATAGGTATTTTTACTGTAAACCACTTCAATAAGCCGTATTACTTGAATTACGAAACCATGGTTTTATGCCATATTTTGTCTACTTATGCGCCCTCTTGTTGGAAAACATAAAAAAAACACTTATAAAATATATATTACTAAATTATCTCAAAATGAAAAACCTAATATTTCATTCCAAATGTTTTCATTGCTGGTGCTGAATAAGGGTGTACACAAATTAGACAAAATTGACTACCTAATTAAAATTTATAAAGATGACAAAGCTATTTGAACTTCACAAGTATTAATTTTATTTTTTATTTTATTAATTTTGAATGTTAAAAATATAAAAATTAGGAGGAATAAAATACTTTTAAAATGTATGGATTTATTCTTATTATTTTAAAATTTGGTAATGTTTTTTTTACATAATGCATGTTTTGAGTGCATAATTTAAAAATGTTAATACATATAAATGCATATTTTTGAACTTTTGAGTGCATAATTTAAAAATGTTAATGCATATAAATGCACATTTTTGAACTTTTAAGTGCATATTTTAATGCATATTTTGACAATTTTTAGTGCACGAATGCATGCTTATTTATGGATTTTTTAGTGCATGAAGTTACGAGCCCTGGTTATAACAAAACACAAAAAATATCTCGTTGGTACTTTTGAAAGGTCAAAATTGAAAATTCCTAGTAGTTTTTAAACACTTTTTTGGTGTTATTCAAAAATAATAACTGTAGACACTTAGAACTTTCAAAAGTTTGTATAACCTTGAGAATTTTTTTTTTAAATTATTGTAGATAAAAACTATTTCACTTAATAAAAAAGATTGAAAATTCAATACAAGGTCCTCATAAGATACTTTAATAGGAGTTCAAAAATATTAAAGATACATATACTCTGTTCAAAATAAGACCGTGACCAGGCGGCGACCAGTTTTTGTCGGGCTGCGGTCAGACATATGGCCAGATACCGTGCCCACTATGGTGACACGTCGGGCGCTGCCACATCCATGCGCACAATTCGGTCGCTGGGCACGGTCTTATTTTGAATAGAGTATAGGCTCAATCATAAGTTTATTTTTCATACATAACATTAACATTTTTAATAGAAGTATAGAAGTTTCCCCAAAAACTTTTCTACTTGTAACAAAAAAAAAAGATTTTTGAACGTAACATAACATTTTTATAAGCGTTTAAATTTAAAATGTTTACAATATTTTATATTTAGCGGTAAAGAAACAAACTCCAATTACTTGATTTTTGATATTTTGTATTAATTCAAAAACGAATAACTGTAGAAACTTGAAATTTTCATAAAATATTTGTATTAATATTTTCCATACATGGTCATTTACTCATATACATACACTGTCTCTATGGTTATACTCTGTAAATAATAAATAACTTATAAACTTTGTTAAGGCTATACTCTGTAATTAATAAATTGCTTATTAAATAAATTAAATTTATGATAACTTTTAAAATATATTTTTTATTTAGTTAAAATACACTGTTGTATGCTAACCCAACTCGACTAACCACCATTTTGTTATTAAGCAATCGACGGCATGAGAGAGAGCCATCTCTTATAGGAAATTTAAATAAGTCATCGTAAAAAGCTTCGCTTAGTAAAGCTGCTCCGAGACCCACACTTTTTTTAATAGTTCTGATTACAATAATTTAATATTTTATAATAATTTGAAGACAACCGTTTTTTTGTGTTGTGTGCTTCTTTTAATTTTAATATACATTATACATTATACGAAAAATAAAAATATTAATATTAATAAAGTTGTTTTTTATTTTATGATAAACTGTATTTATTGTAATGTATTTTTTTTCACATTTCATTAATTGTATCTTTTTCAGGTTTCTATTCATGGCGCAATACTCAAAAAGGTTCTTGGTTTATGCAAGCTCTTTGTGATGCCTTCAATAAATATGGTTATCAACTAGACCTTTTAACTATACTGACATTTGTGAATCGTCAAGTGGCCATTGACTATGAATCTAATGTTCCTGGTGCTGTTCAAATGCATCAGCAGAAACAAATTCCATGCATTACATCGATGCTAACAAGATTAGTAAAATTTGAAAAGAAGAATTAAAAATGTCATTCATTACAAACATTCATTAATAACATTCCTGCTTAAAAGCATAAATTTGTTTGTTATACATGGGTATAACATTAATTAAAGCATTAGACTAAGGTACACATTTTAATTTGTTTAATAAGAATTTAATTGTATACTGATTCAGAACAATTTTGTAGTTAGAATCTCAATTAGTTTTAACTAATAGCTGATATAAATTTTAAATTACAGTTTTAGATAACAAAATCTATGATAATTGTGTGGCAGTACCATTTTCAATTAAGTATTATTTATAAAAAGTGTTCAAAATTTAAAAGATTTAAACTTCGGTCTTAGATATAATGTAAAAGATACTGTGATTTAAACTAACACTAATTTACTTTTTTATAACATAGATTACAAAAATTATTTTTGATTGTACTGATTTTTTTTTTAAATATAAGATTATTTTATCATAGAACAATTATAATGAACTAGTGATATGCTTTTTTTTTTTTTTTTTTGAATTAATCTATTGTTTAAGAAGCTTACCAAAACCAATTTCCTGACAAATACATTTTATTATCTTAACATTGAATAATTATAATGATATTATAATATATATTTTACTCTCTTATAATTTATATTAATCTACCTCTTACTATTATTTGTAATATTTTATGATAAAATTATGAATATTTATAAGTTTTATCCTGAATACACTAAGTATCTCTAATTGCATTAGTGATGTGTACTTAATATTCGTTATTAGTTTACATTTTACTAAAATTAATAATTTTCAATATAAAATACAAAAATACATTCACAATGTTTTAGTTTGATAAATCATTTAATTATTTCTTCCATACATTAAATTTAACCCAGTTGTCATTCAGACGTATAGAAATCTGTATTGTATTATTTTAAACTATATTGTATATTTTATAGTGATGAATGATGAATAATTTGCTCATAAATAATATTTTAAATTGAGTTATTATTTACTGCTCTACAATTGAATTGCTTCATTAAATCTCATTTATAACTTATTTTAAATGTAAGTATTAAAAACTACTTAAATTATTAATTAACAAAATAAAAATACATGTTTTTATATTTTTGTACAAAACAATTCATTAATGTTTAAATATAAAAACTTACTATTAAAGTATTATACATTGTATTTTTTCATAAGACATTGTTACACAATTTTTATATTTTATACATTATTAATTTTAGTCTTAAATAATATTTGGTTTTAATAAAATACTTTTGTGATAATTGTTGTATATATATTTATTGAAGTGAAACTTCTTTACAGAGGGTACAAAAAAAATAAACAACGGTCGAGCACGGTCGGCCGTCACGAGCCGCCGTCACGGACCAGCTGTGCATCGGTTAACCGGTAACATAGAAACGTAGTTAATTATTTTTGTAGTACCTATGTAATAACAACTAATTATATTAATTAGATTTTTTTATATAATATATAAATTCTGTGTTTCTATATTATCTATGTTATCTATGTTATCGGTATTATATTTGTGAATTATTATTACAACAAAAAAGATTGTCATTTTATTTAACTTAAAGTTTGGTCAATAGAATATTACGTTCTCAATCCTTGCCAGTGGTTTGTTTTATTTTAGTAGCCTTCAACTCTTCCCAGCAGTTTGTCGTTCTACGTTGTGTGAGTACTATTACATTTTACATAATTATTATATTATTAACTACTTATATATAAATTCTGTTTCTGTATGTTTTATCGCCTATCGGTATTATATTACATCAGATTCCACGAGGCGCCTACATGATGAATTTACAAGACTTTCCACTCACTCTTTAGTCTCAATTGACAGACAAATAAACAATTTTATTAAAGATGAACCGGGATTGTCAATTTACAGTTTAAATTGTCAAAGTCTCCGAGCTCATTCATCAGACATTCTTGATTCAGTTCTGCAAAATTCGAAAATATTAATTTTCTCTGAGACCTGGCAACACGAAAACGAGAATACTATAATACCTAATTTTAATTGTATCATTAATTATAAGCGGCCTAATGTTAGATCTGGAGGAGTAGCTAACCTATAACGACGATATAGTTAATATTGTCACTCCATTAACTGAGATGACAATAGGGCAATCAAAGTTATATAATTCCAAAATTACTCCAGTCGGTGCATTTTGTGTTGCTGAGTGTTTAAGACAAAATGAACCAATCATCATCATTGTAGCAGTTTATATCTCACCAAATCAAAAAATAGATGATATAGTTTATTTTTTAAAAAGATCGTTGATTGCCTACTCTACCAAAGGTACACCATTACTCGGCAGGGGAGAAAATAAACTGCCTATGATTCTGAGTGGAGACTGGAGACTTTAATGTTAATTTTGCATCGGATAGATCAGAACCATTAACACAATTTTTTCGTGAACATCTCAATTTATCAATGAATAATGATCCAAAAATTCCAACAACGCGGTCAGGAACCACAATAGATGCTATTTTCGCACGATATCTTAATAATGTACAATCAAAAACGTACATAACTCATTTCAGCTATCATCAGTTCTTGTATCATTAGTTAAAAATAAATAATAATAAAAAAAACAGTTCTATTAAATATAAAATTGTAAAGTGTATTTTTTTTATTTTATTCCAATACCTCATATCAGTTGCATGACTGAAAGAAGTTTCACTTCATCCCCGCGTACTTGTTACACGCTCGACTTTTTTATTAATTATGTTAGATTCTGAGCTATAATAATTTTATAATGATAATGTTTTATTTAAATATTTTAGGTATTATTCGACAGTCGGCAACCAAACAGTCAAGTTTTAATTCAAATCAAAGTTAAATATTCAATTATTCACAATAATTGTAGTGTGCACACACATAGGTATTGTATTGTTTTATAGATTTGTCACAGGACAATCTGGTTGAAATGAATGCATCAATGACAATAACATGTAAATACATTTTTTTAAATTTTTATTTATAGTTTATACATGATTAAATATTATATTATCTTCAAACATTTGAATTATAATTTACTTAGCTTTATACAAAACGTTATACTGGTATGTAGCGAACACAAAAAACTCGTAACATCAAATTATAATAAAATGACAGTCAGTGTCAGGGCCGTCCCTAGGGCAGGGCGAGCGGGGCCCTCGCCCTGGGCCCCGGGCCTTCACCAGTTGGACAGGCCCCGCTTTTGTAGATACCATGAAAAAGCTTAATGAGTTGATGAGAAAAAAAAATTATTATTTATATATTTTTATATCTTCAATTGCTGTAATTTTTACTACCTATACCTACGGATATACCTACATTACTATACTAGTTATAGGCTTGAACCCTTGAGAAATTTTTCCATTTTTCTAAATTTTTTTAAAATTATTTGTTATATGCTTATAAAGTTCCAGTTTTGACAAAATTCATAAAAGTTTTTTTTTCATACCTAATTTAAGACATTTTAATAGAAGGTTTCCAACAAGTTTTTGTAATTCTATCAAACTAAAAAAGTTCCCCAGAAAGTTAAGTTTTCGATCTTTGTTAATTTTTTTTAGCAACTAAATTTGATTATTTTTACAAGTGTGCTAGGCTGATACAATGTCTCCGCTCAGAATATTTTTTCGTTTACAATAATTTATCAATGTAATTTAAATATAACACATCTATTACAACGACATGCTTGACACAAACTGTACAGCAGAGCGGTACCCACTTGTCCACCTTTTTTCATATTGTATTAGGTGCCTACTATATTTATAGACTTATTAATTTATCAATATTATTATATTAAGTATAAATATATTAAGAGTTTTGTTATTAATTAATTTACTTATTCATATTATTGTAAGTACAAGGTACTATATTTTTGAGTATATTTGCGCGTAGCCCCCTTATACCTAGGTAGGTATATATCATAATTCATAATATTAAATATTTAAATCAATGCAACTGCCAACTGACGATAATGACATTTTAGGCCCCACAAATTTACTCTGCCCCGGGCCCCGCAAATCGTCCGGAGGGCCCTGGTCAGTGTACAAAAACATTGCCAATAAAATATTACTTGAGTTCTAGCCGTGAAAATCTATTTCGCCCCTGGGGCAACCGTAATTAATTCAGGTAATTAATTCAAGTGTTCCATACATGGGAGCAAGCCCAGATGGAATTGTAAATTGTGATTGTTGCGGTATAGGTTGTTTGGAAATTAAGTGCACAGCATAGCGCAAGATGGAAAAATTGATCCTATTCATGTATTTAAACAATAGAAAATTCAAAATTGCAAATCAATCATGAATACTACTACCAAATACCAACCCAACTGCTGCTATGTGGAGTAAAGTATGGTGATTTTGTAATTTGGTCACCTTATGAGGAATGTTATGTTGAACGCATACAAGTTAATGATGAAATATGCAGTGAAATAATGGTCAAAGCTAAATGGTTTTTTTGTGAGGCAATCTTATCAGAACTTTTAGGAAGATATATAACCAACAATGAACAATCTTTGGAAAATATTATTATGAGTGAAAGAGAAGAATAATGTATTCCTAAAGATAAATATCAGTACTGTACATGTAAAGAAAACATAGGTGGTTAAACACTTATGTAGTTATGACTTATGTGTACCAAAGAAGATTTTCAAATCTTTGTTATCATTATAAATGTTTAGAAATAACACGTAAACCATCATCCAAAAAATGGAAGTGTCAATATTGTAAATTAATGCTAAATTTACCTATCTAACTAACCTTTCTTATTTTACTAACCAATTTACCAAATTTAATTGACTCATCTAAAAAAATAATTAAAAATTAAAATAAAAAATATGTATAGGTAATATAACTTAAAAGTTATATAGGACATAGGAATATATATATATACATCTAACTTATGTAATATAATATTGGTTATTATTAAAATAAACCAGTCAATGCTAACCTTATAACAATTTTTTTTTGTAATTGGAAAAGTTGTAATCTATTAAAATATAGAATAAAAACGATTTTAAGTGAAATTTTAAACTAAGGGCACAACTGAACTACACATTAAAACGCAACACACAATAACAATCTAAGAAGACCTTAGGATCTTAGGAATCTAAGAGACTTGATTTTTTAATGCGGTAATTTGTATTTTGTGCAGGATCATTTAGAAGTTTAAATTTTGAACGAGTTAAGCCTATAATCCATTCCACGTGGAATCTCACTGATGCTATTTTTATAGTTTCTTCTATGGAGCATATGTGTAATTGGAGTAAACCTTTTGTAAAGGCAGGAGTTTTCAACGTTGCAAAAAAAAATCCAATACTTTCGCTAATAGTAAAACCTCGATCGGCATTCGGCTAAAAACAACATCACCCGGTAATAAATTATTTAAAAAGTTTGTCAGTCTGGGTATATTATATAGTTATTATATTTCATTATAGCCTTTATTATTTATTAATATTATAAATTATAACAAAACTAGCTGATCCCGTGTACTTCGTTACCCGTTAAATGTACCAAATCTATATGACTCAAACTTTGTTCTATTCATTATTTAATATTCAGTGTATGGTGCTCAAAATGTATGTTAACTTTTCCGTTGCCCGGAATAATAATAATAATTCTGATTCGCAGCAGTATATTATCAGGTAGGCAATCTACCTGCTGTAGATCTCGGACCCCTTGATGTTTGTACGTAAGTGTATGATTTAACTCTAAAGTATCAAAGTTATACCAAGCTTGTTGTATGATGGTACTTTATAGTACAGTATTCATACTGTATGGTACCATTCTATTGTTCATAATGTGTCTTCTGTTATTTAACCATTACAATTTTAGCACCATAAAATTCACATAAAAAAGGAAGAAAACAAAATTTTATATAGGTACTAAAACAAAAAGACCGATATGATAGATAAAATTATGCAAGGAAACCGAAACCGAGAATAACTTCATCAATAAAATAGTTTAATGCGTACCTAAGTAGTAAGTATTATAGTATATACCTACCTACTTATAAAGTAATATTAGACTATTTTGTATTGTCATACATGATACATAAAACAACCATTGAACCATTCGTTTTCGATTAATTTATTCAGTAAAAAAATAGCCTTTCAGTAAAATAATAAGTTGTATTGGATACTATTAATTAATAGTTTAAAATAAAATCAAATTATTTCTTACACTTTTATATTAATTTATAATGTATTGATTTTAAAACGATGTGTGAGTTTTTTTTATTTCTTTTTCTGTCTGTTCTTACGTTTAGGAGCAGCAGAAAAAATGTCACCACACCCATAAACATAATATATACTTTAACGTGGACAAAACCTTCAATATAATATTTTATTGAGATTTAGTACGTAGAACAAAAATATTTAGTTAATGTTCTCTATGTGTCTCATTGTCCCAGTTGGTCCCACACTTCCTGCATTGAACATAATCCTGTTAACCTAACCTAACCATATATTATGTTGAAATAAATAAAATCGTACTATCTTTAATGCGAAAAACAATAAAAAAAACGTTTTACTGTTAAACAGAATAATTTTATTGTATCATAATTCAATGAAAAAATAGACAATTTATAGTGAATGAATGAATGTTTTACAATAGGTATGATAATAATTATGCCGAAAAGAATGAAATACAATACAACTAAAGTTGCAAAAAACAATAAATATATTGGAAATTATGAAATCGCATCAGGAAAATATAAAAATTATTAAAAATCGAATATTATTCTTTAATTGGATTTTCACCAATATTGCCAATCGAGGTTGATCAAAGTTCTAGTGAATATTGATTATAATCCTGACATATTTCTAAAAGGGTGTTTAGACTTCCCGCTCAAATTTTACTTGGAAATTATGAAATCATATAAGAAAAATGTAAAAAATAATAAAAATCGAATATTCCTTTAAATTAAAACGATATTGCACAGTCATAGTTCTCCTATATATGTGGTGAAAATATCGTTTCTTAGTTATGACTGTAGCCTTCTCGGTTCTTCCTCGCGCCAAAACGTTTTTGCTATGCCGTACGTCTGTAGACGGAAACAACATAATATGCAGGTGCGACGTCCTCTTAATCCGAGACGTCCACAACAACTTCACACTATTTATAATCAATGACACATATTTGATATTTGTATATAGACTGCTATTAAATTCGTAGAATGAAAATGTCATTATTTTAATAATTATTGAGAACTTCTCAAGATTGTAAATAAAAATACTTTTAGTCCGACTTTGTAGCACGAACAGCACTTAGTGTGCATTAAAGTGTGTTTGCCACAGGACCTAAGTAGGTAAGTACACTGTTTTGTAACAGTAGGTACCTACATAGGTATACGTGTTAAAATGCACAGACTGATGGTGAAAAAAAACCGTTTTGATCAGTACCTATCTACCTTTATATTATAATATGTAAGTATAATACGTATATTGTACTTCTTAATCGCGTGCGATAACAATCGCAGTGAATTTAGAACAAAAGATGCCCTTGAATTGAAATTATTAGGTATATAATGTACTTCAACAGTTCAATGTATAGTGTATACACTGCACATACCTATATAGTATATTATTATACTATAATATGTATATATATCTATATATATATATTAGTTGGTAAACTTATAAATTATAATTGTTTTATAAATAAAGGTAGATTGGTACTGATCAAAACGGTTTTTTTTCACCGTCAGTCTGTGAATTTTAACACGTCATATACCTATGTAGGTACCTACTGTTACAAAACAGTGTTTTTACCTACTTAGATCCTATGGCGAACAAATTTTAATGCACACTAAGTGCTGTTCGTACACAGAGTCGGACTGGCCCGGACCGCTAGTCCGCAATTCTGAGATTCTGAGCGGAGCGATGAATGTATTGATTTTACAAATTACAATGATGTGTGTTTTTTATTTTTGTGTCTGTCATCACCTTTTAGGACAGTAAAAATGATTGGATTTTCTTCAACAGTATCTTTTCTGATAGGAAAGTGTATCTAGTTGGTACCTCGGGGGTCAAAAATAAGTAGTAATAATTATTTGTTTTCAAAAGCGACGTGAAAAACAAAAGAAAAATTAAGGAAAAACTGGAATTTTTACACAAAATCTGTTTTCGAGAAAATCTATTTTGGTTTTTGGTACAACTCTAAAACAAATGACCTTAGGTACATGAAATTTTGACTGAATGTTTATATTAGCATTTTCTATACACCATAACATTTTTCAAATATTTTTAGTTATTTTCAGTTGTTTTGAAAATATGGTTCAAGTAAGTATACAGTCACTGACTCAGTGGCGTCATATCAGTTTTAAATAGAGGGTGGCAAAGGTTTTGACCGGCCCTAATGATTAAAGTGAGAGAGTGTGTGAGCCCACCATTACACTCTTGGGAAGTAAAACGTCTTTCATAAGTAATTTGGTCCTTAAAATTTTAAGTGAATTAGGGAGAGAGTGAAAAAAATCAATACAATAAAAAATTATGTAATTTACGATAGACATTTTTGTTTATTAATGATTGCTATGGACATATATAAATAAATGAACAAACGTGTCTTTTCATTTTTCGTTATGATTTTTTTTCCACCCAGACCTCAAGAAAGAAGTTTTATTTCAAAAACCGCACGCTTCGCTCGCAGCCTCATATCTACCATCCGAATTGACGGTAGGAGGGTGAAAAATACTTCACGACCTATTTTCATAATTACCAAATATACAAACAAATTTCATTAAAATCGGTGAAGTGCATTCATAAATACTGTGACACTAAATTTTTTATATATTACTATATTAGATATAATCATTGATATAATCTATACTAATATATAAAGCTGTAGAGTTTGTTTATTTGCTTCCTAATTATATTAAAAGGAGTATTCATAATGCTATGTTTTGTAACATAGACAGTTAGCAATGTAGTTACAAATGTACAATGGTACATGTTATATATAATATATATAATATATATATTATTTGGCCACTTAGAATAGCTTGCAGACTCGAGAAATGAACCGAAACAACGACCCTATAATCTATATACATCATTGTATATTATATAGGATTTTCTTGAGGAGGGGGATATCAACATTTGTTTAGTGCTATTGCAACGTTTTGTTAGTTACTCCATGTAAGGTATATAATAATAATAATAATAATTTTATATAATAATAACACACGCCCACAGGATAACAAAATTATAAATAAGAACAGTACTGCAGCAGTTTGTACTTTATACATGGAAAAACATGGGTAAGAGAGGGGATCTATCCCCCATATCCCCCCACCCCCATAAATACGTCACTGATATAAAATATTATTATACTATATACCTACCCAGTATAATATAATATGTTATGGTAATCCCTTCACCGACTATTTACGTGGTGTATACATTTTTTATCCAAATCATAAAACAATTAACTTAGGTAATATATATTATACATCGAAGTCAGCATAATTTTCCGAACCCAATAATAATAATAATAATAATAATGCGATAGTAATAAAACACGTAATATTATAATAGATATTAAACTGTCCAGTGCATGTTCTTTATAGAGCCAGTGGAGTATGACACGATGTTATGATGTAAACCCCGTAGGTATCGCATGACTATAAATGACTTACTTGTTACTTAATCACAAACGTTGAGACTTGATCCCATTCTTGCACTTATTTGATGTTCTTCAGTCGTCCGTTTATTGGCGGCGAGCGAGCTGGAAACGACATCTAAATTGCCCGCGTAACCCGTTTAACGATTTTCCCCAACTACCACTTTATACGAAATGCAGCGTGTCGTCATAATTAATTTTAGGTATAACTAATGGTAGTGTACTGGTGTAGGTAGGTACCACTGTAATATGTATACAAATATTTATTTTCAACTATTTTAAATACCGATAACTATATTAGGGTAGGTAGGTTAATAATCCATACATGACTACACTATGATGATAGGTAAAGTAATATAATTATCAATTATCATAGACTAGCTATAATGCACGTAATTTCATAATTACTATAAACGTCGTTTACAAAATACGCAACTTTATTCTTTATAATTTTGTATTATGTTACGTAGTAAGTGTGAATATTTTTACTATCTGTAGCCGTGTAAATATTGTATTTTGTGAGTAGGTACATTATTATTATTATTTATTAATAACCGAACAGAATGATTGAAATTGCATAATTTGAGTAAATACAAAATTATAACATAATATATAATTATTTATAATCTGTTTTTTATGCACAGTAACTACTAACTAGTATAAGAACATTAATTTGTTTGAAGTAAAATGATACAATCAGAATATATAGGTACTGCAAAAAATAATAACTTGACAGAAGTTTCATTGTTATATAATACCCTTGATTGAACTTATGAGTTATAAATAATAAACATAATATGCGTATGCAACATTTATCATTGTACCTATAAAAATTATCATTTTTGTATGTACCTATATGTACCTATAACTAAAAACTGTATCATGTCAACATTGAATAACTTATAAGAACGCAAAAAAAATATAATTTTATTTAAATAAGTAGGTAAGTACCTATTTTATCAAATTGACTTTTTTTAGAATTTATTTTTCAATGCAATAGCCAATATTTGTATTAAAATGTATTATTTATAATCATACATTCATACATAAATACATTATAATAAGTCTATTTTCTCTATAATATATACAAAATATGAAATTATGATTTATGTGTTTGGATGAGCTAAGCAACACAAGTGTCCAATGATCGATCTGTTTCTCAGCAGTTTTGTTATTATTTTTAAATTAGGTGCATTGTGAATTTGCAAAACATAAAAATTAATTGTTTGTCTTGTAAAGAAGTCTTACTTTTTATTTACAAAACTGTGAGTCTGTACAATCCATTTATTTTTTATTACAGATATTTAGGACATGGGTACTTAGGATTTTTTATCATAGTTATTATAGTTGATGTCTTGATGATGATCTTCGAAAACTAGGTAACTATCTATACCTATAATATAAAATTACATTTTAAATATATATTTTCTTTTTCCGATAAAGCGTTGAACTATAAAAGATATGGCTTTTGAATTATTAGTAGGTAGTTTGATTAATTACAGACGTACCTAATAGTAAAACTGATAAGTCGATGCATTCTTAATACTGGGTTATGTAATTCAGTAATCAGCAGTACATATGCAAGATTAGTGGTGAAACAAATTTATACCAAGAGAATTAACCATAATATTGTGATATAGGCATAACGGTATATAGCTAACAATCATAAGCTAATATCCATCTTAGTCAACAGGTTGTGAATTGCAGTTTTGTATTGACTTGCTCTGTCAAAATCAACAAAACCAGAAATAGGAAACTAATAATACTAAGTACTAACTATATAATACTATGCCATAAGCATTAATTAACTGATCGGAACACTCGTGTTGATAGAGCTATTAAACATTACAATTAATATTGGTATACCGTTGCAAACTGTTATAAACTATCACAGTTATATCAGAAAACCAATTTTTTTCTAATTTATATCTTTCCACTTACCTGCTGAAAATTTAATTTAAACTTAAATTAAATACCTAGTTATAGTAATACGCGAATAGTTTAAAAATATATATAGGATTGTATAGTAATAATATTATGTAATCTACGATGTTGAGCGTTGATGGCTGATGAACGCTAATCATATTAACAAAACTATAAAAGTATAAAAAACAGCAATAACAACGTAATTTGAATCACTTATCGGGGGGAAACGAAACGAAGGTCGTGGAAACTTAGTCATAACTTGTATACTGGTTAATTTAAGAAAACAAGCTATGTTTTGATTGTTTTGGATAACTTGACATTTCAAAAAAAAATCACCGATGCAAGACCGATATGTAAATAATGGAAATAAAAGTTAATTAGTATTATGTTTGACAAAAACGTACTGAAGCCTGTGTAGGTAATCGCAATTACAAAAGATGATCTGTATTTTTTCAGCTGAAAGTTAAAATAAATAACAACATAATATTAATATATCGATGGCCTATAATAATAAAATTTTTGAAAATAAAGTTAATTTTTAAAGGTAATTTTTGAAAATAAAGTATCATTGCAGGGCGTGGGTATATAATTTATTATATAAACACCGTAGATAATAATTATAATGATATATTATTAGTTATTACAATAGATAGACAAAATTCCCAAGTTTATATTTACCTATATATTTTTCGTCAAAAAACGCATTCATGCATTGAATGTGTACCTATATCTACGAAAGATCGAAAAAAAGAAAATATGTTCCTATACCTAACTGACTCTTGGATAGAATAATCAAGGACCAAGGCTTTAAGGTTATGATAATAATTACATCCGACCGTTCAATCGAAATGATGATAACAAATTACGACGTTAAACATCAAAATATAATAAGGTCATAGTCATACCTACATATCTACAAGGATCATGTTCTTAACATTTAACAACAACCATTTCCATAAAACAATACAAGATATTTTATTCGTTTGTTTTATGTACGGAATATTATAAAGTTTAATATTTTTTCAAAATATGTTATAAAATGTTGTACAAGCCAAAAAAACAATAGTGTAATAGTGAAACAGTTAAATTGATGTAAAATATGGGGTGAATAAATACACAGTGAGATTGAAAATAGGGATCATGGTCTGCAGTGCTCATATATTAGACGAACGATCATAGAATGAATTGTTAAGATAGTTAGCTAGAGATATAATTTTTATTTGATGATTTTCTTTAGTACCTATTATATTATTATGAAATTTGTAGTTTTGTTTTTAGATGTGATTTTTAATTATTTTTAGATTTTTAATCTGTATGTAAATATTCATTACTGTGTTACATATTAAAATGTTAAATCTAATGATACTTTAAATGTTTGAATTGTATCTATTATTGCAGTTAACGGAGATCAGCTTGAATTTGTGTTTTTGCTTAAGACCGACTGCTTACTATTTTCCTTTTTGAGAATTAGATTGTGAATTTGTGTATAATATTTGATAAATATTAAAGAGGTTATGTTAGAAAAAGAGGTTTTATTTTTGGCTTTTTGACTAAAATAACCTATTACAAATATTATAGATAATAATTATGAGTGTTTCATTTTTAATTGTATGCCAAAAAACAGTAATATATATTATATTGGTATCTATTTACAAATAGTAAATAAAATGTAAAACAAATATTTATCAAACTCTCAAGAATATTGTTATAATAATAATATATGTTATTATATATTATAATATTGTCAATATAATATCATTGTATATACGAAAATCGATTCTGAGTGGAGACAGTTCATCAGTCTAGGATATTTCATATTACTTATTATTATGTATAGCCATCCCGACCGGCATTGTCCACGATATTCGCATTTAGCAGTATATTTAATATTATTATAGGTATAGGCAAACTAACTGCGGTGGATCGCTTACCCCATGTGGTTTGTATTCAAGTGAATAATTTAACTCTAAAGTATCAAAGTTATACCAAGTTTGTCGTTTTTACTTTATTCAACCTACGGCGGATAAATACAAAATCCTAACCTAACCGTACTAAAATCAGATGAATAAAAAAACCAAACATTCTTATCCTTTTATTCTTATGTATAGATAGAGAAGAAAAATGAGAAAGTAAAATTAAGAAAAAACAAAGCGCAAAAATAGTCCACCAAAACCATGGTTCGATCTTGAGACATTCTGTACTAAAAT
Source organism: Macrosiphum euphorbiae (assembly GCA_949089665.1). Classification (NCBI taxonomy): domain Eukaryota; kingdom Metazoa; phylum Arthropoda; class Insecta; order Hemiptera; family Aphididae; genus Macrosiphum; species Macrosiphum euphorbiae. The sequence continues at coordinate 74,154,022 of CARXXK010000003.1, read as the reverse complement.
ACATTAGTACCCCTGCGCAAACAGGCATTAACAGTTATTATTATTATTAAAACCAATAGCAAACATTTACAAACAAACATTTCCATCGTAAATCTCAAAATCCCTGTTATTTGAGCACCTTCCAGGGTTAAGTAATATTAACGCAAGTAAAACAAAATCTAACTACAGCTATATCTTTAGCATAACTACGACCTGCAGCCACATCTGATTGACGGAATATCACTCCATGAGTGAAACTTGGCACGATAAGTACAGTGTTGGCAGCTGGCAGCTATTGGACATAAGTCGAGGAAAAATAATTAAATTAATTGAAAACATTGCTTTACTTTACTTAAGTACTAGGTATATAAAAACCAAACTTCAAAAAAGTTAAAGACTTATTGGATACAATTATTAAAATACCTAATTTACTGTCTAAATATTTCAATATAAATAAACTAATTCTATTCGATTAAACATTTACACAGTGTATAGGAACAATCGTCGTCAACAATAAACAATATATTCACCAGCTTCCTATTATAATTAATAATAATAATATTTGTAGCCAGCACAGTATTGATGGTATTAATATATTATACATAATATTATGTATCTACTACCACAGAACAATACTACCCAAATGCTACTACCCAACACAGTGTAATATCAATTTTATGTAGGTACGACACAGAGCTTATAATAATATAATAATAAGAATAATTTAAAATATACAAAGTCATTGAAGTAGGTGTATATACAATAGTATATTGTGTGGCAAGGGCGGGAAGTGAGCTATTTCGGTGGCCGGTGAGGGCCGCATTTCGCCCAAAACAGAAATATTTCCTTCCCGCACGACCCACAAATAATATTTTTGTCAAGCCTCTACAACGTTCCTCGATATAACTGCAAAGGGTAATAATGCAGTATGCACTATGCAGGGATCTATGCATCAACCCAGACTATTCAACGAAAACTATTTCATGAAAGAAAAATGTTTTGGCGTCATGCAGGGAGGCTATAGTATTATGAAAATGTAACCTAAAGTTAATGTTTTAAAAGGACAGTGTTATGGATTTCAGTGTTGCTCCAACAACTTATTCGGGAGAGGGTAATATTTTTTTTATCTCTAATGATTTTTTATCAACACACAGTCATTTTACTCGTTTATTTTCGAAATGACTTATTTTACACAACATGCGATTTATTTCCAACCACTACACCAGCTACCTATATATCTAATTATTTATTTACATTATTTCTCAATTTATCGAGTAATAAAATTATAATAATATATAAATGGTAGCTGGTATACATCATGACCACACGCTGCCATTATTACAACAATATAGGTTAGGTCTACCGATTCTGATACGCAGACCTCAAACCGTTCGATATATTATGTATATAGGTTAATTCGTCTAAAACAGAATACTTATATAATAGCGCGCTTTAATAAAATTTTTATAACAATAAAACTATTATTACCTATATAAAATATGTTTGTGTGTTTCTGCTGCCGCACAGCCGATCAGAAATAACCATGTACCTACATAACACAACATCCAACAATAAACTATGGAATATACTGATTATTATATTAATACATTTAATTAGATAAATGTATCAATATAATTCAACACTGTCTATAATATTGACAATTGACGTAATTGATGATTTTAATAAGTGATCCAAAAACCATATTTAATAAAGATTAAATATAAATTCGGATTTCATACATTTTGAAATAGAAATATATTGCGGTGGAAGTTCAAAATATTGTAAAACTTACATATTTTAAACTTAATTGTTACTTATAAGTGTGAAATAAGTAATAACTGAACATAAAAAAAACGAAAACGAGTGTGAAGAAATGTTAAATTGACAAATTGTAAGTAATGCAGTAAAACTTGAATATATATGAGAAAAACCTTCTAAACTAATATATACGTATAGCCGTATATGTACAACTTAAAAATAGTCCAATAAATATTTCTTACTCAAAATAATACCAAATATATCTAATTTTACTGTCCAAGAATTGTTAGGTAATAAGTATCAATTTGTGCAGAAAAAGACAATTTTGTTTTAGAAAATAATATTGAAAATAACTTTATATTAAAATTTCCAACTGATAAAAACATTACTTATATTATTTCTCAGCTTACTAGTTACTAACATATTGTAATATAGACGGTACCTTACATTTGATTACTGTTTGAAAAGTTTCAATCAAATAGCACTTAGTTAAATATTAATATAACATACTTCGGTACTTTTATTACCCTATAAAGAAACAAATTCTTATATATTATAGTAGATAGCATCACATAACTGAAACATTTTCGAATATTCAACAAACATTTTCATCAAAGTATCTATTTATTTATTGGACAATGTTTGTAATGTGACTGTGTAACTTGTGTTCGAACAGTTCAGTTTAAAAACTATTATATAGATAATAGACAATAGTCCAGTTGCATGATTACCTATATTGGTTTAACTATTTAAACACACCAATCCCAATATCTAAGTAACTAGGGCATGTACATTTAGATTTTTCCGGAGATGCTAACCGAAGTCCCTAAGTCTGTTTGTAATTTTAGATAGGTATATTATATATTGTTATTTGTTGAAATTCTCAGATTTCCTAATATTATGAAAACCCTGCTGAATTTCGAGCCAAATTTATTTATGTAATAACTAATTACCCATTAATAATATTATAATTTTAATATTGTCTTATTAATTAAAATTATTCGTTTGCAAACATTATGCGTTGACGTTATTATCGATAAATCATTGTTTTTATATCAATACGATTATAACGATTATATAATTAATTATAATATTAATAATGTATAATGGATGTATATGGTGCATGTGTACACAATACGCGAAATACTTTAATTTCTGCGCACATATGTCATATAGTGAATCTAATATCTATAATAGGTAAAAATTGAGTATCAAATAATATTTTGATGTACCTAGGTATAATGTATTAATGACTGAATACCTACCGTTTGAGTTTAAAATATAATATTATAGACCAGTTTACATATTATAATTATTGTATTTTAGTGCAAGTACTTTTTCGATAATTTAAATGTCAAATTTTTGACGAAATACTGGTGTGTTGCGTCATAATAGTAATTGGCAATATCTGCAGAATTGCGCAATTCTAATTTATTATTACTCAGCTACAGCTGGTGGGTGCTGGCAATGCGAGGAGAAATATATTATAATATAATATGAGGTGTGATATACTGATATCTGACGACTGACCGTACCGCACCATTGCAGCATGGGAGAAAGAATTAAGAGTTAAAGGAGAACACAACACAAAAAAAATGTTCCTACAATTGTTTGAAATGAACTTTTTTATGGCACGATGCGGGGCTAGTCGGGAAAAAACGTTCCTGACGAAATACTATTTTTTTATAATATATTAAACAGTTATTTTAGCCAAAACATCCAATTTTCATTCCATCATACTGATCGATCTAGTAATGCGATAATACTTTTTAAAACAGATTTGAATTCGTTATTATGTCTACTTAAGATTGGTCATATTGGCCACTTTTCCCAATTTCACACCCCCCCTCCAACCTGTAAAAATGTAGCTTGAATATTTTGAAATTTCAAAATTTTCAAACGTTGATTATTCTGGATTTATTCGGAATTTAAAGCAGAAATCTGAAAATGTGGACTGACCGATTTCTAAAAGAAATTCTAACGAATTTAGATCAGTTTTCAGAAATATTATCTCATTATTAGATCAATTGGTAGGATGGACCAAAAAAAAATAACAGTAGCGGTAAGTTGTATAGACGGTCAGCGATTGATTATAATTTATAGTTTATAAATATCTTGAGTGTATTGATAATATATCACTAAATTCCGTATATTATGTATTTATACTTATTATAATTAATAAAATATATAAGTAATAACTAATAAGTATATATATAATATGTATTCAATAAAAATTGAATTGTACGTAATATATTTTGCTCATGCCTGTACCGAAAATTTGGTTGTCACACCTGTAGGTACCGAAAATTTGGTTTTCGACTGTGGTTGAAAAGTTAGAGGCTGCGTTTAGGTTGCTTCCTTTTTACGTCCAGCGGCAGTAGGTAAAGTGGGAATCCCCATAGTTCCGGGGAAAAAAGTGGAAATTCTCAAAAGTGCTACGTATAATATATATCACTCGTATTCCATGCACAACCATACACTGAAATCTATACCACGGTCCTTACAAAACATAAACTTTCAGTTACATCTTATATATATACTATAATCTCCTTGCATGACGCTTAAACATTTTTATTTCATGAAATTATTTTCGTAGAATAATCTTATTGTTGCATATATCCCTATACAGTGCTTTAAATTTGACGTGATTAAATTTTTTTGTGCGCCGCGTTTGATATAGACATAGACTAGGTAATAGAAAAAGGGTATAACGCTAGAATTTGAAACAGAGTAATAAGATCTGCATATTATGCATTTATAATTATTAAAATGTATAAATTATAAGAATTTGGCGACTTTAACATCAATTTTAATGAAACTTTTAAAACATTTCTTATGAACACATTAAATTTACATATTATGATAAACAATCCAGCAGAATCTACAGCGAGAGATGACACCACTATCGATGCAGTATTTTCAAGATATTTGGAAAAAATTACATCACAAACATACATATCATATTTCAGTCATCACAGGCCTGTAATTTCGATTATTTAATATGATTAACATAATAGTAATTAAATAGTCATAATAATCATTTTCATTTTCATTTATTTTTTACATTTACTTATTAATATTTACTTTTATCTTGAATGGTTCCACTAAAATATATTTGTAATCTGTAATATTTGTTGGAAAAGAAACTTCGTTTGTACAGGATGTCCCATGTCAGCACTCACTTTTTTTTTTTTAATTTTCAATTATTGTAGCTATGGCTTTATGGCTATATTAAATGATTTGGCGAAAATCCGATGCAAAAAAAATGATTACTTTAAGAGATATTAAGAAATGTAGAATAGCCGCGTGACGTCATATAGGGCCCGTCTCATCGTAATTACTTATCTTTTGTAAAAGTTCCTCTCTTCACACAACGATTTTAGTATCAAAATTTAGTTTAAGTATAAATGTGTGATTGTATGTGTTTAAGATGATAAAACTATCAAAAATTCAATATAACGTTTAGTTTTTTAAATACCTACTAATAAATCTTTAAAGTGATATTTTTGTTAAACTGCGCGTCATGGCCATTTAAATATAAAATACAAATTCAAATATATCTCTTTTAAGATTTTTAATATTTAAAAAACTAAACTTTATATTGAAATTCTGATACTTGTATCATCTTAAACACATAAAACCACACATGTATATGTAAATGAAATATATATTACACAAGTATAAGTAGGCATTTACGATGAGCCGGTGGAACCTTGTATTTTGACCCAGTTAAATTGTACTCCCCGGTAAATATTCACTATAGCGAAGATTCACTAGATCAAATTCATATATTTACATTATTAAAATGTTTTTATATGAATTCATCTTTTACGTTAACTTCACTAGGATTAAGGTCTATTTCATCAGCCACCCTCGGACCCTCCTCCCTTCTCAAAACCAAAACAAAATAAAAATACATTTTACCAATTTTTTTCTTTAGCTTTCGTTTGAAATGTTTTATGAAAATACTCATTAATTCATCTATATACAACCGATTAAGGTTTAAAAATCAATTGGTAGTATTTTTATGGTATTATAGTATTATAGTATTATTATTACATTTTATAATTTAAAAACACGAGCAACGAGGTCAATACAATGTTACATAGGTATTGTCAAATTCAGTTGCGTAGTCAGGGTGGTTTTGGGTGTTTACCACCCCTACACCCACTACAATTGACATTTTTACTCCTAATAAATGTTCACTGAAATCTCTAAATACCGGACACTCTCGATCTCCGAAATTTGTTCCCTTATTTGGAAGTGTCCGCTATTGAGAGTTGTCCGTTAAAGAGATGGTTTAACTGTATAGTTACTTTTAAGACAATACAATATAGACAAATACAATTAAGGAATACTAATAAGATAGAATAAAATATCAATTAAACTGTTCTAAGAAGTTTAAATAGATAGTATCTAAAGCTTAAAATATAATCATACATACAGTAAGTATATTGAAAATTTCAATGACAAATAATAAGATACGTAATGGCGAAAAGTTTGAAATCAATGAATAATATGTTTTGAATTACATATTTGGTAAAAATATCAAATACCGTAAAATCTCTAAACAGACAACTCTCAATAGCGAATACCTCCAAATAGCGATCTAAATTTGGTGACTTAAAGTTTCAGGTATTTAGAGGTTTCACTGTATACCTATCTATATATACAGTCTTTTGTTACTGCATTACAACAAAATAATAAAATCAATTTTGTATAAAACTTTAATTTTTTAATTTTTTTTTTATGTTTTTGAAAATATATATTGAAGTTGAAAATAAAAGCATTTTTTTTTATATATAAAGAAGTCTTTGGAAACCAAAGAAACAAAAATTATAAAACCCATTGTAAAGTCAATACATTAAACTATCTCCGCTCAGAATCTAAAATTAAGACAATGACTAGATCAACACATACATTGTAAGTTGAATGTAGGTTCTTTTATTAGTTTTCTGTTAAAAGTAATTTACAAATTACAATTTTAATTTATTTAGTTAAGTTAAAGTAAAAGATAAAGATTAATGTATTTGATACCTACATTTTAAAATTGTTATATTGTCTATCTTATGAATGTAATACGAAGAATTCAAACATATAATAAATACCTAAACCAAAGTACCAAACATATTATTTTAAAATATATAATATATTATTAAGTATAGTGAATTTTTACCCTGGGGTAAATATTCGCTAGGGAAAATATCGCTGGTGAAATTTTACCAGTAAAATATACCTAGCGAAATTTTACTTGAGGTAAATAATGGCTAGTGAAATTTTACCTTTGGATGGGTAAAATATAGGTACCTAGTAAAAATTTACCGTTGTAAGATATAACTGAGGTAAATTTTCGCAGTTGCACTGGACCCAATAACGTCTCACGTATTTTGTCAATTGCTCATAACTTATTGAATAATGTGAGTAGAAACATAAAACGTATACCTACCATTGTTATTATAATTGAACATTCTTTCAAATTAAAAAAAAAACTTTTTTTTATGTTGTGTGCTCCTTTAACTTATTTTATTCTTAACGACTGTTGACTGGAATTTGATCTGGCAGGATTTATTCATAACAGTGAAGTCATAAATAAAGTTAACATTGTTCTGTTAAGTTTCAACTTATGCCAATGCTGAGTACAATGTAGGTTGGTACAATGTGCATTTGTATAGTATTTACACATTTCAACTACACGAATTCATTTTGAACGATACAATTTAAGTTGTAAATTTCGACAAAACATTTTTACATAGAGATGAATCTATGATATCATGAGCCTCACTATATAATGCTCTATCATTGACGAAGCCCACAGTGCCGTAAATAACCAGGTGGACAGTGGTTCCATTTAAATGGCAGAATACAACATTGAAATATGTTTGTGAACATGTTCAACCAACATTTTGGATTATGGTTTCCGATTAACATAATGCCATATTAATCAAAATTATACCAAGTTTAACTTCTTAAGTTTTTAATTTTTAATATAACAAACATTAGGTAGGTATAGGTACCAATTTTTAATTATAATTACTTAAATAATTGTTATATGAAATAAAAAATTGATAACAATAACTGTTAAGTTGAATATTGAATGAATATTAAATAATGATTGAATGTATGGACGTATAGTGTATCTATTTTATAGGGTACAGAAATAAATGCCAATTTATAACCAACATAATATTATATTATTATGGTTATTGAGTCGTTATGTAACTATTTAAATATAGATACTGAATAATAAGATTTACTCTATTAAATTATACAAATATTATACCATACCTAAATACTATTCTTGTTTAAAATGTACACTTATAAGGGTAGGTACATTAATAGTTTTAATATAATTAAATAGAATGGTCGTTTTCAATTTCAAGTACCTATATAGATTTTTTTTCGAAACAGATTAAGTATCAACATTAATACTGATAGGTCAAATTGGAATTTAGAAGATGAATATACTCATTTCATTTGAACCAACCAATTTGCGTGGCCTTTGGCCATGGTTTTAGTTATTATAACTTATAACATTTATGTAGTTACCTATATTGTTTAAGATTAATGTTACACGATTTGAATGGAGATTTCTTGAGTTGTGGTAACCTGTAAATTGACGGTAGTATATAGTCGTGATACTTACAAATACAAAGTGAGCTGCCGCGCTGGACTGTTTATAATCTTAAACAAATTATGTCATACCCATTGTAAATAATAACATAATTTAAACTATGACGGGTGATAAGGGTGATTGATATTATATTAGTACAATTTTCTCATTTTCTGAATTTTCTTCACAACTATGTAGGTACGAGTATGTTATTAAGGGCTATAAGGCATTAAGCAGTGCTTCGCATTAATCAGTGTCAAATTTCCTAAGTTATAAAATTCTGCCCGTTTATCATCATACTGGTAGGTATAGGTACACCCGGTATAAGTGTACAAGAACAGAACATTTTTATATGTTTAGTCTGGTGAAAGACATTTCTAAAACGACTTATGAATTTGCGCATTGACATTTTCACTTATGCATCATCACCATCATCCATATATTTATATATATATATATATATATATATATATATATAAATAATATATATGGATGCAATTTTTACAGCTGTATATTTTTTTTTACATACTACAGCTGTAATTGGTGTTTTTCACGCTTATTCGGGTTTTCTGAGTGAAATCACTGAAAGCTTTTCCGTGTGAATTGACAGGACACGGAGTAAACATCAACAATATATTATTATTATTATTAATAATATCGGAACGAATGTCAATGAAAGTTTGAGTATCTATCTATTTTGTTTTTTATAATGTTATATTTGAACATAATATAATATTATATTCTGCTTAGTTAGATTCTGAGTGGAGCGATTAATGAATTGATTTTACAATGATGTGTGTTTTTTATTTATTTTATTGTTTTATTTTTTTTTGTGTCTGTCATCACCTTTTAGGACAGTAAAAGTGCTTAGATTTTCTTCAACAGTATCTTTTCTGATAGAAAAATGAATCTAGTTGGTACTTCAAAAGTAAACATTTTGCAGTAGTTTACAAAAGCGACTTGAAAAAAAAGAAAAATTAAGGTAAAACGAATATTTTTAAGAAAAATCGATTTTGGTTTTTGGTGTAACTCTAAAACAAATGACCGTAGTAATAAATGAAATACAGAAATACATGACATTTTTACTGAATGTTAAATATTTTGACTTATTTTGAGCTGTTTAGGGACATTTCCAGTTTCAAGTTTTATTTGTTGGGTAAAAGAGCTTGAAAATTTAATAGAAGTCTTCTAATATATTGTTTCAAAGATGGATGAAAAATGTTAAAAATACATAGGCACAATGTTTTTTTATAACCATTTAAAGTTAAAATTTGACAAAATTTCTAAAATTTAAAATTTAATAATTATTTTGTATTGAAAAATTTCTAAAATGTTCAACTTTTATAGCTAAAGATTGAAAATTTAAAACAACGTTCTACATAAATAGGTTATATATAAATTACTTTATTCACAATAATATCATCAAATATACTTAGTTTTCGCTCAAAATCATTTTTCTTATACAATGATATTATATCATTGAATTTAAATTTAACACCATCCATTTCAGTGACCCACTTGTAACCTACTGTACAGCAGAGCGACACCCACTTGCCCTCTTTTTTTATGTTGTATTTGGATGTATTTTGGTTCAACATATATATATATATATATAACTTCGTTCTTCAAAATGACGTTTTTAAAGAATAAATATATCGTTCAAGATTAAATGATCTCCGCCTTACAAACACTCTGCGCATTAGCTGGTCTCCAAGAGTACCAAATTTAAAAAAAAAACTAGCTCATATTACACTTTATTGAATAGTTTGCTTTAAATAGTTTAAACTATATTTTTAACACAAAAAAACACATTAGGTATATGATCTAATATTTAAGTTTTTTCTGGCCCTTGAACATTTTTTTTCCAATTATCTGGAACATTATTATAATATGTACATTATATGTCTAGAGAGTCATTGTAATGGGATGTGTTCAAATTGAATTTAATGATATAAAAAAATTGTATACGAAAAACGATTCTGTGCGAAAATGGTCTGTCAGCTTATAATATTACTAAGTTTATTTTATGATATTATCCAAGCACGAAATTTTGTCAAATACTGAAATGTGAAAAGACTAGTTATAAGACGATATAATATATTGACGAAATAATTATCGCATTATCTCTTGACAGTTGATATTTCATATTCAATTTATCGATATTACAGATTAATGCCATTATTAATGGATTTACATTAGGCGAAGGAACATTGTAAAATATGAACATGAATATCGATAAGATGAATTTAATACATTACCTTTACATTATTTGGCATTTCATATTATAATGCTTAGGTATTCTTATAATTGAAACGATTTAATAGATTACCGATATTTGGTATTATTATATAATTATTAGACATTATAGAAAATACCAATATTATACACATTGCCACTAACATATATAATGGTATTATGCTTTATATACAATTTATATTATTATTATGAAATATTAGTTACGGACAATTTCATTTTATTATGTAAAAAAAAATGAAAATATGTATTATCATAACAGTCGGATATCCTCAACAGTCATAAATAATCTATTAAGACATTATTATAATATATTAAACATTTGTCTGTATGGAAGAAACTCAATAGAGAAAAAAAAAATAACACATCAATGTATCATATGGAATTCATATTATAATATAGGTATATAAAGTCAAGTAATTTAGTCTTTTTCTTGGTAATTTTCTTTAAATCCGTTATCATACTTACCTATAATTGGTACAATATAATTTGTTCTAACTGTTTATTTATTTCAAACGTTTGTATAAAGTTTATTTTTAGGGTAATATGTATTTCCTGTTATATTTTATTACATGTTTATTGTTTTGTTACAAAACAATACGAGTTAACATTAAGCAATCGAACTCTATATGATTATACTACCTAGTCTTGTTTTATTTGATGCAAAACTAACGTGGGTGATCTCTATTTGAATTGCTTCACCGACTTCTCTTACGAAATTATACTCGCACGTATGATTCCAATAATTGGATTTTATATTACTAAACAGTAAGTACCAGTTATAGTTCTATACTGAACACGTAAATTATTCGTTCGATAAAAAGATTAACACAGATACTGGCACTTAGTAAACGGTTACAGTATATCACTATGCCCCCTGGTAATAATATACATGTTTATAAATAATATTATACATATAATACATAGACAAATTATTCATTATTAGCGCAATATTATGTTATAGCAATCTTTAGGGCACGGCGTTGGGTTTTCAAATTTTCCGCTATTCTATACAATTTGAAAATTATATTTTATGTTTTATTTTGAAATAATCTACTGCCCAATACCTATTTAGGGGGGGGGGTTGATACGGTAATTATATCGACAAAAATGACTTCACAGGAATAATTCTCAAGTCTTGTAGAATTATTGGATTTTGATAACTATTTTTTTATCTGAGGGATTGAACTCCGATTTTTTTATTTTATTTCAAATTATGGTATAATATAGTTTGTAAAAAAATCTTAAAATTGTATTTTTTTTTTTTTTTTGAATACATATTATAAAGTTTAAGATAAGAATATTGAAAAATTGAGTTCAATGTGGACCGTAGAATATTGCCTTATATTAATTTTAAAAAATATATCAAATTTGGTTGATTCTATACAAAACATGATAATTATTCCCGCAGAGAGTATATTTTTGTGGACAAAATTACATTGGCACCGGGGGCATTAAACATCTATTTAACTTAGTAGGTACCTACTTACTTAAATTGTTTTGTTTTGTATGGTTTATATAGAGAAATATTTGAAACATATTTTACATTTTTACCATATACTGCGGTATTATAAACTATTATTTTTTATTGCCATTTGAAGTTCAAACTTTGACGGAATTGGGTATTTGAACAATAAAAAACGAGTTTAGATATTTTGTTGTAATTTAAAAAATATTAGTGAAGCTATAGTGACTTGAAACTATTCACCATTACGTCCGTTATTATTTTCTATACACCTAATACAATTTGAAAGCTATTTATATAATTCACACCGTTCTATACGGTAGGTACACTGTACTGATTTAAAAGTTAATAATTATAATATAATATGATAATATGATATTATAATAATTATATTAGTTATTATACTATAATACATTTGTCCAATATACCTACCGTATTAATAACCTTGCAAAGTTAAAGTAGGTACTTTGACCCATTTATTACAAAGTACAAACACATGCCAATATTGTTCAACTAACTTGAAACTATTTGCAACTTAATTTTGAAATTTGTGATGGAGGGGTTGATAAGCATTTAGATAATTTAAAAACTTCAATGGTGGTAGCCAGATGTGAACCCAAAATCGCTAAGATTCTTAATATTAAGTGTTTAACAAAAAGTACGTAGATTGGATTTCTAAATATATATTTCTAAATATACTATGTAAAATGTCCTCAGATTTAAATAGCAATAGTTTTAATAATATAAGTTTTTCCCATTCTACTGTTGAGATTCTAAAGTGAAGATCAATTTATTATGAACTTCTTCTAATGAGAACAATAGATCATAAATAAAACCAAAATAAACCAAAGTAGTTGGATGAAATTTGGTACCTAGTGAAAAACTGAGATATCAATACAATAATAATTTGAAGACAGGTATAACAATATGAAGTTGATATGTTATTTATTTACAATTTTAATAAAACATATACATCGTACTGCATCAGTCTTTTAGATTCTGAGTGAAACGATGAATGTATTGATTTTACAATGATGTGTGTTTTTTTATTTTTTTTTTATTTTTTTTTTATTTTTTTTTTATTTTTTTATTTTTGTGTCTGTCATCACGTTTTAGGACAGTAAAAGTGCTTGGATTTTCTTCATCAGTAGCTTTTCTGATAGGAAAGTGAATCTAGTTGGTACTTTGGGGGGTCAAAAGTATAAATTTCCCAGTAGTTTTCACAAGCGCCGGGAAAAACAACATAAAAATTAAGGAAAAACGGGAATTTTTACGCAAAATTGGTTTTCCAAAAAATCGATTTTGGTTTTTGGTGTAACTCTGAAACAAATGAACGTATATACATGAAATTTTCACTGGTTGTTTATATTTGCATTTTCTATACACGATAACATTTTCAAAATATTTTGATTTATTTTGAACTGTTTAGGGACATTTTCATTTTCCATTTTTTTTTAGTTTTTTTTCTAAAAATATCAATAAAATTTTATTTGTTGGTTGCGAAAGCTTGAAAATTTAATAGAAGGCTCCTAATATATTGCTTCAAAGGCAGATGAAAAATATTAAAAATCCTTAGTCACAATTTTTTTTTATAAGCATTTAAAGTTCAAAAATTGACAAAATATGGGAAAATCACGAAAATTAGCAAATTATTTTGAGTTAAGAATTCGTAAAAATTTTTCTTTTTAAATCTAAGATTTGAAAATTAAACACAAGATTCCTTATAAGTTTGTCTACCTTTATCAAAAGAAAAATGTTTATAAGAAAGTCAAATTAAATTTTTATGAGCGTTTGAAATTCAAATTTTTACAACATTGAATATTCACTCGATTTCCCATGTAGCGATTTCCTTATTTTGTTGTAATTCAAAAACAAATAACTGTAGATACATTAAAATTTCACTGAATGTTTAAATTAGCATTTTCTATACACCATACAATTTTGAAAATATTTTGACTCTTTTTGAGCTGTTTATGGACATTTACAGCTTTCAATTTTTTTAGTTTTTTTTTCTATAAATATCAATAAAGTTTTATCTGTTGGGCCAAAAAGTGTAAAAATTTAATACAAGGCTCCTGATATATTGTTATAATATCAGTTGAAAAATATTAAAAATACATAGGCACAGTTTTTTTTTATAAGCATTTAAAGATCAAATTTTGACAAAATTTATCAAAATCTCGAAAATTATCAATCATTGTAATTAATAAATTATAAAATGTTCAGTTTTTATAGCTAAGGATTGCAAATTCAACATAAAGGTTCTCGTAAATAGTTCATACTGTAACCAAAAAATCTAAAAAATATATGAACACAGTTATTTTTTACAGACATTTTAAATTCAAATTTGGACGAAATTTCATATTAAAAAACCTAGAATAACTATTTTAGTTATTTTGTTGTGATTGAATAATATTATTCGTGGATACTTGAAACTTCTAAAGTGTACTTTTATATATCTATGATAGTATCACGGTTTTTGTTGATGTATAACGCGTTATAAGTACCTAATGGATATTTTGATATGATTAATTTGGAATTTATTATAGGTACCCATTATAGGTCAATTTTTTGTTTAATACCATAGATATGTATATAATATGTCTTATACATAGACTGACATACCGTCTGCGCTCAGAATCGTTTTTCTTATACAATGATATTATATCGTTGAATTCAAATTTAATATCATCCATTATACAGTGACCCACTTGTAACCTACTGTACAGCAGAGCGACACCCACTTGCCCACCTTTTTTTAATTTAATATAACATGTTCATAAGTGCCATATCATAAAATGTCACCCTCTCTTCCCCTTTATATATACCCTTGATCATTGCCTGAACCTCGGCATTGAGTTGTAGGTCACTGTAACATTTGAATTTAATGATGGAGTGGAGACAGTGTGTCATATAGCATATTATATTTCCGAGGATATTTTATAATAAATTATAATAAATTATAATAATCATGTATTACGAACTACGGTAGCGAGTAGGTTAAACTAATTTTAATACATCATAATATAATGTATTATATTGTTATTAACTTATTTACTTATTAGTCAATACCTTCGCTTAATACCAATACCTATATAACGGTCTAAATAGGTTCGTGGCATACATAGTTTAAAACTAGTCTAAATATTTTCAAAATGTCATTATTATATAAGTATCTTATTCCTAACCTAACCTTTCTAATTAATATAATTCCTCTACAATTCATATTTTTTTAATGACAATATAATAATTAACTAAAAAGTTATTTTTCATTTTAATATTCAATTTTGTCAAAAATATAGAACTGATCAGTAGGTTCTATTCTAATAGATGACTGCGTTGTATGACGTATTTTTTTAAACGTATATTTCTATCAAGTATCAAGGGTAAACAAGTAAGAACTTATTTAAAATTAAAATACATTTTACCGAGTGATTATATTGTACCTTAAGTACACTCACATCTTATGTTTTAAATTTTTCTATAACAATAACGCATACACCCAATAAAAATCGATAGACAGCGCATAACAATACATCAATCTCTTAATATGTAATGCCAATAAGCAATAATAACTGTCTATGCTTATTATACAAGGGACCTGTAAATAGTAAATTATGTGATGTGCGTAGTTTTGCCACATGTGGCTAGTATATGTAGTATGTACCTTATATTATTATAATCGACATAAGGATGGTGCACCAACCTAGCCCAGCCCGGAAATAACATTTCCATTTGGTGACGAGTCGACAAAGCAAAGGTGCAAAATACAAAATTGTAATTAAGAATAATTTATTTTTTTTTAAACCTGGGCAAAATTAGTAAAATTTTGCCCCACACATTGATATTTGGTTTTATGTTAAAACAAATGTCACGTGAATTCTAATTTTGGGAGTGAAAAATCATAATAATTACATGGCAAATATCTGTGAAAAAGAGAAGTAGGATTTCCATAATGAGCCGGTGACTAGAGCAATGTACGTTATATAATCCTCGCGAGAAACGGCGAGACGACGCGTTTCGTTGGACCGGAAATTATAGAAATATAATATTATATGGCATAATGTATAATTTATTGTGTTAACTCTTTTTTTTCTATTTATCTTGACCTGTGAGACAGGATAGGGAAGGAAACGCTGTTATATTCGTTTAAAATTATATTTTTATCGGACTATAATACTATCTACCATAATAATTATCACTCGCCCAATTATAATATGTACCTCTGTACTAACCACAATATTTAATTATTGTATTATACAGGAATATTATTATTAAACTTTAAATTAAATATTTTTTTATTTTATTTTGTTATTTTATACATTTATTGTTGAAAATGCGTATAATAAAATTCGAGGTCTATATAGGCACTTATGTCAATTTGATGCCCATCAGGTCGCAGTATTTGTCCACGGAAGTTGAACATTATGTTTTGTTTTGGGTAATGATGAAAATAAAATGTTTGTAACGGACATTTCGTACGTTTATGTGATTATAGACGAGATATTTCAATTCAAGTCGTAGCTTAATTTCTCAAAGCTAACGATCTGTTAAATCGGCAGTTTTATATGGTCATATGGATGATGCAAGTTAGTACAATATTTAATATAGTATTTTATATTTCTATCTACCACCTTTCAAAAACATTATAAAACAGTAAAATTAAAAACACATGCTGTTTTTCTCCGTAAAAAAATAAAAAAAAATAAGAAAAAAAATAATGATAATTGATAATGAAAACGGTTTGACGAAAACTCGCAGTTTAATATTTATTATTTACTTTGATCGATACGACTCACATTTAGCAAGAATTGCAACAATGCAAAATGTAAGAATTAATAATAAGTACCGCGACACCAGGACCTGGTACCTACATCAAAAAGATTGAATCACACTAACCAAGATTTTCTTTCTTGCTTTCAAACGATTGTAATTCAAATGCAATCAGCGCCTTCAAATTTAAAATCACAGCATACCTATACTAGTATAATGTGTATATACCACAAGTTCACAACCACTGGTGTGGGTATAATGAGTACCCATGCCCTGTCCTTTTTTTTTTTTTTCAAATTTACAATACTGACTATCATATAATGATATTCAAACAATTCGTATTATTATCTAAGTACCTAGTCAATAGTTCTTCTAAAAATCAAATTTAAACGAAAAAACATTCTCACGATATTATTGAAAGAAAAATTAGCAACTAGTTATTATGAATAAAATGTGTAGGTTTATACATAGGAAATAATAAAGTAGACACAATAAATATATTATTTAATTATATAATGACGTCGGAATCAAATCTTGCAGAATGTATTATTCTATATGGACAAAGTTCGACTGTATTTTATTTTGAAAATGAAAACGCTAAGTTTCCAAATGTCCGAAACATTCTACCAAATCGCGAACTAGTGGATGGGACTCAGTCATTTCTTTAATAATTGTTTGCAGAAACCAGAAAATATGTGTCATCCATTTCCACTTAGTGAAAACTGAAAATCACTCAATTCATAAACTGTAAATCCAGTTAATAATATCTGTATCTATTTCTTATTTATCTGTATGACAATTTATTTTTCAAGTTTATTAACTGGATAAATTTCATTAAACTTCATTAAATTATAAATTATTGAACATAACATTATTGATTATTATTATTTATTAAACACACTATCATGCAATTTTATTTAAACTATATTGAATCAGTTACTATTTATTTTAAAATGGTAACGATCTGTGGCAACGATTATTGTCTTTACAAATACTTTTTTTAGCCTCACAAGTAGGTATATAAAAAAAAAATCTTGACCACTTTAAAAAACTGTTACAACCTAACTTACTTAACTTATAGTTAATTCTGTATCCAACTTATATAGCCGTTTAAATTTAATAACTATTCACATCTTCTAAGCTATCACCTACCCACAACCCTTCAAAGTGGTCCATACATTTGTCCCAACCTAAAAAATCGACTATTTTTGTACAATAAATTATCTTTAACCCTAATGTCTTTGCAAAATATAAATTATCATATCCCCTATATCTGAAAATAAACTGAAAGAGCGATTTGTCTATAAGTGGGGTGTACGACTGTACGAGTGTAGCTTTCTGTTGAAGATATAGGGTTTTCTGCATAGAGTCTATATGGAGTACTATAGACATTACAATTTACTAAGAATTCAAAATCTTTTGAGTGTGGTTGGACTGTTGGAGTCTTGGTCATGCGAACTCTGAACCGAAAAGTACTTTACGCTCTCTGGTAGTTGCGCCAACGGATGCGTCTACTGCGCGTTGATCCGTTTGCATATCTTGAGGAAAATGTCAAGATTCAAGCCCCCAGACGACCTGCATCGGGCAGGTTGATCTGATCTCAATGTTTCGAATCTTCTAGTGATTTCGTACTAGTTTCTGTCCCAGAGTCCACATCATACGCATCGTACGGTACATATTATAATAACAGTACCGGTTGCCCGCGTGGACTACGAAATTCGGGATACCGCGGTTCTGGTAGCCAAAAACACTGCCGACATAGTCTCTCTGAAATTTGCTGGATTAGTTCATTATTGGATCATCGTATATATCATCGTAATATTCTAGATCGATTATAGGTATTTGATATTATATCGCCATAAAAACAGTAATATTATTTTCAACGACGAAAAGTACAATTAACATTGAAATATATTTCAGCTACGTTTAGGTATAGTATAATGAATCCAACCGGAATTCTCATATGATAGTATATATTATAACATATAATATTATGTGTATTATAGTGCGTACATATGAACCATCACTATTATAGTACTAAATACAAATGAAGTTGTAAATGAGTGCGTAGGTATACAATATTCAACTGAAAATGTATATACTGTATAGGCACTTATCTACTGTAAAATAATTTAATTAACATATTATAATATAATTTAATTAAAATATTATAATATAATTAATATTACTTGGATGAAATTTAATACTGACGTAAAATAATGAAATACTTGTTTACACCAACTACAGTAGATAATATATTATGAACTATAGATAATCAAATTTTTTTGACTTCATAGACTTTTTTTTGGTACCTACCTTATTATTGTTATAAATTATAATATGTATAAAATGCAATGAATTTCCAATGATATAGGTTTTCAAAGCTAAATATTTGGAAACAATGATCTTAGCGCTTAATTTGTTTTACGAATAATTACAGTGATACATATATTTTGACCATTTGAACATTGAACATAATAATTAAAATACACAGTAAGGTTGATTTAACAATGTATTAACTATGTAATAATAATATAACGATGTTAAAAAATAGAAAAATAAATAGGTACCTAATATGATAGCAATACACGTTTAAACTGTTTACATGTTATAATATGTGTGTTAATTAATAAGGTCGTGAGGAAGGCTCCGTTTTAATCTATGCTCAGGTAGATGATCTCGAAGATTGTAATAAAGTGAACATGTTGAGTTGAGCAGTGATCCATGAAAATTTTTGGATAGGGTTTTGATGGGGTCTTGAATTTCTTTAACTGAGAAATATTTATGAAAATTTACTTTTCTTATAAGCCAGGGCATTTGCAATTATTTTAAAGTTATACTTATTTGGAAATATTTGTATTTTATTAATGTGAGAGATCGTGCATTTGCCAATACAAATGAAGTTAAAAATCATTGATTTTGTAGTTGGTATTACACTATTACATGTGGATTGATCGATGAATAGGTACACCATTAATTTATATCTAACATAATATTTTCGATGAAATCGTATGAATAATATTATTTTTATAAAGTTTAATGTTATACTCCACGTGTGGAGCAACCGTTGAACCTTATTATGTAGGTATGTAAAATTCCATTGTGTAATAAGTTATGGTCGTGATGCAACGATTGACACGAAACAACCATTATTATAAATATAAATCTATAAGAATTTCGGTGATGATTTTATGTAGGTACGTAAGATGACTGTTCCAGCTATAATACTTATAAGTTATAAGTTATAAGTTTATATCGATTGGATTCCCTGTACACAGGACAGGTGGCGGTCATCAACGATCTAAAAGTACCTGCAGCTACAACACAGGTACTGTGCACGCATCAGATTTTCCTAGTTCAAACTCGGTTTTTAGTTAATACTGTAATAGTAGTTTTGAGATATTTATTTTTATACTTCAGTTGAATTATGTTATGATATTATTCCATAATAGATTTTAATATATCATAATATTATACACATGGACCATTATACGGGTAACACTTATTATACTGCGTATATCCGGCGCGAGCATGTTGTGCCTATAATATTATAGTTTTTAAATACATACAGCGATATACCATATACGTAGGAATGTTTTTAATTCATATAATATTAACAATACGTTCGCTTTTCGGCCGTTGCCATCGGTATACAAAGATATTATAATGCTAAATTATATTATTATTATTATGGCGTACACGAATATTACCAGAACGACAGACCCGCAGCAGCAGCAGAAGCAGACCGGTAATTATCATCCGGCAGTGCAGAATATTATAATGTGCAGTGTGCTGTGCTGTTGTGTCGAGCGGACGCGCGGGACGCCGAGGAAACGGCCAAGACGAAGAAACGACGACCTCCGAGGCCACCGTACCACCTGAACCGTTACGACAATGCCCACTCGTCGTCGTCTTAGTCCTATAAGTCTTGGTCGTGTATATATGTATGTGCCCTGTTCGCGTTTTCTTCACACACACACACACACACACACACACACACACACACACATGCGTGAGTTAACTGCGAATATTAGCATTGCCTCTCAAAGTTGAACATCGCAGAAACAGTACGTCGCCGGCGACCGCTCGCTCACCATATAATATAATACATCATCTAGTCGTCCGACCGTATATTGTCGTCGTACCTACATCGCCAACCATCATCATCATGTACGTCGAGTGGCTGCGGAGTGTAAGTCTTATTATATTATTATGTATCAGATATCTATGGAATAGTATTATTGTACGGTTCAATTTGTATTGGTTATGGGCTTATACAGTTATACCACCGTTCAGCCGTTGTGTACAGCGTTATATTATAATATAACCGTGAGGGGACAGTGTCTTACGGTGAAAACCTGCTGTATATAGACAGATGGTTCGATTTTCGGGGTGAAACATCAACCGGGACTATCATATCTAGCGGGCTTTAGGGGATCTAAGCCCTAAGGTTTTATGAATAAGTTCACGAAAGTTTTACTTGAACTTGCGATGATAAACATTTTTTAAATTTGGCGTGTTTTGTTCTTGTATTTTTTTTTTGAAATAATAATAAATCCTTTTTAAGGTTAAAAAAAAAAATGTTATTATTAATGAACTGATTTCTTCGTTAAGAGTTGGGATTTACCAGAAATATAATTTTATTATTCTAAGAAAATATTATTATATAGGTAGGTACCAAACAAACAACGTTGATGATTTAGCATTCATTCATATTAATAAAATTCTATTTAATGCTTGATCATCATTATCTATTCCTCTATAATATATGGAATTAGCGAGGGATAATGAAAAGACGGAAATGTAATATATTTGTTTAGCTGCAAAAGAAATCGTTTTTGTATGCTATAATCTAACAATAATGGCAAAACTATAAGTTTGCATTAATTTATCTCATGTTTAAGAGGGTTGAAGAAAAACTTAGTCTTTATGAAAATATAGTTTCTTAACAGTCTTAACTATATTATGTCGATTTGTGCGAAACACCGTGATGAGAATTTTATTCGTACGATTAGTTTGTACACATTTCTGAAATCTTTAAAAATAATTTGTATCTATAAGCGAACGTCTTTAACAAGTTTTTTGAAAATTAGCTACAAGACTCAGTGTTATTTTATTATAGTTTTCGAAACATTTATTCGACGTTTAGTTTTAAAATTTTTGATAAGGTACGCGTTAAGTGAGTAGACAGGAATATTGGGCTGCACTAGGTAGGTATTAAAATAATATATATATGGAACCCTATCTTATTATCTTTCTAGTACAGTACTCGGGTAAGTACTAAAATAGGTGTTGATGTTTGTGTCGTCCGAAGACCGAAACGAATACCAGAGATCTGCAGTTACTGTATTATATACAAGTTATAATCCGTAGTAGGATTTGAAGTTTCTTTTGACCAAACTTATAATGCGCTTTGTATTTGTTTTGTTTTTACGATGAGACTTCGAGAGACGTTACCTACCACCTACGAGTAGTTTAGATTCTGGCTTATCGAATGACACCCGGAATAATATACTATATTATATTGTCTTAATTATATAGTTTTATTTTGAGTAAAGAATAACTATAGGTATATGCGCTAACGGATATTGGTTTAATGAATATTTTCACCACCCAAATAGTATTATACAGGGCGATTCATCAATCATGTTCACCCCTAATTTTTCTTTAATAATGAATTTATACAAATTTTGATTTAGTTATTTTTATGACCATATTATAATTTTCATACTCACATTTAAGGAGTGTCTTGTGGCGATAAAATATCGATTTTTCAAACGATAACCAAACTTTTTTCACAGTAAATTGTTAATCAGATGACTTTTTTCTAAAATTATGTAACTAAAATCTAAATATTAAAATACTAACGATTGGGTAGTTACTAAGTTATTAACAGTTAAAATGTATAAAATAAGAATACAAATTTGAAATATTAACGAGGCTGATCATACTTGATGATCCATATATATATGTATAATGTATACGAGATGGAATTGAGATGCCGAACGATAAAATGCTGCAGTACGGTACTACGGATCAAATGTCAAAAATATTCGTTAGATTTTATGCTCTTTGTGCGACAGCACATGCTCCGAAAGACATAAAAGAGGGTTGTACACGATTACCACACAAATACACACCTCATAATTACAAACCTCTGCTACTTCACTTTGATTCAGGTAGCGTTTCCCATAATAATTGTTTTTTTTTTTAATAAAATCAATTTACATGATAATTTTATTTGATTTTGTGAACAAGTTTTGACCAAGGTTCATGCGGGACCTGTAGCTCTTTGTAAAAACGTTTAATAGGATTATAATGTTGATATATTATATATAGTTGATGCATATTATTAACAAACAGTTGTGGTTTTTCTCAAATTGTATTATTGTGTGAGCACGTTTGTAATAGCACCCCCGCTCAAATGTAAACTCAAGAAAAAGTTTCCAAAAATTAAGCCCCTGATTGGGTTTTTATACTTGCGTGATTTTAATGGTTTCTAAAACATTTAATAATTTTTACAAATTTAACATAATATTATTATACATTCCATAATTATACGTATAGCTTGAATATTTTATTATTATTATTATTATTATTATACGTATAGAGTATAGACGACTGTAGGTGGTTTTTATTTTATTTTAGTATAAAATTATACAAGTTTATTGCAATTGATACGAAGCCCTTTCTTATTTAAAATTCTTTAAAAATGAATGTAGGTACTTTTTAATAATATTATAAGTTGAAAAAAATACTTTTTATAATATATAAATATCTTACCTTCCCATGTCCTGCGTCCTAAGAGGCTAAGAACCTATACAGGCAACTCACCAAGCACTTCCTTCATTTATCCTTATAGTGCATATTATTGTATTGTAAAAATTCTGATTTTCAGAAATCGTTGTATTCTTAAAAGTTAAAGATCATATTTTTTGATGGATTTTTATAGTATTTATGGAGTGTTGATACAAACTTATATTTTTCAAATGAAAACCACTCTTTTTTCCATTAGATGTTAAGGAGTTGTTTTTTGTTGTAATTTAAAAACAAACAACCTTGTAGGTACCTATAAAAATATAATACAAGAATTTTTTGTATCACAATCCAGGAATAAATTAAAAATATATATGTAAGTACATTATTTAGTTATCATTTTTTTTTAATATTAATTACTTTTAATAAAAAAATTGTTTTTTACAACTAATACATTTTTTTTTTATATAATGAAGGTCGGCTTTTTTTGTCGTTGCCCTGGGGTGACAAATTCCTAAACAATAGTCCTGATAACTATAGTAATAATATATGGAATTATATTAAAATAACAATTATATAATATACGAAATTATTATCGGATATTTTTGAGGCAAAAATTGGTTCAACCAACTGTACTATAGGTACCAATTGAAAATAAATAATGAATAACAATTTAAATATTTAATACGTAATAAAATATTCCTAGAAACATAGGCTGACAGACAGCCAGTCTCCACTCAGAGTCGTTTTTCCTATTCAGTGATTTAGTATTGAATTTAAATTGAATACATTCATTACGCCGACCTATAAACTCAATAACGAAATACATAAATATTATGTATATAGCAGAGCGAGTTCCTCTATTTTTTTTTAATATCCCAATACTTCATCTTACAATTTTATCCTTAATTCAGATTTAAATTTAAGTTATGTGAAGTTATGAAGTGTATATTTAGCTTGTGGCTACATTTTGTCATGTTATGCGAGCGTTGGTGGCTAAATATGATGGATCCCGGAGGGTAAAAAGCATTAAAAAAAAATGTTGTCATTGTTTTTTTTTTATTAAAACTGTCCCAAGAATGTATCAGTTTGTGTGGTGAGAGTTTATAATAATATTCTTTTAAACAATTTTTTCAAATATTATTATTTATTACGTTCTCTATTTGAATATATTTTATTGTTAAAATAAAAAGTCAACGTTTTGTTATAAATTAAATTACAGTTGCTCTCGACTGCAGGTGTAATACTACGGAATGTTTATTATTTTATATATACATATAGGTACTTTTATTTTATCATATAAATGCCTTTTAGTTTTTTTTTATCGATACAGTACGCACCCACACATAATATTTTTTAATATCCTGAAAAAAATGTCTATGATAGTTTGAAGGTTAAATCAGAATGGGTACCAACATTATATTCTATTACTATTACTAGCTCTCCAACCCGGCGATGCTCTTGCAAAATATTTTATTTGTCAGATGAAAAATGTATGTGTGAGTAACCCTTTAAGCCAATAGAGGTTGAAAAAAAAGCAACAAACTCAATGTCTCAAAGCATTTTATTGAAAATGGTCCAGTAGTTTTTGAGTCTATCAATTCAGATAAACCAACATATTATAACCTATATATTTTTAGCAGTATAACCCGACTTCTCCCGTGCAAAAATGAAAAATATTAAATATACGGCATTACCGCTATATTATATAGGTGTTCTTGGTTTTAATGTAGGTACCAGTTCATGGGAAAATCGGTACACCTCACTTTGTGAACTAATCATTTTTTCTATGAGAAGTATATGAATCTTTTTAAAATCTACTCTTTGGAAAATCCTTTCTTAACGCACCATTACATGGTGGTACGAACTTACGAAAGTACGTTCCAAATTCGTTTTCAGTTATTATAGTTTAGACTCTACATTGTTCAGTAAGTCAGGCAGTTAGTTTAAAAAGCATTTTTAGTTTTTCCCAAATTTTTCATTTTCCGGATATTTTTTCTTTCTGTAAAAACATTGTTCAGACTTCTGCGTCCATAAAATAAAATGGGACTAATCGGTCCAGCCGTTCTCAAGTTAAGCTGCAGAATTTATTTTTATTTATATAGATGGTAATATAATATTAGGTTTCTTATATAAGTCAACGATAATGATTAGGTACCTATATTATTGTGGACCTTAGCAATAAGGCAGTAAATGGGGTCCAGATGTTGTATCCAGAATGATCGTATATATTGCTGTTGATAATAATGTTAGATCCTCATAGTTTGTTTTTTCCGTATCACTTTATTTAATTTATACCTATTCAAAAGTCATGTAAATTTTCTAAGAAGTTTATAACATTATTAAATATATTATTAAACAATATTATATCATAGCCTGTGGGTGGCATTACACAGACCTAAATAATATACAATAAATAGCATTGTTATTCTTAAGATCCCAACCCAGCTTTTAAATTTGCTTTATTCTAATCATTAATCAATGGCCATCCAAACAATTAATAGAAAATGCATGTACATCAAATACATACATATATCAAATTATAGTGTCGGAACACTCGACTTTCAGACAGAAACTTACCAACAGTAATATGACGTAACACCTTATTCACGCTAGTCCGTACCGAATATACTTCTTTTTTAATATATTAACAGCGAGTTCTTGAAAAGTGAACTATTTAAATGAAATATACTATACAAACACAAACATTTTGTCGTTTTATGCTTGCCAATCCCATCAGTTGACCCTTATAAGTATAAAGTACGCACGCAACAATTTATATTATAATAATATATAGGTAGGTACACTACGCAGATTGCAGACATATTAATATACTCGTATTAAACAACTACAGCAACAACAATAATCAAGAACGCACCTACGAAGTTCGAATTAAAACCATTCGTTCCCATCAGCCCCAAAAGCTTTTAACATTGTTTATTAATATAATCATATTCCGTAGAACAATATATAATAGCTTCAATATAGTGTCTATGCAGACATCATATTGAACCGTCAATGCGATATACATAATATATAATATATTTACTATTTATTTATTTCATACATAGACAAACTTAATTTACATATTTAATTTTTTTTTTAAATTGTTAAACAAGAAAGATATGCGTTGGCGATGGGCT
Organism: Macrosiphum euphorbiae; assembly: GCA_949089665.1. Classification (NCBI taxonomy): domain Eukaryota; kingdom Metazoa; phylum Arthropoda; class Insecta; order Hemiptera; family Aphididae; genus Macrosiphum; species Macrosiphum euphorbiae. Next base: position 74,127,285 of record CARXXK010000003.1, on the reverse strand, counting down.
CATTTTTCTTATGTAATTACCTACTTTTGAATTGGCAAATATAAAAACACACACAGAGACTTGTAAGATATTGTGGAATTTTAAAATGAATTAATATATAATTAATAAATTAATTGCGAAGAAAAATTATCAAATATTACTACCTAACCTAAGTTTTTTTTACAGGAAAAGAGTGAGTCACAATGAAACAGATTTTTAATGCCATAGGTAGTTTTAAATTTTTATATGAGTATTGAGTAAATTATGATCTACAAGATTAAGTTCTTTTTTAAAGTTTGTTTAGATATCTGTTTATTATTTGAACATTGAACATCTTGAGAAAATAATTCAATGTTATTGGTTAAAGCAGGGACGATGGTCAACCCACTACCCACTACCCGCGGCCCACCTTGACAATTTTAACGGCTCGCTAGAATTATCATATTTATGCCAAAAAAAAATTATTTTTGTGCCAATAGATATAGAATTTTCTGGAATACCCGCACAACGAGTTGAGAAACAATTATCCCACTAAATAAAAAAAATTTAACTATTATATTATCTATGTTTGTAAATTATAAATTAATTTTGTTTGTTTTAATTAATTAATACACCAAAACTTTTTGTTTTTTGTTCAAATCTAAAATATGTAAATTGGTATGCGACCCGTGAGCTTATAATGTATTTCCAAAGTGGCCCACAAGATCATTTGGGTTGGCCAGCCCTGATTTAAAGTAATGTAAATTAGTAAAGTTACTGTTGAACGATTTTTTCTAAATGTATATTATTGTTCTTCTATATAAGTAAATTATTTAGAATATTGGCTTGAATTTAAGATAAATAATCTTGGTAAATATTTTTGCGAGTCTAGTGATTTTCGAAATTGGAGTATAATTGATAATAATATAGGTGAAAGATTATATTTTTTTTATATAGGTATAGATGAGACAATAAACCAGTTTTTAAAAAAAAAGAAAGTTATACCTGAATCTGAGGATAAGGATAATGGAAGATGACATGTAATATGCGACGGCATTCGTATAGAAATTTAGAATTCAGGTTTAAATTTGACGTTTAGAATGACTTATGTTTGAGAGAAAAATATCTACTTTATAAATAGAAAATGGAGATGTTTGAATATCAATAGTTATATAAAAATATAGTTTTTACATAAATCGATAATAGAAACCAGCAGACTAGTCATTTCACGAACTTACCACCTACTTAAGATTTTACACGTTACTGATCGGTACTCGTATATGTACCTTCTCGGTCTTTGGTTTAAACTTATCATTATAAATAATATATTATAGTTTCGAAAACAAGTAATGCATTTTAGTGTGGATTACTTAGAAGGTAACATAGTAGAAAATGAAATTATTATTAGAAATTACAAACTACCGTAGATCAATCGCTTACTAGCCATCTCTCCATCGTCGCTCCACTAAATTCCATACTAATAGTTTAAATATTATTATTATTAACTATAAAGTAATCCAACTATCCAATACATATTACTTGTGGCTTGTACCTATTTTCCGTAGTAGGACCGTATATCATGTATGTGCGATGTGCCTGTGCGTAGTGCGTACACATTATTATAATGGTTGCAAAAATAAGTATTATTATCAGTGCATTATCGTCTCGGGTGGAATATAATATTATATTTTGAAAATTGAAACAATCCCGTTGGACGTTCCATTGTAAATTGTAATTTTTTGTTGGTTTTCATAAATATTGCCCTAATATTTAAATATTTAAGTAGTATATTATATAATTGGGGTTATTGGGGTTCTGCCCTTCCAAGTGCTTGCAGGTAATTATTACTTGTTGTATGTACTTGTTATTAAACAATAATTATTGTTGTTGAATAAAATCATAAACGCGACGTGTGCAACACGCAGAGTAGGACGCGACGTCGTCGTCGTCGTCGTTAATCCTTAAATGAACAAAAATCCAAGTCCGTTGTGATTTACGAACAGCTTCAAGGACGAAAGCATTGTCTTTTCGTAAATTCACTCAAAAAGATAAATAAATAGGAAGGAAATTGCCCAACAATTAGAGACGAAACAATGAGGCGAAATATTCGGCCAGTAATCTTCGAACCGGATCGGGTCATTGTCGCGTACGGACGATATTATATATTATGCTATGCGTGTAGTGTGTGTATTCTATATTAATATGTCACGAACCTTGTGATGGTTAACTATAACAACGTGGGTAATATTATGTTATTATAACTATAATAGTGATTACCGAGTTTATTTGTCCCATTACCACGGTTTATAGCCGATTATTACAAATTTATTGCACCGTACTCGATATTGCAATAATACCATAGGTATAGGCACTAGAGGTAACCTTACCTATACCGGATACCTGTCCGTATTATTATTAATAATGTTAATATTAGTATGTAACTAAAATTATGATGGCGATAATGCTAGAAATAATCGATGGAGGAGACCTGCGCAAGTCGACCTGTTTCGCACTCGAATCGGCAACTGAATTGAGTTATCAGATGGGTTCGCCTTCTCGAAATTTCAGCCTAATCTTGTCATCAACGACGGTGAACTATAATTTCATTTTTATGATTTATTTATCTACACAATTGCACAATTATAATTTGCAACCACTGCATGGTTCCGTTATAAATATTCATCGACGGCAGCGTGAAACAATTGTTTAAATTAAATGGTTTTCTGAGATAATTTATTATAAACTAATCAATATGCAAAGTAAATCTTTGCGATAGCATTAATATAGTAAATACGTTTTAAATTTAGCTATGGATTCCTTGTCTGCGTTGATCTCACGAAAATACGTTTTAATGGTAATTTCCTTTTCTACGAAAACATGAACACATTAAGTTTCGCTCAGTGGATTTAATAAATTCGGAAAAAATAGACGAAAATGTGTAGGTAATCAGCTTAACTCTTTGGTATCTACTATTATTACTATTTTTTTTTTAATAATAAACGATAGCAGACGTCTAAAAAGCGTTCTGCAGTTTATTGATATCAACAACGAATAAACGGATCAACAATGCTGCATCTATATTGCACATTACCGTATAGCTATAATAATCAATAGACCCAAATGCACGCAATAGTCCTACAGGTTGAGATTCTGGCAGTGGGGACCAACCAAAGCGTTTATCGAAATAAAAGAATTTGGAAAGAACAATATATCACAGTATTTTATATTCTTGGTTCCCTTTAATTTAAAAATACACCATTATTATTATTATTTATTTTAATGGCATACTATTATAATATAGCTTATATATTTTTAAATTCGTAGAATGCAAATATTGCATTAGGTATTTAGGTACCTTCCTATTTGTCTATGCCATAGCTGATATATGTGTTAGGTATATCCGTATATATAGGTTATGTTGTATTTCTATAATGCTATAATATTATGACGTGTAATACTCTAATATAGGGGTTTTCAACCTGTGCGTCCCGTCTACCACCTCCCAGGGAAGTAGCCGATTAATGATTATTATAAATTGATGATCCGCGTCCGCAGTAGAAAATAAAAATTTGTTTATCTTATTTATTATTGTTTTTGTATGGAAGCCGTTTAAATTGTTTTAAAAATCAGAAGATCCGTAGATACAAAAACATTGAAAACCCTCCATAGAAAATGTATGTTAGAGTTTAACATCTATTTTGGCCTCCCTGCCGAGGACACTGGACATCCTTGCTTATAGTCACATCACTCAAACTAATTGCGATGTTTACCCCTATTGAGATCTCGATGGCCACAAGGTGACATTTTCTAGGTTTTCGGTGAGCTGTACAAAAACAGCATTTTATAGAATTTTACATTTCTAATTTCGATAACTTTTAGTGATTTTTCAGATTTTCTTCAGTAATTTATTTAATAGATTTTTATCGTTTTTATGGCCAAGTAATTTTAAGTTAGTTATAAACTGATGACTATTATTAAAATGTCAAAAACAATGTTTATGAAATAGTTTGAATTTTTTACTCTTATATCAAATTATTTTTATAGTTTGCATTTTTGTGCTAAGGTATCATTTATGTCCAGGAATAATAATATCTATTTTACGAAAATATGTGAATTCTCAATTATTATTTTGTTACTTCCTTACTCGTCTCGAATGCAATTATTTATCTGTAAATTAGCTAAGGTTATTTTGAAGGAAGTTAGTTGTACATATAGGTAGGTACACCTCATATAATCTTCTATCGTACAATTTATTATAAACTGTAATATTTTAAATTGCAATAAATAATTAATTATTTTGTTTTAGAAAAATAAAAAGTGATTTCATAGGTGATAAACTGATAAATTATAACTAATTATAATCAATTATTTTGGAGTTCAGCGGTTGTGATAACGTCGATAAGCCTCCATATAATTTATAGGTACTATCGGCGTTTAATACCTAAAAATACAACTTAGGCCCGTTATTTAGAGTACACACTTTATTATGATGTGTTATTTATATTTTAAATTTTAAAATACATTGTTCGTTACAAAATATAGAGTTTAGACGATACACCTATATGCGTGGCCGAGTGAACTGAGCCCAAATAACCTTTATTTTTTTGTAAAGTGCGCCCTAATTGTTATCCTTGTTAAAAAGGTATAATGTAAGCTGCGCCCCGTTTGTAAATTATACAAAACTTTTAACTTATTAAAGTAAATCCATGATTGTGTACTTTTTCGATCAACATGTATAAAAATACCAATACGTTATCGAATAACTATTGTGGTATACGATAACTGATGATTATCACTACATCCGGGATAGATCTGCTAGTACCTATCGTATTCACTTTAACCAGTGAAGTCACGATGGCCAAACAATTCGTATCACAGCGCGAAAAGAGCTTGAAAATAATTTCAAAATTTAAATTTCGTAAAATAAATCGGCCTCTAAGTTCAGGTGATTTTAAGCGGCGATGTACAGTCAAAACTTGCACAGAATTTTTTAAAAACGCTCATAATAATATGGCTGTAATGAACCAAGTATAAATAAGAAATTGTAATTTTGTTTACTTTTGAAAAAATATAGATCTTTGTTTTTAAAATTTTACCCGGGCCCAGTTTACATGTGTGATTATGTGTTTACCTGTATCTTGGGCGCATTTTACAATCGCTGGTCCGATAATATATAAATTGTCACTTAGACGTTTAGCTTGATCCCTTTTGCATTGAAAATTGGTACCTTCGATTTAACGTTAAAAGTACTTAAAACGTTCAACTATGTTCATACAAGCAAGCTGTATTATAAGTCGATTAAAATTATGGATAGCCGAATGGTTATAGGTATTTTCCTTTTGATTAATGAAAAGGCTTATACATCCATATTGATGTACAATTAGTACTACTCACCACTGCACAATGACGATTGCCTTACCTTTTCTCGCCGATAAGAATAATGTTACTATTTTTTTTATAATATGCATTATTCATTAACAACGCATATTAATATTATACGTACCTACCTGTCTATGTAATTGTAGGTAGAAAACATTAAACAACAATTAATGCCTTTTTGAGAACGCTGAAAATTCACTAATAAATGTATGATATCTATTATAATTATTCATTAGGTACCTATTGCATACAAGTTGAAAAAAAATGTATAATTGTTAATTGGTTGAAGCAATAAGTTGTACGGATGAAAATTAAATATGTTCAGTGTTAATACTAAAATATTACCCTGTAATACAATGTTGCAATTCAAGGGCATTGATATAGCTTTGTGAAAATGACGTCGTTGGATATAATTGAAAAGTTTTTTTTCTTCGAAGAGTAGGTACCTATAATATTACAAACTGATGGAAGACTACGTAGGTAATAGGAATTTAAATTTGTATACATTATTACTTATATAACTTATATTTACATTTTTATCAAGCAAAATTAATGATAGAATACGATGCCAGAAAAATAATATTTATATATTTTAAAATAAACAGATAGGTGTAATTACAAACTAAATAAAAACAAAGTAACTTTTTACTTTTTAATTGAACGCGATAAAAGTAAATAAGAATTCGCTCGAAAGTGTTTTTCATGTTCTACAAATGCCAAATATCATATCAAATGCTCTATCTTAAATCTTAGTGTTTGAAATTAATTCAGTAAAATTACTAAAATAATAAATACATTATTATAATTAAATTTAATCATAGTTTAATTATAACTTATAACTATGATTATGTGTATAAGTTCATAAAAATTCAACAATAATAGTACTCAGCTATAGTTCAAAGAATTAAGTTTTCTAAAATTGCGTCATGCTTTATATTTAAAAGAATCCTAAAATGATCGAATGAATGAATTGTTTAAAATAATTTAGACAACTTGATGTATCACCATTATTGTTATTTTGCTTTATAAAAATAATGAATTTTGTGTATTGACTATGACAATGTCACAATGACTTATACCTATGACCTATAATATATAATATTATATACTCTTATATTATGAAATATGAATTAATATACTGCTGCACAGATGATGTAGTTTCAGATTTCCAATAAGCTAGTGAACATCTTATGCTAGCCAATTTATTCCACTATTAAGCCATTTTTATGATAAAGATACCTAATTTTTTTTTAAACTGCAACTTGCAAGCAAGAAACATTTTTTATGTCATTATGTCAATAAAATATAACAATCATATATAAAAATAGTATATAACCATTAACTTTTTTTTGGGATAAGGTTTAAAATTTAAGGTCATTGATTTTTTATTGTTTTTGCTTACAGTTATAAAAATTATAATATATAGGTATCATTATATTAATTTTATTTTTGTATTTTCGTAATGAGTTTTTGAAATTTATATTTCTTAAAATTAATTCTTGGTTGCTAAAGCTTAAGACTAAACATTTAAATAACAATTAGGTTATAGTGATTAAATAAGATAAATTTTTTTTGAGAACAAGAAAGTTATTACGTGAGAGAATATGAGATATAGGGTATGTACGGATATGGGGCATATACTTAGTAAATTCACAGTTCGGATATATGCAGTTTAACGAATAAATTACCTGAAGATCTTTAAACAATATTTTAGATATTAAAATGGTTCAATATTACTATGAATATTGAACGTTATATTAAATAAAACCACTTATAACATCTGTATAATCAATTCCACTTCAGAGTTCGAGTGTTCTTCACTTGTAAACTTAATTCGAAGAGTACCTACTTGTAGTTTATGTACTTTCAAACTATACGCACCCAAAATCACTTTTATTTTAAGTACCTGTATGGCTATATGCCTTATACAGTTAATGCGGGCATTGTTGGACATATTTCGATTTCTGGAGTAGGTAGTTATTAGTTACTACCCAATGTATTTCTATTTATATATTACCTAATCTCTCAAATATATATGAACGTACAGTAATTATTATTTTGTAACCTACCTGTGTATTAAACATTAAAAATTGTTAAAATTAGTTGGAGTAAACATATTAATAAATGTTGAACAATAATAATATTTTTCAGAGCCCGTGCTATGTGGTCAAGTGTGTGTTGTTGCTGCAACTCATATACAGAACGACTGGGGCAGGATGTTCGGTGGACCATGGCAGCGGGATGAATTATCCGACTACCACTGCCAGCGGGACGTGGACGACTCGAGGCGGGATATCATCTTACGGCTGGGACAGCCGACAGCCTATAGATCCGTGTAGCCGTTGTACGAACGTCCCACCGCCATTGCCCGGTTCTCACTACACGACACAAGCTCATGACGGTGGAATGTACAGTGTAAACGACCGTATAAGTGTCAGTGGTTACATGTCAGACAATCGGGGTTCTGTGAGCGGTTACATGACGGATAACCATGGTAGTGCGGGTATGCATGGTTCAGATAATCGACACACCGGTTATGGTTCCGATAATCGTGGTAACAGTTATGGCTCTGACAATCGGGGCCATATGAATGGTCGGCCCAACGGTTATAACTCGATCGGTCATGTTACTGGCAACGGTTATATGTCGAGTAGTTCTAATTACGGCGGTAACAGTCATGTTACTGATAACCACGTTCAAATATACAACACCCATATCGCAGACAGTCAAATGAAAAATCCCAATTACCGGGGTAATGGTTACGACAATTTAAGCCCGGAATGGGAACGAAGACACAACAACAAGAAAGTTGGTGTCAGCGGTGGAAGCTATGGAAGCGGTATAGGTGGTGGTAGCGGTAGTGGAGGCTATGGAGGAGTTATAGGTGGAGGCGGTGGTTATGGAGACGGTATCAGTGGAAATGGTATTAGCGGAGGCGGTATTAGTGGAAATGGTGGTCATGGAAGTGGTGGTCATGGAAGTGGTGGGTATGGAGGCAGTATCAGTGGGAGTGGTGGGTATGGAGGCAGTATCAGCGGAAGTGGTGGTTACGGAGTCAGTAGTTATGGACATGGTACTTTTGGTTCGGGAAACAGCGGTAGTGGATATTATCAAGGAATGTCGTATCCTGTTCCCAATATTCCCGACAGCCACGGTAATTACCATAGACCGTCTACCGACCGGTGGAGTATCAAAGGAGCATATCCAGTGAAAGTGGAATCCGGATACTGGCAGAGTCAACCACCCAAAGACATCGGCTGGGATGAGGCCAGCAAGAAAGTGGGAGTAATAGCCGGATGGATTGGTGGCCCGAAAAAGTACGAGTCCAGTAAACCTTCAACGGCGTACGGTTCGCATCAGGTGAATGACAAAAATGACGAAGATTACTTCAACAAGGGAACCGGTTACGAAAACAATTCGGACCGAAAGAAACCTTATATGGGTTGGGGAGGTTCCGGATCGTACGAGGTGATCAAAATGAACAGCGGATACAAGTACATCGACAGGAATAGCAACAGTGATTATGGTACTTCTTACGGAAACGGTTATGGTTACGGGGGACAGAATTACAATAACAAACCTAGTCAAGATTATGGTTTGAAACCAATGAACGTCGACCATGGCAGACCTTACGACCACGGAACTTCAAGTTACGCTAAACCTGCTCACGGCTATGATAAACCAATGCACGACTCCGGTAAACCCACTACACAGGACTACGGTACGCCAACCACTCACGATTACGGCTCTAGGCCCCATGTTGATTTACAGAGTACACCGCGTCCAATTGGGTTCGAAGCCACAACCCCCCGTCCACCAGGGTGGGGTTCTCAGAAACCTGGATATCCGGCGATAGCTTCTCGGCCCACTCAGCACTGGGGTGAAAACTCGTATGGTGAACAATCGGGTAATATAGGTAGTGGTTCAGTGGGTTACGCTAGACCCGGTGGAAACGATGTCGGAAGACCAGTTGATTATGGTACTTTGAGACCAGAAAGTTACGGGACTCAGAGGCCGGTTGATTATGGATCTTTGAGACCAGACAGTTACGGAACTCATAGACCGGTTGATTATGGTTCTCCGAGACCAGACAGTTACGAAACTCAGAGACCGGAAGGTTATGGATCTCCTAGACCAGACAATTATGGATCTTCTCGTCCAGATAGTTATGGATCTTCACGTCCCGATGGGTATGGATCTTCTAGACCTGATACTGGAGGAGAAACATCAGACTATGGATCCTTCAGACCTTACGTTGGATCCATGAATAATAATATGGTATCAGATTATGGCTCCCAAAAACAGGAGTTCGATAAATTCAGTGGTTATTCAGATAACGATGGTGGTAGACCGCAGATAAACAACAGACCTGGATACGACAATGAAAGGCCGTTTATGAACGGAAACGAAGTCTACGGTTCACAGCAGCAGGCGGGTTCGGGATATGGAAAAGGATACGCGTCAAACTGGGACTATTATTCTAATTCCATGAGGTAAGATTATATTATAACAATCTTTGGAATTTCCACCGAGTTAGATATGCATATTATGTCCACCTCTTTTAATAACAATTAATTATGTCCTTGTTAAAACAAAGCATATTGTAATTATTATACTTAGTTTATCTACTCTGAGACTGTGCCGACCATCCAGAATTTATAGTCTACAAGATGATAGTGTAGGAATTTTGTACTGAAACATTATTGTCTTACTATAAAATAAACACTCTGTATGGAGTATCGTAATTCGTAACCCATGTGAACATCGAAGATGCAAATATTGCATTACCTCAGAATGTGTTTTTTTATTGATATTTTTGCAATTTTCTGTGCTTATTATGGTATAGGTATAATAAACACGGTAGATACGAATAGATGTCAGAAACGATAAAATACGTATAATAATATTATTACCGTGAGTGTTATTCAAATATACTATTTCCCCTTGACTCGATTCCGGTATCTGTATACACTTCACAAGGTTTCTGGTATTCTCAAAACTATAATAATACATTTTTCCACTGTCATTATTGTTTTATCAAATAGCAGATTCTTCGACTAACATAAACAATAAAGGTTGAACAACCAACCAACGTCGGTCGGCAACCCGAAAGGTCAACTCAAAACACGTGTGCATCATAGGCCCAGCGGACCGTTAAATTTATGCGAGACGGCAAGAATATTTTTATTACTCGTGTAATCGTAATGGTACCTACCTACCTATATTAATTCGAAACCAGAACCTTCGGATTATTATGAATCGTTTTAACATTGTTTGGATGAGTTGTTTTTTCAAAACATTCGTAATAAAAACACTCGATATAACTTTGAAGTCACTATAATAAATAATGACAACGGGAGGTGTTCTGGTGTTCGAGCTGGATCGGTTCCGATGGTTACAAAATGTCTAAATTGGTTCGTGGATTGCTATCCTTAGGTTATGTGTAAGTTGGTCCCCACTATTTTTAATCAAAAACTCAATACCTTTTTCAAACAATTTTCAGTTTTAAATTGTATTGTATATATTGTATTCAAATAAGGCATAATATAAAACATCGGTATAATGTTTTGACATTACTTTTATTTTCAGACACGCTGTATTTGTCTACTAATAATTTATATTTTATACTAACGTAAATTTTGTTTTTCATTAACCATATTATTTCACATTTTATTTTGTTAATTTAACTAGTGGTATAGGTACAGTGCTGTACAAAGATAACTAAAAAATGATCTAGATAAGATAACAGATAATTTATTGAAATTTGATCTAGTGAGATAATAAAAAACAGTTAAAATATTTATCTTGATAATAGATAAATTACTCTACCAAATTTATCTTGACAAAAAATTTAAAAACTTGCATTTTTTAAATATAATTTTTGTTATACCTACACATAGTTTAAGATGTTTACGTTATAAAACATGTTTAAAGAGATTTACAGAGATTGAACAATATACTACGAAATAACTGCAGTTGAACACATAAAAGAACTAAAAGAACATACAAATAAAATATCCGATAGCTTTGAATAATTAAAACAAAAAAATAAATGTATATAAAAATAAATTGTAAATCTTGTCACAAAAATGAAGGTACCTATACACCTTACAGGTAGCTTATCTCATATAACAATTTTATTTAAACATAATATAAATATATTTTTATATAATATATATTGTATATATATTTATCTATAGATGCTTTAAATTATTTTTATCTAGATAGTGTACACTGAATATATAATAGTATTGAATTTATTATTATTTTATTAAAAATTGACCCTACAGTGTTCAATGATATTGTGATTTATAAAAATCCAAATGTCGAGTTTTAGGCATAATATTTTTTTTTTCTACACTTACTGAAGTATCAAATTTTATAAAAGTCCCGAAAACTCTAGGTACTGCCCGTGATTCTGATCGCAGTGTTTTGTTCGCGTTCTAGGGGACAGTCCAGCAACGGATGGAATGACCAGCAGCGGGATTACTTGCAGAGGAGACCCGACGGTGACGTGTTGCAGTCCGGATCAAGCTTCAGGCCCTCTGAGTCCACTCCTTTGCATTACAACGGCCACAGCGGCATTGGAGCATCGACCGACAACGGTTTCCTGTACAGAGGATCGTCGACCATTGGCGGCTCATCTACCACTCCTATGCCGACGACGAATAATAATTCGTAGTCAATAATATTATGATTTTTGGCCGTTCTTTTTTTCTTCGTGTACATTGTTTCTCGAAACCGTGCAATATCTTCCTAGCGCTAACGGGGTGATTAATATTATAATAAGTAAGCAATATAATTTTGGTATCGATTCGATTGAAAAAAAATGTGGGAAACGTTTATTTTTATTTTCCTAGGGTGGCATAATATGTGATTACTGATTAGTAACAACATTGATCATCATCTACGGAACACGTACAAATCGATTACTATTTTAACAATAATTTTAAATTAGTTATAAGTATAAACATAACATATACATTATACATATTATATTTATATACACCGAGTGATTTAAAATTAATGCCACAGCCATTTTATCATTTCAACATACAAAACAGAGAAAAATGTAAGTATACGAAAGTTTTTGGATTTAGAAAAATCGACATGGGAAAATTAAAATTAAATGGAAACATAAACTTTCTATATATATATTATATTTGTGACAGAAAAACATTTACTAATGTGAAATTCTATGTATGATAGCGATTTAAAGTTTTAATGAGCAAAGTGGAGTGGAACAAGAGTGCCCCTAAAAATGTTGGTTCAATAATCCACTCATCAAAACTTTAAATACATAGTTAATACATACTTAATCATCTAAAATTCGATTTTTTTACATCGACATACATTCTACTCATGAATATAAAATTAAAATAGCATATTATCATTCAAAAATTGTATAAAAATATAACATTTCTAAAAAAAATGTATTGCTTTGTAACAACTCAAAATTATGTAATTTATAAAATGTATTTTAAAAAATGATACATAAAATATTTATATTATAATATGGCTAATATGGCTGTACCATAAATTTCGAATCACTCAGTATATATGTATATTATATATTATTAAAGGTAATACGTATGCCATAAGATCGGTTATGTTTAATTAATATTATCTTAAGAGCTATTATTAATGATTCTCATATCTATACAATTCGTGTAAGTAATATAATATAAGTATTAATTTTATAAAAAACAATATTAAGTACCTATACATTATTATAAATCGTATATTCATATTAGTTATTTCAATTTAGATTGGTATAAAATATAACACAAAGATGTCATGCCAGAATTTTTCAGTATGGGAAATAAGATCGCTTAAATCAAAAGTAAATTGCACCAGAATGGTTTCATGACAAAACACCCATCATCCAAATAAAAAATAATATTAATATTGAGGGCTTTTATATTTTATACTTTTAAAGTTGTAATAATTTTTAAATATATTTATATTTAACCTAGAATAAATTAAGTAATTTAAAAACATCAATACATACCGAAATAAGTACCAACAATCATACTATATTATTATAATAAATTGTCTTGTATGAATTAAAAGTATCCTCTTTGTATACCTACGCTAATAACTTTTCGTTACTGAATTGATAAAGTTTTCTTTGAGTCAAATTTAAATGTATCTAAGTATACAAAAATATTCAATTATCAATAGGTACCTAAAATAATATTATATAATTATATATTTTCCAACATTTTAAATTGTAGACTTACATTTTTCTACATTACTTGTTAGTATAATAAAAGTTAAATTTATATTGATTTATATCGGATTTGTAAAAACATATTATGTTAATATAAAACTCTGTTTGAATAATTTTACTATATATTTATATTATGTTTTATTACATCAAATGTATTGAAAAAAAATATCAAAACTATTTTATATTCTTATGTACATAATGTAATATTATGACTAATATAAAGTGGTCAAGTGGACAATTATTAGATATAATTAAAACTAATTTCATAAATATATTATGTGCATTTCTTACCTAAAGTTAAACTGCTATATTTTATTATCTATAAAATATTTAATAATGTCGGTACATGTTATGTTACGTTCGTTTAACTGTCTTATAGCAACATTAAAATTAACTCCTTTGGGATTATTGAATATAATACATTTTTTTTTTTAATACGCCATTATAATATTATTTAATTTTTAACCACAATCGTCCCAAGGGGAGGGCGTTTGGATGTAATGAGTTTGCAATACACATACCCACCTACATGAATATTGCATAGTGGAATGTGCATGTATTTATAATTATTTTCTTAGATATTTAATTTCAAGTTTGAAAATGTAATTTCTATGAATAATAATATGATTTTTACATATTGTTTGGTACTGTTTAAAGAAATTAATTATTTTACCATTACTCCTATAAAATTCTACTGTGTATTATAATACTGATATTCGAGTTATTTTTTATACCTAACATTTATTATTTTTTAATTATGAAATAACTTATTAATCGCCGAAATATTATGGAAGAATCTGAAACATGTAATATATTATTATTACGATGCAATTCCGACATTCTTTTATCAAGGAGATTCGTAATTTGCGAATACTGTTCTGGTAATATAGCACGAATAAACAAAGAATCAATTTTGAACAATAATGTGGATGAAACTAAATATATTCGAATTATTTTGAACCCAAATTCGTTGTTCTAAAATTTAATTTTATCTTTGAAACGATGTAGATTTATGGGTAAACATGGGTGTGTAGAATACGAATGTGTACGGTACTTATGCCGATGATACATTTTTCATGACACGATTTGGATAAATGTGTTCAATCTCAATACTCAAGAGGTATTCATAAAATAATCACACTATCTGATTTAAAACGTATTTAAACTTCACATAAACTATATTGGTTGTAATAGGTACATTTAAATTTTGAACAATATTTTGGTGTCTTTATTTAAAACTATTTACGATGGCTTATATGACAGTGTTAGAGTCGGGCCACTCTAAGAGCTCTATCCTACTCCTTCGCGTATCCAACTGATTGAGCTCCGCGGTATTTCTCCCACTCTGCCGCCGTAAATACACGGGAATGCGCGAGAAAGGACGAATTTTGGTCGCCGCCCAGAAGCGCTCTTACGATGGCCCGAGTATAGAATACGTATCTGTTTTTTAATCAAATTGTATATATACTTTAAATAATATATTAATTTAATATTAGCATAAAAGAGGCCAAGAGTATTTTTTTTTCTGAAAATCAAATTAGAGGTTATAGTGAACTCATAGAATAGAATTATTTAATTGAACATCAACGCTGTATATCATTGTAAATTCAATGTTGGCGCAGCAGAGTAATTGAGTCTACATACTGCAACCATGATTTTAATGAAACGAGCTATGTTTTTCATTGAAATTAATTTATATTAAAGATATTAATTTAAGAATATTGAGGCAACTATTATTTTGTGTATATAGTTTCAAAATGGGCTTTTAAATTCTCCTAAATTGATTTGAGTGTCTTATATATACCTAAACTATCTGGACACATTTTTATCATAAGCTTCATTATTTTTTTGCATATTTAAAAAAGCCTAGTTGATGGTTATTGATTTTGGTGGTGTATTGCGAATTGTGATGTCATATATTACATCATAGACATTAATATATAATAAAGCTTTTATAGTGTGGATATGCACACGTCCCACTAATATATTGAGTGTATGGAAAAATGTCATGAAAAATTACTCTCCCTGTATTTTTTAAATTAATTTGATCATGATCATGTCCGTTGAATTGCAAGGAAATCATCTTGATTTTAATTAAATATCATTATATATTTACTCGTTCATTATAGACAAAAAATAATTAATTTAAAACTAAGAATTTCAAATAGACCCATTCTAAAAGACATATTTATGTCAATATTGAAACACCGATAAATAATATAACGGCACGTGGATAACACGCGTAACATGTGTGAAACATCAATTATTGTTGTTTGAGTGAATGGGAAAATCTTTTAATGTATTTCCACTAATAGAGAATGTGGATTGGTATTTGGTAATGGACTATTCAACGTGATAAGTAAATAGTAATAACACGTTAAGTATTTATTTGCTCTAACTATACACTGTATAATATAATATAATAAATAAAACAATGTACTTATCTATATTATATTATTGTGTTGACACTTTGACAGTGAAGTTGCTCAAGTCATAATACATGCGTACTCAATGCCGTAAAATGTAAATATGAAACGTATATCATAAATAAATAGGTAAGTACTAATAGTTTAATCAAACACTGTATTTTTTAATTTTTGTCAGTTCAATATTATATTTACATCCTTTCTTAATATGCGCACAATAACCGTTATCTATGTCATCGATGGCACTCTACTCTTAAAGTTTGAAATTTGTTTAGGATAAAACTTTACAGTTATGACATTATATTATATAATACTACCAGGAAACAGCGAATAATAATAATATATTTATTACTATCCAGGGAAGTAATTAGGGGGGTAGGGGGATAGATCCCTAAAAACTTTTTTTTACATTTTGATCAAATATTGATAATGACCATTCATGTTTGCTAAAAACGTATATCCCCCCCCCCAAACCAAATTACTAATTACGCCACTGTTACTATCATTACAGTTGCATGACTCTATAGACAAAATATTGACCCGGACCCCTTTTGGTTGTACAAAATATAAACTATGTTTTACTATTCTTATTTTTCAGTCAAATTTACTTGTTTAATGATAAAAAGTTTTCATCGTACGACGTTGTTAATATTTAATATAGTGTATTCGTGTTGATTTGATACCAACTAAAAATTCAAAAACTTTTTTATGAAAATCAATAGTACCTATATAGTTAGGTATATTTAGCTAGCGTATACGCACAACATTAAAAAAGTTTTTTTATTTCCTGGTTAGTTTATTATAACTTTTAAATATAAAATAATAAAATATTATGTAGGTTTTGAATATTATATTATCAATAAATAATAATGATTTTGTAATAAGTTCAAACAACGAATGAGAATCAAATTATCGAATAGACAGTAATAATAGCAGTACATAATCAAAATAATACAATATAATATAAATAATACATACTTAAACCTTAATAAATACAGAGGTAGATAAAAAATGGTAAAAAACAAAACCCTAACCCTATGAGTCATATTATAATATAATATAAATTAAGTAGTTAATAGAAGTCTTAAAAAGTTATTAACTATAATAAAATATTATATTAGACTGTCATAGTATTATACACTTATACAGGCACTTTAATTAAGAGCTATAAGTGAACACTATCTTTTATATAAGAATTAACTAGGTATAATAAACGAAAATGTGTCTTTGAAACACTAGTGCAAAGGGGTAAAATGTATAGCTGTAGGTGTAATATAATAGGTACCTAATTTACACATCATCGTACACAAGTAACCAATAAATTATATTATCTTGGTGGTTTTGATAGCTATAGATTTATAATTTATAAATATATTTTGATGATTTTAATAATAAAAATAATAATTTGTTGTAGTTTCGATTATAAAAATGTTTCATCAGTTCCACTTTAAATATTATGTCAATCAGTAGACACTAGAAAGTAGTCAGTATACCTATAGGTAGGTACTACCGAAAAAAGAATGATAATATTATGGTCTCCAGCAGGGGCGGATTGGGCCACCGGGAATTCGGGAGTTTTCCCGGTGGGCCGCTTATTTTCAAATAACTATGTATTCTTAAATTCCTATTAGGTACCAGCCCAGTAAATTTGCATTTTTTTTCCGATTTTTCAAAATAAGATAATACGAATTGGATTGCGGACAGTATGCAATAGTAGGTATATCCGGTAGGCAATCTACTTACGGTGGATTGCTGACACAACGATGAGAGACAGAAAGCAAAAATATAGTATTTTTCGAAAAGCAAAAACAGCAAATATAATATAGCGGGGTCACTAGTTAGGACAGTTAAAATCGAAAACAACCCTTGATATGTTATGTAAAACCACATTGGGTGATCTCTAGGTAACGACAAACTTCGGGAAAAGTCTACTTTACTTGACGGAAGTAGAAAATAGAAAAAGTCAACCTGATTTGCAGAGCAGTAAGCACTGTAATATCGAAAACTAGTCAGGGTTTAAATTTCCGAAAATTGTTTCATACACTTTTTAATTCAGTATACTAATACAGTAGTACACGTATTTCGGGTGTAAAAAATTTGAGCGTCATTCGTTTGGGTGAATCGGTAAAGCACGATTGAGCATAGACCTTTTTAGCAACACGATTGAACATAGAATATTTTATGCGATGTTGCCACGTTCACGTTACCAACATTTTGTAATTTATTAAAATTACAATCCGCTAAAGAAATAAAAAAAAATTTAATTTAATATTCAAGCCTACAACCAGTATTTAAATCGTAAGAATACGGAATCTTTATTAATATATTTAAGCCAACTTGGAAACAGATACCAAGGTATATCAATTTAATTTATTTTTATTTAATTATTAGTAAAAAGATTTTTATACTGTACTATAATGTGACTACTATTGAGACTGTTATTGATTTATAAATATTTTGATTTTATTATTTTCATTAATTAAATAAATATTTTTGTATAATTCAGTTCAATATTGAAAATGTGAACGTTGCAGAGTTTTTTATGCTCAATCGTGTTGGTTTTCATTTGTATTTCAATTTCCTTTGATACGCCGAAAATGTATGCTCAATCGTGTTGCAAAAAAGGTGTTTTATGCTCAATCGTGTCTCAGCCGGGCGAATAACCCAAAATTAACTTGAGTAAAGCATATTTCATTTGGGCGAGAAATTAACCGATCATTTAGGCGAATTTATAAATTATTGAATAATAGGGAAGTAACATTACGTAGGTATACAATAATTTTTATAATATTTACTATTTAGCAGCTAAATATTATTATTATATCGTTTCGGCCGATTGGTGAATACAGATAGTGAACTATAATTTGTTAGATTGTACTAAGACGGAGACAAAACATTTTACTCAATATTATATTACATAAAAATACTAAAGAAAAACAAGTCTATACAATTTTTCTGGTTGCTTAGAATTTAAGGACCTACATAATGTTATTATGAATAAACCACAGTAAAACATTTTTTTAGAAAATAAAAAGATACACATACATTTTGCATGTTGATTCTGTATTTTTGTTAATTTATACCTATCAGGTATATTAAGTGGAAGTAAATTATAAGCTTTTATTTAAGTCTAAAAACGCATTATTAAATATTATTGAATAGGTAATAACCTTTCTTATTAAATACAAAAATCGTAACATTAGTAATTTAAATTATTCACTTTTACTGTGTTATATATAAGTACTTGGAGTTTGGACTATTATAAATGTGTAAACATAAACTGTTCAAAAATAAAAATAAATTTGATATCGATGTATATATACACTACAAATAAAGTTATATAAATTTCATATCTCGCCAAACGTGTAGTTATATTAAAATAGTAATACATAATAATATTATGTTGGCTAAAATTGAATATTTGGTAAATTGGTAAGTGGGCCGGTATACTTTGTATTTTCCCGGGCCAAAATCTCTCCCCAATCCGCCCCTGGCTCTCCAGTGCAAATGTTCAGCCCGTGAATGGCTTTGATAAAGTAAACTGTGGAACACTTAAAAGTGACTTAGCTATGTGATTCGTGTAAAATATACTCTATTATATTAAATGCAGTTTGTTTTAGTTTTAAGCAATATCATTTTTTGCTAGACAGTTTTCTACAGATATATTTAAAAGTATTATAAATGTGAATAATTATTTACTGTAAGGATTTTGTCTAACGGAGCCACTTTACGAATTGTATTTTGATCTTGAAGTTAAATAATTGGCTGGTTAGGTTGGATAATATATTTTTTAAATGCCTGAAGCATTGTACTATTACAGTTTGATAAACTTATAGTAAGTATACAAATGTATTTAGAAGTGGGTACATTCACCCGCTTATCACTGTTTGCGCTGTTCTATACGTTCTGGTTCTGATGTCACCGAATGTCAAGAAAATATATCCATATAGAAGTAGTTTTATTCAATGATTTAAAAATAATAAATTCTCGTTACCCCAATAAATTATGTAATTGTTTTAGAATACATCAGCTTTAAAACACTTCTAGTATGCATAAAAATAATTTGGTACAATGTTCTTGCAAACACAACTTGATATATAGGCACATAATATGTTTGGTGATAACATCATAGTATATTAAATAATTATATTATTGTATTATTATATTATTAGACAAATTACATAATAGTTTTAGTTGGTTTTTTTAAAATAATTGGAACACTTTTTTAAATATTTATTTATTATTAACTAATAACTACATTTGTTATTAATTTATTCTTAAATATCCTCAGCTTGATATAAAGTTTTTTTTGCAAATATTTATTTTGACCAGCTTTGCATACACAAGTTTTGTATTATCAACGCAATTTGCATTCTGAATTAAATCCCAGTTTATATACATTGTAATAGGTAGTTAGAATAAAGGTAAATTGTATGAGAAATCACACTGTCTTGTGACTATAGTAGATGGTCAAATATACAATACCTATTATTAATTTATTGTTTGGTACCTAACGTTTTGCATAATTGTAACTTGTAAGTAATTACTCCTTTGACAAAGTTTCATTTTCCTTGACTAAAGTGTTTAAGACGAGTTCATACCTTTTGAAAAATTTCAAACGACTATTGATCCATTATGTCACGAATATTGGTATAGTTAAACCAATAATTAGAATTTAGGAGGCCTCAAAATAACGAAATTTGAAAGTGCAATCAAAAATAAATCGTACAATGAACCCTTTAAACCATTATTTAAATTAATTGACATATAGACGGGTTGGATTACAAAATATTTTATGATCAAAAATTGTATCTACTCATTTTTGATTACATGGTACAAAATAATTGAATTATATTTGCATAAAATGTTAATGTTGACATTCAATGTATTTATGTACCCACATTAATGGTCAAAATACCATGAAACGACGATATCCCTGTAGAAAATTGTCGGACAACTTTAAGCCTGCGATATAATAATATTTTATTTAGAAATAATAATAATGACTAAAAAATATACAGCTTTTGATTTGTTTAAAAGGTCTTGGAAACTTTTGAAATAAAACAGAATACATCAAAAGAGACAGACAAAATTTATAAATATTTTCAATACACCAAAACTATATAAATAATTAGAGTTTTGTACAATATTCTACATTCATACATAATGCTTATACAATATACGGACTCACTAAACATGAACATTTATATTTATGTTCTTGGACATGTTTTTGCATTTGTTGATTTTTGCTTGATTTTTTGTCTTCACTTATCGATTGATTATCATTTATGAACGATGATGTTTGAAAATCTTACCCGAGACATCTGAATTATAATTTATTAATTTAGAATAATATTATACCATTTACGTATTTTATAAGCAACGTATTGTATAATATTATTTTAGATTCTGAGCGGTGCGATGAATGTATTGATTTTACAATGGTGTGTATTATTTTTTATTTTTTTTATTGGGGTCTGTCATCACCTTTTTGGACAGCAAAAATGCTTTGATTTTCTTGAACAGCATCGTTTCTGCCAAAATAATAAATATGGTTGGTACTTTGAGGGGGGGTGGGGTTAAGAAGTCCTTACTTCTGTAGGTGCGCTGATAGCTTATTCAACATATTTACAATATAAGTAACTACTAATCATTTTAATTACTACATACAATATTTCAAAAATACTTATTAAATTTATGCCCAAAAATAAACCTAATATTCCTCCAGTGTTGCCTGAAACAATACAACGTAATCCACATTATTATAAAAAATTTATAATTTTTAACAAATAAAAAAGAAACAGTGAAATTAGATAATTTACGCAGTTTACACATTTCCACATACCATTACATAATTATCTTTTTACAATTATATTCACACTAACGCATTATCATGATTATGGTAAAATATAAAATAATATAATAATATTATTATTGTTATTAAGTTATAAATCAGTAAATTTATAATTATCAAATAAGAGACTTAAATGATACAATAAAATTGTGGAATTGTAAATAATATCATGTTAAAAAAAGCAGCAAGTGGATGTCGCTCTGCTGTACAGTAGGTTACAAGTGGGTCAATGTACAATGGATTGTATTAAACTGTAATAGTCTATACAAAATGTACAGCTACCAATTGCACATAGGTACAAACATAATATAATATTACTAATATAATAATATATTGGACATTGGTGCAGGTAATAGTGTAGTACTGTATTCAAACAAATGTTAATGTACATACAAGTTAAAAATTATATTTTTTTTTTTGTTAAATTTTTGAAAAATTAATTTAACAACGTTTTAGAGATTTTCCTTTGTATTCTAAAAATTTATTTTGTACAAAAATAGGTACCTAAACCGTACGCAATTTGATCCTGCCCACTCGCAGAATCCATCTGTATAGAAATTAATTTGCTTAAGTTACTTTTTCTACAGAATTCATAATATTAAACTTATCAAGTCCTTAACAGGGTATCAAATTACGATATTTTAAATTATAAAGATTTAAAATATTTGTACCTATGTGGGTAATTGTAATAGCCAATAGTTCTAAACATTTTTTTTAGTCTAAAATATTAAATATGTATTAAATAAAATAACTTACTAATTAATGAATCTATGTCTACAACTGATGCCGATTTATATGCAGTGAAAAAAGGATTTTTGAAAACAACCTCAATCGTGGCTCCTTTAGAACTAAAAACAAACGTTGGTTGTTAAAATATCGTTAATGGTACAAATTTGATATATAATAACTGTAGGCTAAGGGACTTCTAGCATTTGCATACTTTTTTTAATTATTGTTAAATATAGCAGAGTGCGAAATAAATTCGTTTCTCGGTGCCATGATATCAGATCTAAAATTCGAATGTGCATATTTTTGCATATTTGATAGATTTTGCAAGAAAGTGCATATTTTAAAATGTTTATGCTTATTTTGCATATTTTGACAAATTTTTAAAATTTCAAATTAAAAACTATATTTACATACAACTATATATACATATTTCAACAGATTGAAAATAAAAATATATTAATACTTCCAGTAATTCCACTAAAAAGTATTTGAAAAAAGTAATCTTCCATGTCAACTAACATTTATCAAACCAAATTTTGAATTTTTACCTCGAGCGATAACATTTTTTTAAAAAAAGAGGTACTAAGCTGTCGGATTTGTTGAAAATAATTGAAGATAAGCTAAGTCATTTGAAATGTGCAAAGGCTATACGAATTGTAAAAAAATAAATGATGTTTTAGATAAAAATTTTGGTTATAAATGTATAATATTGTGTTTAAAATTTGGAAGGTTTGCCTGAAGATATAACAAATGATGATTTGGCATACTTTAATTATGCTCCAATTACTTCTGTAGACGTTGAACAGAGTTTCTCAATTTACAATAATTTATTGTCCAGTTATCGTCGGAGATTTACATTCGAAAACATAAGAAGGTATTTAATCGTACAATGTAATTTCCAAGAAACTCAAAATGATGCAGAATTAATGGTGTTATTTCTATAAAACAGTTGTTTTATTTAAGTAGCAAAGTTATACCAGTTCAAAATATTGTAACTTTTTGTATAATTATTATTATTTAAAAAAAATATTTAATTCTCGGTTTAATTTTCAAAATGTTAAGATAAATATATTTTTTTTCAAAATTTAGTTGTTGCATATTCAATAATAAAAGTTGTGTCTTTGATTAATAATTCTTAGTTATTGTTTACTATTCATTAATTATTATGTTTACATTTTAACTAATAACTTTTTTAAGTTAAAAGTGAAATTAACCAAGTTTTAGTGGTCAATTTTTTTTTTAATGCATATAAATGCATATTATAATGCATATTTCAATGTTTTTAGAAGCATATTTGTGTATTTTTTAGAGCTATAAGTCCCTAAGCCTAATAATAACATCCATTTATAGTAAATTATAACGATATATTTATTCATAAAATAACAATAACAATAACATACTTACTTATTTTTTACTAAATTTGTAGCTTTCATATAATTCCAACTGTCATAATGAGATGAAGATGTTATATCGTATTCGATTGTAGAACATGTTGGTAAGCAATTACACTTCATTTGTACGTTCGAGAGATACACAGCTACTATATAATGAAAAACCACTCCAGTTTTTAATAAAAACAATAATTTATGAAAATAAATGTTTTGTAGAGGCAATTTTCCATATACCTATTTTGATCCAATTACAAAAGACCATATTTAAAAGTTTTTAATTTTCATCGAACTAAAATAACAATTTATTTTAAATAATGTAATTATATGCAATTTATGTAAATCGAGTAGAAATCGTGTACTGTTTGTAATTTATGACGTTCAAGGGACCAGGAAAAAACAGATTATAATAACCGATAGACAAAACAAGCAACATTTAAAAAAAAATTATAAGAAAACAGTATACATATTATACAGTGGTGTAGGGTTTACTTTAAATACTTTAATTATAATAATTTTTAATTTTTCTTAATATTTCGAGGAAGAGGGGACTGCAGACCCCCCCCCCACCATCCACAAGGAACAGAAGGTTCCCAACAAGGTTTTTTATCCAAAAGAAAAGTTCACTGGAAAATCAAGCTGTTTATTCTTTATAGCAATGATATATTTTCAATTTTTACTAATTTGATTACTTATAAATGTATCTGATTAGAATCATATTTCGTATACGATGATTTATCATTGAATTCAAATACGAGTATAAACCATCCATAACAACGACATGCTCGACAACTTCTGTATAGCAGAGCAGTACCCACTTGTCCACATTTTTAGTTTTTATTACATATTATTAATATTTATTATGTACGAGTACATATTATAAGAAAAGCTGTTATTTTAGTTTGTGACATGTTGTTTAAATAAAAAATCATTTATTTGTGTTTCTACTTTTCAAAGTTTGTTTATATTGAAAATTATTAATGTCATAAGCTGTAGATAATATATGACCCGTGGTCGTTGTAAATAAAAGATTTATCTAAATTCCCCAAGAATAAACGTTATTAGTTATTACTTATATCCGTATGGTCATTATAAGAACGTCATAATAAACAACCGATAAAAATTAACATATAAAACAAAAGACCTTTGTAATATCTTGTACTTTTTCGAAAACAATACATGGGCTACACATTTTTACTTTTAGATGGACAATAAATATTTGCCAGTTAAATATAAGTTAAAAATATTATTTAAATGTTGGTAGGTTAGAATAAGAATATTTAGTTAATTTATACGTATAATTAAAAATAATGATTGTAAGTCATGATAACTTTATTTTTAAAATAGGTAGGTAGGTGTATATATTATTCTATGCTAGTTAATATTTCAAATATTTCTTATTACGTGTAGCTTTTTGCACACAACTTCTTTTCGCTGGACCACATAATTTGACGCCGGAAGTCACTACAACTGTTTTAATACAAAAATAATTTTAACTTAAATCTATATGAACCTACCAAATGATTATATTAAGCTATATAAAAATACTCACAGGCTGAGTAGTAATGAACACAGCCACACATTGAAATAGTTATGTTTATTTTACATTCTTCATTACAATTGGACTCCGTATAAAGTTGAAATATGGATAGTTTTCTCTCGTTGTGTAAATAACATTTCCTAATTTTCAGAGAACGCCACATCAAGTCCGGATTCATTTTTTTAACGAACGGAGTGATTTGAATTTTTTGGTATGAGTCTGATGCTACAAATGATCTAGTTTTGTATGTGTATAATTCACCAGGATTAGATATCATAATCTAAGAAAAATAATCATACAACTTACTTAATTTCCCTTTAGGTATATATAATATGTAATAACTAATAAATAATAAGTAATTAATTTGTATTAATTTTAAATGAATTATTGATCATGGTAACCCAGTATTTGGACACAAAATAAAATACATAACATACCAGAAAGAAATCTTCATTGAAGTCATTATTAGGACAAACCGAAAATGCATTCTCTGTTGTGTGTAACTTCAATCTTAAGCGGTGATAGTAACTAACACCACTTGTTCGAGCTGGGGTTACACTGAGAAGGACATCTTTGTCTGAAAATAATGAGTAACCGTTGTCTAAAGTCCATTTTGATTTCTCAGTATCAAGGTACGTGTTATTTGTTGAAAAAAAATTCAAGTATCTGAAATAATATACCTAGTTTTATAATATAATAATTAATTTTGTATTGTTAAAATATGTATTGTTAAAAGAAGTAGTATTAATATTTTATAATATAAACTTATACTCAGTTCAATTAAATTTATTTAATGAATAACTCCTTATAAAGTAAATCTTTTAATAGGTAACTATAAAATAGGGTCTCTTTTGTTTACTGGCATAATAATAAAAACGAAATTAACTTCTTACAATATCTTATAATATATATAATATAGTATCTAAATTGAAATTAACTTCTTATTGCAGGTAGGTACCATAATGCCTCACTAAATTGGTCATATCGAGGTAAAATAATTTTACTAAAAATTATAGCAAAAAATTACCGTGTAAAATAAACTATCAGTGAGATATTAAAAATTGTTCAGTTTAAATGTTTAATCTTACAAAATATTTTTAAATACAATCATTTTATTTCTGGTCAGGTGGCACTGCTGGGAGGCTCCTATTATGTTATTTATGTCTAATGTTCCTATGTCACCACACTTACTCATTATACCTCGTCTGTTGTATAGATTGTAAATATTCTTTAAAAAAAAAAAAAAAAATACAATCATAATATTCCAACAATTTACCCCCGAGAGTGCAACACTAGAACAATAATTACGACTCACTAACAAAATTATGGTGCATTCAAACCCACCTATCAAACATTTGAAAAAGCTTTCAAAACAACAAATCCATTATCAACAGTTTTTTTTACCTACAAATCGCTATTAACACGGCATTCTCTGAAAACCAATCAACGGATATAATATTTAATATCCTCGATAATACCTTCTATATATAGAACAATTATATAGGACTCCACTCTTGGATACATTCAATAATTATTTTGATAAAAATGTTAAACGACTCCCAGAATTTGTCAATAACTTATTCCGTGAAATAAAAAATTAACCTTCTCGGAAAACACTGTACGCAGATGCTTCTAAAGGGAATGTTATTGGCAACGCAGTTAGATAATATTATTAACAACAATAGTATTTTACATCACGAGGTATCAAAATCGAAATTCAATATTATATAGGTTATAGGTAGGTGCAACGCAGAAGCCGTTGCCATAACAATATTAAAAATTGCCCTATCAATGGTATTAAAAATCATTTTCATCTCATCAGAACTAATTAAAAGAGGAAACAGCTATAGTATTTAAACGAAAATATTTATTTTATTAAGATACTGAAACTCTATAATATCTATCGAAATGAAAAAGCCGAACAATCTGCAAAAAATGCAGCGATATCATCAGATGCTTTTCAAATATTAATCAAACAACAATTATTTACTACAGACATTAGAGAACTGACTATGCAATGACTATGTTCATTCAATATTTGTTAAATCTCTGAATGAATCACTTTCTTAATGACTTAATCTTTATTGTTCTTAATATTTAAATTTTAAATCAAAATTATAATTTATATAAAAATTAGAAAATTCAAAATTTCTGATTTCAAATTAAAATGTTTTTAAATTTTAAAAGTGCATTGGTAAAGACTAAAATGTAAAGACAGAAGGCTTAAAGATTAAAGTGAATTTTTTTTCAATTTTTTTTTTTTGTAGTATAAATAATTTAATAATGTATGGTAAATTTATCTTCGTATTCGTTTTCAAATTCGTTATAAAATTTTTTTCAGTTTTTGGGATTTTTTGTTTTCGTTATTTTGTTTATTTTCGTTTTGGTTTTATTAATTGTTTTTTTCTGTTTAATATCGTTTTCCATCCCTGCATTATAGTCATACTGTATAATATACCATATAAGAACCTACCTATTTTAATTTCAAACTATTAATTTTTAGGGAAAAATATTAATCGTGCAAAATTACAACGATTACCAAAGTTACCAAAATGTATGGATGACGTACATGACTATTTGGATATGGACGAAGTGATGTCTACGAAAAGAGAAAATTTAGTTATATTCAACGATAAATCATGCAATGTAATAATATTTTCATGCGAAAGTAATTTGAAATTCATGTGCAGTGTTGAAACTATTTTGGTGGATGGCACTTTTAACTATTGTACAAAATTCTTTCGGCAGATGTTTACAGTTATTGGTTTCAAAAATAACAAATATGTTCCTGTTGCACTAAGTTTATTAAAAGATAAAAAAGAATTATCGTACAGAACTGTTATGTCTACGCTGAAAAGTAAATGTTTGGAAATTAATTTAATATTTAAACCGCAACAGTTTCTGATTTTGAAAAAGGAATACTTCAAGCTGCAAGAAAAGAATTCCCGGATACCACTTTGATTGGATGCAGATTTCATCTCAGTCAAGCCTGGTGGAGAAAAATAGTGGGATTAGGACTGACTGTAGAGTACAAGAATAAGAACTCGGGAATTGGAAAATGGTTACACTATACGTCTTTGGATTGACTTTTCTCCCTCCAGATGAAGTGGGAAATGTGTTTTTAGATTTAATCGCCGAACAACCTATAGATTCAAGAGTTACTGAATTTAATGACTATTTGGTTGATAATTATATTGGCAATGATGCTACTTTTCCAACCACACCAACCACACTCTGGGCAGCTTTGAACAATGATGTTTGGAGAACGAATAATGGAAGTGAAGCGTTAAATTCTAAATTCAAAATTGAGAACCGATCGCCACATCCCAACATATTTGAATTTTTGAAATGTGTCAAAAATAATATACAGATTGATACATATTCAAAAATCAATTCAGTAGATTTGGAAACTAATAAAAAAAGTGAAAGCATAAATCAGAAATTTACTAAAAATAAAATACAACAGTATTTGAAATTCAAATTGACTCGCTGACATTTGTGAAATGTGTATCATACAAATATGAACCGGTATAATATTATAAATGTATTAGTTTTCTTCGTTGAATGTGTGTTTTTTATTTTAAAATGTAACTATATTAAAATTGAATGTGTAAGTGTTACTATAAACTAACTAACTATAAATTTGTATTTTGACGTAACGTATTTAGACCGTTTCATTTTTGTATTTAGCATAATAATATGTAACTATGTCAATATTTAAAACATAATAATTATTAATCATATTTTTATACCGCAACTAGGATTTTTACCTATTTTGATATTTTACCTGTTTTGATACCGACCGCAACTAGGATTTTTTTTTTACCTGTTATAATCTCGACCGCAACTCGGTATCAACCGTATCAAATAACGAAATTAAGTTAAGTTCAACAAATACCTAGAAAAATAGAAATAATAACTAACATGGGGATCAAGAATTCTCCATTACCTGTCCAACCCATGGCCACTATTGTTGGGAAATTAAGACCCAACTAATTTATTGCATTTCACGTAGACTGTAGAGTAATGGAGTATTAACTGTCAAACTATCGCAGTCTTCACAGATATTTTAACGACGCAATCATAGGCGGAAAACCATTGAAATTTCAGGGGAGCTAACGTTTTCAATATTAATGCAATCGGGGGGGGGATATATTCTGGAATATATTGAGGGGTATAAGTCTATACCGACTCCCAGCTATGGGCGCAATGATATAATGCAACGTAATAATATATATTTAGGTACCGACTTTTAGTATAAACCTATAAATCTATAATATTATGAACTATAAAGACATTGAATCTGATGAAAAAAATAAATGAAATGTTAGGTAGGTATACCATTAGGCAGGGCTTAGCATCCAAATCATTAATCCGGGCTTAGGGTGCTGGATATATTCGGGTGTTCAAACACTGGAATAAAAATATTAAACAAGCGTTTGGGCTTACATAACCGTTATTATTCGGGTTAATATTGGTTAATACCGGTGTTCAGTAATCTTGAAAAAATACAACTTTTGAAAGCTGAGTCGGGGGGCTGAAAAAAAAAGTAAAAAAAAAAGATGGTTTATGTTATCTATATATATAAAACCGGCCAAGCGCGAGTCGTACTCGAGCACGAAGGGTTCGGTACCATTAGCTATTTTTAGTATTTGTTGTTATAGTGGCAACAGAAATACATCATCTGTGAAAATGTCAACTGTCTAACTTTCACGGTTCATGAGATACAGCCTGGTGACAGACGGACGGACAGCGGAGCCTTAGTAATAGGGTCCCGTTTACCGTACGGAACCCTAAAAATGAATGTTTGTCTGTCGTGTGTGTGTTCTGTGTCCTTTATTCCTAAACGGCTGGACCAATGTTGATGAAATTTGGTTCAGAGATAGATTAGAGCTCTGGGCAGAAGATAGGCTAATTAAGTAGGCTAAATAGGCCTAAAATATTCTAAAAAAAAGAGAGGAAACCCGGGAGGTGCTCAAACAGGATTTTGAGGTTTCTATTTAAATTTTTGTTTATTAATAGATGCCATGGATTTAAAAGTTATTATAATAAAACATATTATTCATATTATAGATTTGGCATTTTTAATGGGCAACGAAGTGCATGGGATCAGCTAGTTTATAATAAAATATGAATTCCTAACACGAATGCTCAACATTTGTTTATACCAAACTCAGTTTATTAATGCACCTATAGGCTATAGTTATAACATTTTTCTAAGAAACTACAAGAACTAAGAAAATGGGAAATTAATTAGGCCATAAGGATGTTAGGGTTCCGGTTAATGCAGGTGTTATATATTATACAGTAGATTGTAACCAAATATGTATGTTCAAACATGAAAAAAAGAATTTTTATACCGAATTTTTATACATATTACAGTTTAAACTTCAGAATACAATGCCATAGAACCTAGTTAATTAGTAATTAAGGTATTATGGTAGAAAAAATAATTGTAATTTATTTTCATCGAATTATTAATTACATTTAAAACATTTTATTTTTTTTTAAGTAGAGAGATAATAATACATATTTTTATTATATTTACCCTTGATAATTTGCATCGTTTAATATTTGATATACAGGCATCAAGTTGATTGCAAAACATAATCCGAAAATGCCTAATACTGGTTGGACAAATTGACAAAAATTGCTCAATGTTGTATTCTGCCATTTAACCTCAGATTGAAATAATTCTGAGCAACTAATCGCGCAATCCTATTGTTAAAATTAAAACAAAAACTTAAGCTAAATGTTGCGATTGCACTTCAATTTAGTTTTGATCGAATATGTACACAATATACAAAATGTTGTGTCCACTAGCTACTCTGTTAAACTACAATTTAAATAAATATAACTAATAAATATACTTTAGGTACTTGTCCAAAAGCTTGTAAGAAAATGTTTTTTTTCAAAAATGTTGTTTTTTAAATTACAACAAATTTATAAAAAAAAAATATTTTCAAAAAAGTTGAAACATTTCGAAGTAATGACTGTAGACACTTAAATGGATCAACATTTACTGGTATATAAGGGAAAGATACATTTTAATTAGTCTTATTCAAAAACAATTCAAAACTAAACTCACTTTCATAATTTGTCTGAACCAATCGATGTCCAAATAATCCTCGGCATGTCCTTTCAATCCAGGAGCATAAACAAACGAAGAACAGGTTAAGGACCGATATTGTTGAAGGTTTTTCCTAAATAAAATAAATAATTTTTTTTTTTTTTCATTGAACTTAAGTCTGGCAACTATTGCCGTTAGTTGTTTTGTATAGGGGGATGGACGGTTGGAAGTGTGAAACGGTTGGTTAAAACACGTTTTTAGGTTTGATAAAATTTTAAGTTGGGCACCCGTAGGTTTCTGCCATGCCCGGTAGGGGGATGGCAGCCTCACTCCTCTAGACAGTTGCCTGCCTACAGAGAGGAGCCGAACGTGGTCGAGATTCGAACCGTCGAAGGTTTTCGTCGGAACCGACGCCTTAGTCCACTCGGCCACTTCGTCCCCAATATACATTTTGATTAGATATCTAACAGAGCATATTATTACAGTATGATTTATAATTTATAGATAAGTATACACAATTTATAATCATTAACATCCTACTAAGTATCGAATTATACTTGTAAAACTTTTGTTATGGAATTATTGTTGTCTTAATATATTCTAATGTAATGACTAATTTGGTAACAATTAAGAAAAACATATAAGTATCGTCTATAACTTGTTTATGATATTTTGATTGCTTGATGCTATACAAAACATATTTTGTGGTGATTCATATGGATGAAAATGATATTAGATCTGCATTGAAATAAGTATTGAATACTCGAGGGTATAAAACATAATATAATATAAATGATTTTTGCCC
Organism: Macrosiphum euphorbiae; assembly: GCA_949089665.1. Lineage (NCBI taxonomy): Eukaryota > Metazoa > Arthropoda > Insecta > Hemiptera > Aphididae > Macrosiphum > Macrosiphum euphorbiae. The sequence goes on along the minus strand of CARXXK010000003.1, from coordinate 74,094,903 downwards.
GCAGCATTTGTGATTTGTATATTTACAAAAAAAAACTAAAAAGTCAATTTTATATAATGTTATAATAGATAATCTGTAGATGTCGAACAACACAATGTATCTAGTGTTGAATGTATATCAATCATTTTGTGTACTTTTTCTCTGAATTGATTGAAATTTGCATGGAGAATATTAATTTATTCGGATTGAACTTACCAATAAGAACTGTTCGTGCCGGAGTATTTTTCCAAAACCGATTTACGCATTTGGCTCGATGGACAAATCATGATCATCGGAAAAGGTATTTCTTGAATAGTAGATTTTGTGTTTTCAATGAACATTATAGATGGATAATTAATCCAAACGTCTATCAAAGCACTCAACCCAGAAATTGTTGCCAGTATCATACAAAAAAAAATCAACATCCAAAATATTCTGAAATAGAAATTATTTTTAATTGTCACAGCAAGCGAATAATATAAATGCAAATGCAATGTTCTATTAGCATTTAAATGTAAATCAAACTCAATTGTATTATAGTTATATCAACATAATGCACTACGAAAAGACAATTTGTGAACGAACGATCGTTTAATGTACCAAAATTGAGGAAATGGGTGTAATATCACAATTTAGTCGTATACTCGTATCCAATTTCAAATATATCAATATATTCTAATCTATACTATCGATCAAGTGAAATCAGATGATCTTTTATTCGTTTCAAAATGGTCGTTAGTTTGTTTAGTGATTTCTCTTATTTTATAGTCTATTTAAACGTTTTGAAACATCTCGTAATTGTTGTTGAAATACAATTTTAAGAGTGAGAAAAACAGTTTTTTTAAACTCGACTTCTAACTATAACCCGAAAGTCGATATAAATATAAATAAAAATATAAAAATATTTAATCAAAATTTACATTTTTGTTACTCGAGAATTAAAAGAAATCAAAACAAAGTACTATGTTGAATATTGATAGGTACCTAAGTATAAAACATAAACGCAAAAGTTTACATTGGAAACGAAAGAAACTAAAAGAGACGGTTCCATTTCAGATTTCCATTAATTCAACTTGTCAGTTTGCCCTTTAAAAAATATGTTTAACTCAAAGAAGTAGGGAACAGTAAATTTACTTTAAACTATACAATTAAAAATGTATTTAATAATAATAAAAATAATACTCAATTAACCTTTCCATTGTTGATCTATGGTTCATCACAAAATATTTCATACACGGCAAAGTAGTTTTTTCACAATATTCACGAAACAAAACATTTTTTGTCATTTTAAGTTTTTTAAATTTTTAAATCTTATTTCATATAATACTTATGTGAAATACGTCTAAAGCGTTCGATGACCTTACAGGACAGTATATTATATTCACTCTGCACTCAACTGTCTATCGATTACCTACTTCTGTTATTTCCCCGGAGTGTCAATTATTGTTGTACATTTATATTAATGCTTATTCAATTTTGTACATTATCGTGATAATCATGATGCACCATCATAATTATGGATAATTTAAATAATAACAGAATATGAATTGCCATGATCTCTAGAGAATTAGAATGTGAACTAAATTAAAAATTGTAGAATTGTTAAATATTGATGAAATTATTAAATTCTGAATAAAAAGATAAATATTTATTTAATTATAATTTAATTTTGTAAATATTATGCCTTTTTGAATTATTTATAATAGACATTTGAAATGTTTGGTTTTTAGCAATATTCAGAGTATAACACAGAGAGACAATTCAATTAACTTTTGTTCCAATCAATATTTTTTAATTTCATTTTTATATTATTTGCAGACGCTTTCTCTACACGTTTAACATAACTATATTTTTCAATACTGAAAATTAAAAAAAATTAAATCTGACATCAAATTTGTAAATCTGGTTTTTAGAAACATTTTGATTGTAAAAACATTTATTTAAGTTTAGTATTTTTTTTAGTTTATAATTTTTTGAAATCTTATTATTTTTGTTTAGTAAAGCTGATCCAGTTGTAAAAAAATTTTAATCTCAAAAAGTTTACCTAATCCTTATTGAAATATATTATGATAGTTGTATAATAGGGTACTTAATAAGATCTTAATATTTTTTTAAAAAGTTCTTACTTTTCAAATTAATGAGTCTTAATTCAAAAGTTTTCTAAAAACCATATTTACAAATTGACTATTTTAAATCATATTTTACATTTTTATTTAGAGTATTAAAAAAAAAAATGTTGTATACTAATTGAACTGCAACCAATATGTCAGGCCCTTTCTATTATATACTGTATTGTATGTTGGTATAATTAGAGTTCAGGTTCAGCAGAACCAATTTTGTGATGTTGATTTTTAATATTAGAGTGAATTTTCAGACTTAAAGGTTATAATATTATCTAAGGTATCTCATAGATTTGTATTAATCTTTTAATTTTTCAGGCAAATTATTATGAGAATCATTTTTAAGTAGATATCAATAATATACTATGAAGCGCCTACTATTATACTATAGGTAGTACTTTACTATTACTTTACTAAAACTACTATTATCGCCTTTGAATTTGTTGATGGGTCATTTCACTCTGTATAATATAAAACTATAACAACACAAGAGCTACTGTTCGTAAATTTGGTATGTTGTCCATGGAAATTAAGAAAACGGGATCTGGTGAAGCGCTGTGGTTGGCCGCAGTCACTAATGCTGAGATCATACATCGTCCGGTGTTACTAAACACAGGATGGGTGACCACCCTGGCAATAAACTACGGTTCCTCGCCGCCACTTGCATAAGAGTTCCTCGACCAACAATGTAACCCCACCACAAAATACCAATGACCATAGTTATCGATGCTTTTTCGATCTATTAAATATAAAAATATAAAAAACCAATATTGCTCTGACGTCTTCTTATAGTGACTTAATATATATCCCCAAGAGTTATTAGTTACATTTCAATTTAAGATACCCATCAACTTATAGTTTATTTAAGAAATTTATTGATACCTAATTTATTTATGTTTAACATTTAATTCGAATTCAAATTGATCTGTTTATTCAAAATATGTACCTATACTTTATAGGTTTACAAAATATGTAAATGTATTTATTTAGTGGTTAACTAATTATGAAGTTAAGATATTTTATATAAACTTATGACGTAGGTAAATAATATAAGAAATATTCAAAAAACAATCTTCAATCTTAGCTCATATAACAGATACCTATATCGATAACAAATACATGTACCTGTCATACAAGGCATTACTAGCTGTTGCTTAAATTATAATGTAATGGCTGTACATTTTATTTTTAAGTTAAAGGACCCTATTAATATACTGGGAAAAAATTATATATTTCTGCAAAACAACTGTTTAACATTCATATTGAATTATATTCCTACCATAAATTCATCAGTAGAATGAATATTTTTTATTATAAATAAAGTGGACGTATATTGATATTTGATTATATATTATAAAATAAATTATAACCAAGTATTGTAATGGCTTACGGATTACTGATTCGTTATTTATATCCCGCCGCACTCAGTGAATTTGTTTAGGAATATTGAGCATACGTAGGACCGTATTGCTTAGGTACGACCATATTGCGTAGGTATAGTAGCTATATATTATTATTTATTTGCATAGACCATAGCCGGGTAGTCGGGTATACATTGCGAAGTAGAGGCTAATTATAACAGTCAACTCTATGCATTTAGATTAACCATAACAAAATACCTTATAGATAAATAATAATACAATTCTCAATCATATATTAATAAATTGAATTGTTCAACCCTGCTATTCCTGTGATCTTCAGACTTTAATTCCACAATCAACGATCAAGAACAGGGTTACTCAGGTAGTCGGGTCAGTGTTTTTGGTGTTAAAATATCCCACTTGGCAGCACGTATTTACTCAAAAATATACTTACTTATATTATTACCTTTGCTTCAGATTTCTACAAAATATATTGTCATATGGTTCATAAATTCTATTTCATATTTGATATTATTGTATATGAAGATTGATGACTACAGTGGAGAGTGTGTAAAACTACAAGTATATTTAAGTGAAAATTAAAACACCTCAATTAAAAAAAAATCCTGACTAAGCGCCTGACTCAGTTGATAATGTACTGTATTATTTTAATACTATTTCAAACATTGAACAGATATGTGTATAGGTACGTAAGTACGTTGCTATATCGTGTTCGATTATGTTAGTTTGAACGCAGGTCAAAGGTATATGTCATATATAATATATGTTTCTATGACCTGTATTTACAACTTAGACAATTTTATTTATACATATAGGTCTAACAACCAGGACTCAAGATCGAAAAGTACGAAGTGTTGCAGTAAATATAGATTTGTAGGTACTTATATGTATTATTGAAATACTTACTTGAAATACACACACCAAAGCATAGTAACAACCAGAAATAAGTAATAACAAACTTAAATACATTTACTTGGAATAGTTTATAGTATATTATAATATTCAGTACAGCGATAATATTATATAGTTACATGATAACTTTCTATTTAATTACATATTAAAGACTGAAATATTTTGATTTTATTTATTGCTAATTAATCGATAAGCATAATATTAAAACAATAATTTCACAATAGGTAGGAAAAAATTTAAATAATTTATTGACTCTATATAGGATCGAGTGAAGATTTGATGCTTGTGGATGCTAAAGTATGCAGGTACCTATTGGAAATGTAAACATATTTCATAGATATTAAAACTATTGTTATTATTAATAATTATATACCTACTAATAATGAACAAAGTTCCATAATTTCGTCTCATTTCGTAAGAAACAAAGTAATAATATAGTGATTAAACATTTTAATTAAAATAAACAATATTTCAAAAATATTAATTAGATTCATGCCCAAAATCAAACCTAATAATCCTCCAACGTTACCTAAAACAAAATAAAAATATTAGGTTATTTATATTGATGTCAGAATACATATGATTCTAGAATGTTGAGTATAGGTAAGTATATAGAATAATATTAGTGAAATATTGATACATTTAGATAATAATAGTATAGTGCGTTGTAAAATAAAATCGACTTCAATACAATTAACGATATAATAATCGTTAATAAATATATTTAAATTGACCCAGCTCTATTGAACTTAACATAATTTTAGTAGATATAATATCACTTTGTTTAAATGATTTTGTTAGTTCATATTCACCCAAACATATTTATTATATCATAATGCACTAAAATTTCTGCTACTCACACGATCCGGGCTTCTCACACTGAGCCCTAATATTCAGAAAAATCAAGATTTAGTGAAATATATAAAATAATTAAATAACAGCTAATCCAAATGAACTGAATGTAAAATATGTTATAACAATAAAAAATTATATTGTATAAAACCACGAGTATTTTTAAACTACCCAATTTGTAACTAATGCCCATAGTGCGACATTGTAGTCAACGTTAAACTTTTCAAAATATGAAAAAATAATAATACCTAAATACTACTTTCATTTTTCAAATGAGGCTTTCACAAATAATATGAGTCTTAGACTCACCTATAGTAAGCAACTAATAATGGCCATAGTAGTCAAAGTTGTACTTTGCAAAATAAAAAAAAACTAGCTAAGTACTACTCTGAAATGAGGCTTTAACAAACCTTAAGTTAACCTATATACTTAATAATTTCTACTTCTCATCTTTGATTCAACGCCTATATACATGGCTTATAATATTATATTATCATAACATGACTTAAGTATTATAATTAAGTTTATTGCATGTATTTTGTTTAGATACCTATGAATTGTGATAAATAATTTGCAATTTATATTGTTGTAATTTATCTGAAAAATTTTAATATCATAACTTTTAAATTATGACGGACCACTTACTAATTAGAGATTCCAGGTTTAAAATCGATGCGGATGTATTTGCTGTAAAATAAGGTTTTTTGAACACTAATTCAATCGTAGAACCTCTAGAACTGTAAACAATTTTTTTCTTATTAATTAATTTGTAAACACTGGAATATACAACATAATATGTTCTACTCGTTATTATATGTATGTAATTTACTAAATTTACAAAAATATTAATGTATTGTTGTGTATAGACAGGTATTTCATAATATGACTAAGTAATGTTATATTATAGTTTATATTATGTTGCATGATATATATACGAATAGACTGGTAAGTTATTAATGTAGCACAGGCCAGTGAAGCAATTGTGCTGAGACTACAATATCACCATTGTAAATTATAATAAAACACAGCTGCAATGGTGAACACGAGACTGTTCTGCATTGAGTCGGCGGTGGTGTACACTGTACACATTTTTAAATTGTATTATAATTCTGGTGTATATATAATGTATAATGTATATCGTATATGTATGCATGTAGTGTGTGATATGTGTGTGTTTGATTAAATAAAGGTTTGTATGTACATTTATTGTTTACCATTTGTTTTGGAGTAGAAAATACTAATGGAAAATAATGTATAGAACAGTTTGTAAAAAAAAATAAACTATTTATGAGTAAAAACGTACTTATTTTGTACTAAATTGATTGATTTTATGTAATTCCAATCATCAACATTTGATGTATCTGTTACTACATATTCGATCATGGAACATGTTGGCAAACAATTACACTCTTTTAGATTTTCCGGTAGCTTTGTTGAATCTATAATATCATATTTATGTACATAATTTACTTCAAATAAATACCACTAAGACATAGGTACACAATTTAATTATTATTAAATATTTTTTTGTTAAAAATTTAAAAAAAATGTAAATGTTGCAAACTTTTGGGTACGAATCTAAAGTAATATAGGTGATACGTTAAATTATTATTAAATAAGGGAAAAATTAAATTTTTTTTTATAAAAATTTAATAAATCATGGATTTCACACTTATACTCTAAGTGATAACTAATATGTTATATAATATTATACCTACTTTCGCATCTGAAGCTTAAGAAATACGTAAGTATAAATAAATAAAAAAATTTAAATGTATAGTTACGTTTAGCTCCTAATGCGCAACTGTATTTGGCAGGACCACATATTTTTGAGCCATCCATCCCTAAAACTGATCATCATAATACAAAAAAAAAAAACGGTCAAGACTCAAGATACATGCAATAATGAGTATTGGTAGTTGTTACCTACTCTTTTTGATTAACATGATAATGTGCACATATTATACACTTACTCAGTCGCTGGAAATGCGCATTTAGTTATACGATGAATCAATAAATTATAGTATAATATGAATAATGAATATATGAGTTTCTGAGCAAATCGCGAATCAAATTAACAATCGTGTTTACTGGATTATCAAAAAATAGTAAATTACAATCATTATATAATTACAATCAATAATTAAATATTGATGTAATTCACGGGCATTATGCAGAAAATATTAATAAATAATTTATGTAAAAGTATAATATGTACCTTATATTACTTATAATTATACGAGAAATATTGTGTCCAAATGTCAAACATTGAACTTCAAATCATATTAAAAACGCATTTTAAAATATAAATGTAAACAAAAAACGATTCTGAGCGGAGACAGTTTATCAGCCAAGGATATTTTATATTATATTTATAATATTATTATTAATACGGCAGAGGGTAAGTTGAATTAATATTATTTGTATATAATATTATACCTACTTTAGAAGTTTCAAACCTCCACGAATAATATTTATTAAATTATAACACAAAACAAACATAGTTCGTCTTCGTTTAAATTAAAAAACTATATAGCACAGTTATCAAGATGTTTTCACGGTGTAGATAACTATGATTAACACCATATGTACTTGGGAGTTGGGACCTAGCCTTCAATCAAAATCTCCAAATATGGTGGCGGGTGCGATAACAAATAATTAACGAAGTGTCGTCAAACAGGTATACTTGGTCCAAAATAATCTGTTTGCGGTTGTTGTTGTGTCGTAACAACGTATTAACACATTTTTAGTTATCACAAGTTTTGTAACATCAAATATTTATTCAACCAACAACATTCAAAAAAAATCATTCAAGTTTGAAGTGGTGTTGCCATCAAGTACCTATTAGTTTTATTTTTCATAAAAAGTTTGTAAGTTCATTAATCTGTTACCTGATATGGAAATAATTCTTAACGGAGACTGATAGCATATCTAAGGTCACTATAAGTTTAATAAGTTAAATAAAAGCATTAAAACATCATTATTATGTAGAAAACGGAGAGGAATTTTTTAAAAATTTAATTTTTTGTTAAAAGTTGAACTAAGTTTGTGTAACTTGGGGCAAGCTTTAAAAATGAAAATTAAGTATGAAACAATTAAAGTATTATTTTAATATTACAATTTTCTAAAAGAACAAATTAAGACATATAATTTTTGTAACCACATGAAATTATTTAACTTGAATAGTTTTTAGGTGGCTTACAAGTATAATTGTGAAGTGCCCAAAGTTGCCTCGTTTGACTACTATAGATTATAGAACCAAAAATGCGACCGTCGCACTTAGTTTTTAACCACTTCTACTAGAAAAAGTTAAGTAGTTGAAAACTAATAAAATTGACTTAATCCACATTGTTACTAAACCAGTGTTTGCTCAATATTTAAATTACGTATAGTGAGGTTAGGCCATGCAATAGAGACAACATTTTTGCAAATGGCGAAAAAAATCCCAACCAAAATTTTTTTTTTTTAAGTTAATATGCCCTCTAACATACTAAAAGTCCCTAATTATTGCACTGGAGCTTTTTTTATAAGCTCACGCAAGTTTAAACATTTGAGCTTTTTGAATATCTCAAAAATTATTACAAATATTAAAAAAAGTTTCAAATAAAAGTTATTTATTAGACAATTTACAAAATAAAGTAATCTTATATTTTTTTTAATTTAAAAAAATATTTGTTTAAAAATTGGTAGTTAAAAAGTATTAATACTTTTCTGTCTTTTTCCGTGTTGACATTTTTTTATACTATTAAATATATTTTTATGTTCTACAAACTAAAGGTAAACGATTCAATTTTATGAAAATATTTAATATTTAAAAAAAAAATCAGCATTGTATAATATCATACAACCAATATCTTTAGAAAGTATTAATATAACTAACGGAAAATATATTATTGATGGAGGATTTCTCCTACATAGAATTGTTTGGAAAATTCGCCAAACATTTGAATTAATTTGTGAGTCATATTACTTATGTAGAAAAACATTTTGGTATTGATACAATTGTTGTGTTTCATGGTTATAAAAACAATGCAAAATAGTATAAAAAGTACAGAGCGTCAACGCAGAAGGTTGAAAAAAAAGTGTAGTGATGTGTTTTTTGAAAGCCATAGTTCCTGTTTCAAAAAAAGAACTTTTTATCGAACGATAATGATTAAATACCTTTTTATTGAAATGCTTAAATAAAATTAATTAATCATGGGTCTATTGTTAAAATAGCAAAATGATGATGCTGATACATTAATTGTTAACACTGCCATTAATGTATCAAGTTATCGTCCTAAAACTATCTTGGTTGGTGAAGGCATTGACTTATTAGTACTTCTATAATTGCTTTAACTCCTAGAGAAAATAATATTTATTTTCTAAAACCTAGTTCAGGAAAAATAGAAAAAAAATGTTTAGTACTGAACTACTGAATTTATACAAAAATACGATAAACCCATGATAAATTAAATATTGTTTTATCATGCCCTAAGTGGTTGTGATACAACGTCAGCTTTATTCCAAAAAGGAAAAAAAATGAGTACAAATAAACGCATTTATACAGATAAACAGAAGGATAAATAAACTCAATCGTTTCAATTTTTAATTATCCTAATTCATCTCATGAAGAAATAGCAAAAAATGGTGTTAAATTTTTTTTATATTTATATGGCGCATCAGAAAATAAGAAGTTTTTGAACCAACAACGTTATAAGCTGTTTACAAAATGTGCTAAAAAAAACAAAATTAATCTTGAGTCACTTCCTCCAACAGAAGAAGCTGTCATACAACATTCTTATAGAGTTTACTTGCAAGAGCAGTTGTGGCTAGGTCTTATAAAAAACCTGGAGGATTGCTGATGGACGTTTCAAAATAATATTTTGTACCAGTCATCACACTGAAAGCTCCAGCACCCTATCAGTTTCTTAAAGGTATATCATGCAGTGGTACCAAAGATTGTGGTAAAAACTGTGGTTGTCGAAAAGCAGGTCTTAAGTGCTCAATTATATGTGGATATTGCAAAGGCTAATAGGGCAAAAATTCTATAGAAATAGAGGTTGATTGTATAGAAGATTATACACTTGTAGAATTATTGGATTAAATAGTAGAAGAAGAAGAAAATACGAAACATAAAAGTATAATCTGCCTGCCCTATATATAGTGTAATTAAGAGGATGTCAGAGCTCTATTTGTTTTCTCTCTCTGGCCCACGCGCAACATAGACAAAACGCATTAACGCAGAATCATTTTTTCTATATATTTAAGTAATTTAAGAGTAAAATCACTTATTACAAAAAAATATTGAAAATAATATATTTGAAGGAATGACACATATCGATTTGTCTAAATATTGTCTCAAAACAATTTAAACATAATTTAAATTTACAAAATTGTTTTGTTTATTTGAAAGTTGAATACAAAGTCAAATAACAATAAAATATAAAATTGATGTCATTCCCTCAAAAATATTATTTTCTATCTTTTTGTAATGAGTGATTTTGCTCTAAGATTACTTAAAATCATTTTTAAAATCAATTTATTTTATTAAAACTTTAAAAAAAAAAATCTTTGTTGGGATTTTTTTCGGCTGTTTTTTCTTCTTTGCCTGGCCTAGATACCTACATACTGATTATTGAGTATAAATTAAAATAAAATAATTATTACAAGTTTCCTCGATCATTACACAGCCACACATGGATATAGTTTTGTTTATTTCACATTCGTGGTTACAATTTAACTCGGTGTACTGTTGAAAAATGGATAGCTTTCTTTCGTTGTGCAAATAACATTGTCTAATTTCCAGTGAACGCCACATTAAATCCGAATTAATTTTTTTCACGAATGGAGTGATTTGTATTTTCGTGTATTTTTCTGGTAGAATATATACTCTAGGACTGACTGAACAATATTCTGCCGGATTAGAAAATGTAATCTAAACAAAATCAACTTAATTAACAATAGAGTTTAAGTCATAATAACATATTATAGGTATAATGAGAAATACTTTGCTTAATAGTACATTTTTTATATTTTTACTATCTACAATAATGATTTGTTACCATTAATATTATTAAAGTGATTTTTGTGTCTTGCATTTTACGTAGGTACTGTTTAAGAAGGTACCTAGAGAAATTGAAAATATTTGTAGTTTAAAACGATTACACTAATGAAAAAATAATAGAAATGTTAAAAAACGTTTAAAAACTGACTATAAAATAAATGAAACCAATAAAGTGTAAAATAAAAGAACATAATGATTAAAAATAATGTTTTTAATGGTGTACTTCCGCAATTAATTTTCAAAGATACATTATAGCTGTAGGGAAATAAAACTTTTCCTTGTTGAAGTTAATATCTGTTGACCCAATATTATATGGCAATAGGAGGACTCTGAGCACTTACCTTCTTGAAAACACAGGTAGTTATAATACCAGAAAATGAAAAAAGTTTAGGAAACTCATATAATATCAATATACTAATTTCAGTGCATAAACTACGTTACCATACAATATGATGTAATATTTTCAATTGTGTATAATTTTTTTAATGTATTTATTTTATTTATTCAATTAATAAGTAACTCACCAAAAAACTACCGCCTTTAATTCCCAGGTTAGCACAACTTATAAAATCGTCTTCTAAAGAGTGTAGCATTAATTTTACACGATGGCTATAACTAACGCCACTCGTTCGAGAGGGAATCATGTCCATGAGATTTGGTTGGTTCGCATAAAATAAGTATCCATCTTCTAAATTCCAATTCGACCTTTCAGTGTTAACATACGTAATTTTATTCGAAAAAAAATCAATATATCTGAAATTTCAAATTATTCTGATATTATTAATGTACTTATGTTTGTAACTTGTAAGTATATAAAATTAATGTATATGAGTTAATAATATATTACAGTAAACTTATCATAGTAGTTGTTGGTACTTGGTAGGTACTTTTATTAACAATTTATGTTACATTGAAAACTATATAAGTCATATTTATAGATGCATACTTACTAATTTTGTAAACTTTACCTATGATAATATTCATCGTTAAACATTTGATTTAATGGCATCATGTTAATTGTATAACATAATCCAAATATGCCAAGTATTGTTGGTTGAATATATTGGCAAACATTTTTCAACGTTTTATTCTGCCATTTACCATCAGACTGAAATATTTCAGAACAGCTAATTCTACAATCCTATAGATAAAATTTAAAACTAAGATAACCAAAATGTTGCATATAAACATTTTAGGAGGCAAGTCGATATACGTGTGATAAACAAATACCATAGTGAATCATTAATTAATACATCAACCAGCGTCCAGCGATGACCATACTTCTTAGGTTACAAAAAATATTATATGTGTAAAACTAATATGGTTCTTTACTATTGAGTTTTCATTTTTTGTTTAGTTAGGATGATTTCTCAATCGTTGGTTTTTACTGGTATACTATGACGAAACAAGGTCGAGTCGGGTTTAAAAATATTTAGTGGTTGTGTAATCGTTTAAGCGGAAGGATAATTTACCCAAATTAAATAAATAAAAACCAAACTTACATGCAAAAGATTCTTTATCAGATCGTAGTCAATATATTCGTTTAAACCTTTTTCCAAATCACTATGAAAATACGTATTTGTAGAGCATGCCATTACATCTCTATATAGTTGAAGGTCATCCCTGCAAAACATAACAACTTATTACTTATTAATCCATATTTATAAAATATAAATATAAATACTTTTGGTAATTGGCAGTATATAGCAGAAAATAAAGTCAAAATAATACGTGTTAAAATGTTTTCCTTTAAATAATGTTTTAATAGTATATACTTAAATCACGGTTTGCTACCATATTATTTTGTGAATTACAAATAATAATTACATACATAATGAACCCATCAGACAATTTATGATTATGATACACATATTTTTTTTTTTTTTTTTATTGAGTCTAAGCGCTGAAACTATGGCCATTAGCTGTTTTTTTTTGTTTTTAGGGGGAGGAACGGTTGAAACGGTTGTTGAAACACATTTTTATGGGTGGCAAGGATTTGTAGCTAAAAATCCCTGGTGGTCACCCATCTGGGAGCTAGCAGCACCGGCCGATACGTACACTCAGAGCATTTACGCAGTTGAGCGCCCCACCACATATTTTTTTTATCGGTCAATATAAGCGATATTACAGTAGACAAAAGAAAATAGAAAAATGAATTAGGATTATCATATTAATTTCTAGTAACGACGTGTTAAGAAAATCAAATTGATTAAAAATTAAATCGGACGAATTTAATTATAGTGATAACTGGATAGAGAAGACATGAATTTATTCTTAAACAAAGACCTTGGCTTCGGTAAAATAATTGACTCATGTAGTCATGCTATTGCATAAGATATATTTTCCTAACACCCTAAATAAATAATATCAATTACTTTGGTATAGTGTTTTTATTATGTACAATTTTATGTGCCATAAGCAGGGCTCGGGACTTATAGCACTTATCATAAAAATAAGGGATTTTCTGAAAATTAAAATGTTAACGATATTTACAAATAGTTGAAAAAAAATAGTTAATTTAATCTTACCGTCATTATTGCATTAAATGATTTAATTTTAATTCTATCAAAAACAACTTTGCAGCATAAAACCATAAAAAAAAGTAGAAAAACTGGTCAAAAAAAAAAAATAACCAGAATCACTGGAAATAAGTTTTTTTTTGAAAAATTGATGAAAAAAGCCAAAAAAAGCACTTTCAAATTTCATTATTGAACTTGTCGTAATACGACATACACTCCCATAGCACTCTGCTACATTTTAAGTCAATCCATAAAAATAAGCAAATGCTTTAAGTCCCGAGCCTTAGTCATAAGAAATATGAAATTAAAAATATTATTTTGAAATAAGCAAAAATAAAAATAAAAATAATAATTAAAATTATTATAATTTTAACTCTATTATACGGAAACAGCATAAATATTTATATGAAAATATTATGTTATTGTTGGGAATTTAAAATATCTCGAATCTCTTACTAGGTATAAAATTCTAATTGAATAGTTTTATAAATTTAAGCATGAAAACCAATGTCTAATTCGAATAATGTACAATATTTTATGTAATTTACAGACATTTATTGAAGTGTAGTGTTTATTGTTTGCATATGAAAAAAAATGAAAATCTCACATTCTATTCAAATGAAATAATTCATAATATATCAAAATAATGCATAAGAATCAATTTCTATTGTGTATAAATTATTTTATTCGTTCTAGAACTGTATTAAATTTGAACACATCAGAAATAATAATGTGTATTTTATATACAATTTACCAGTACGAGCTGTTCGTGTCCATATATTTATCCCAAATGGATTTTCGAACTTGACTCGATGGACAAACCGTGATCGATGGAAAAGGTATTTCTCGAATTGGGGATTCTGAATTTTCAATGAACATTACAGTTGGATTATTAATCCAAATGTTTACCATAACATTTAAGCCTTCAAACGTTATTGATATCATAACTACAAATATAACAGTCCAAAACGATCTAAAACATTTTTATGCATTAGTAAGATTTGTATAAATGATACATGGATCATTCTTGTATACTTACCTAATATTATAAAACATAATTACTTTAATGCATCATGCTATACTATAAATTATAAATATACTTATAAACGCATATTACAAGTAAAGGTACATCAGAAATTTATCAAAAGCAATAACAATGAATTGACTACATTAATGTGAAAAATAACTAATATGTATTGAGATATACTCTATGTGTAACTATTAAAAATATGCAGTAGGTACAATATGATAAATTGCTTTGGAGTGCTGATCTGACATATAGATGATAGATGCTGTCATAACATTAAAATATGTTATAAAATGTTAAACGGCGTATTCTATAGGCAAAATAGGTACATAATACCAATGCCCATATTATTATTATTTATTTTACTGAATAATGTTAGGTTTTTATATATTTTATTGTTATTAGTTAATACATATAGGATAGAGGGGTGGAGGGGGCAAAAGGTCGATCTCGAGATGAGTTCGAATTTATCACTACTACCTTTCTTATGTTCTTGATTTTTTTGCAGAAAACAAATAAATCATTATTTTTTATAAATTTTAATATTGTTGTGTATAACTGTGAGATTTAACTTTATTATTACTTATTAAAATTCAAAATAAAATAAATAAAACAAGTATAACAAGCATGTATATAAAATATATTTTTGTTAATAGACAACCTTTTTTTACCTTTTAGTCGATCGCAATAACCCAGAAATACTAAGAGGTCGATTTTAAGTCTATTAAAGTTGGCCGCCACCCCTGGTTAGGGTAACCGAGTAATCTAGAAAATATTTTTACTTTTAATATATTCATATTACACGTGTAAATTGTCTAACTTGAATCAATACAACAATTGTACTATTGAAAAAAATTACTTATAATTTTCTAAAATCTTTTATACCTACATACGTAGAGCAACATTTTGTTACCATCGATCATTGATTTATGTGGTTACATTATGTTGTACATTATAAAATTATTGAAAAATTTAGTTTTTACAAACAAAATCATTGTGCTGTTGATTAAATCATATTTCTACATTGCTTTGATATTTATTGATGACTATCACAATTTAAAATGTACATGCCTTAAAAAAATACAATTTATTTAATGACTAACTTTTCTAGAAGCGATCTACCCTTCATTGTAAAATAATGCATACATGGTGAAGTAGTTTTGTCACAATATTCAAAAAACCAACTTTGTTTAGTCATTTTTATGATTTTTATAATAAAATAGTTTTACTCGGTATACACTATACAGTAACACTATACAACGATTAAAGACTAATGAAACATTACTATATTCAGTAAAATATCAGTTTTATTTTATGCTATTGAATGTAAAAAATAAACGGAAGGTTTAGCATGGTTGGGCAATATTACTATAACGATTATTTTATTGCAGTTATTTATTATCATTAGATAATTTAGATAAATAATATAATGTTTATGTTAAGTACCCTCGAGGGGATATTGTGAATATTATCATGAATATTGTTGGTTCTTTGTAAAAATAACTATGAATATTGTTCGAGTATTAAATTATGTTAATCATGACTGAAATTGATGGGTCAATGGTGTGTATTGTTTTATTATACATTTGTAATTTGACTAGTGTTGGAAAAATCTACTTTATTAATGGTTAAGAAATTAAAAATATTTTTCATAAATAACCATTGATTATAATTTAGTATTATTAAATAAATATAATTTAACAATAAATTACAAATATTTAATTAAAAATCCTAACAGGACATACCTAGTATTATCAAATTATTTTTACTGGTCTAAATAATTAATATAAATCAATTAAGTAGTATTGACCAACGATATCGAAAAAGAGAAGAGATTCGGAGAGAAGTACCCGGGCATGGCAGATATCTAAGGGTGTCAACTAAAAATCTGAAAAACCAAAAACACACGTGTTTACTAACCCACGATTTCCTCCCCTACAAACAAAAACAAACAGCTAATGGCCATCGTTGCCGGGCTTCGTGATCAATTAAAAAAAAGACAAAAAAGATATTATTATGTAATACGTATTAACTTAAAAGTACGTGAAATATAAATGTAAACGTCTGATGAAATCAAAATTATTAAAAATAATAGAAATATGTATCTAATTATTTGCATACTGCAGATAACAGTTTATTTTATTTAGAGAAGATAAAAAGATAAATATTTTTATCTAGATAATGCACAACACTGAGTGTATCTTGTTATTAAGTAACTCACTGATCATTGAAATAGTCTCGGGAAAGGTGTCTCAGGTAGCGGGTGCTACAGGATGGCTCATGCCCAACCATGGAGGGCTCCCGCGTTCTAAGATATGATGTCCGTGGTGAGCAACAGGCTGAAATATAGGCAAAAATAGCAACAAAGTTAACGATAAATGGGAACTTCATGACTAGGGCCCAGAGTGACGCCAGACTATCACATCGTCGAATGACTGATCTAGACCACAGGATGCCTCTCAACGTGTCAAGCAGTCCTTTTACAACATGGTTGAGGACTTACCAAAGAACAGCAAAGTACAGGGCGTGAGGATAGCTGAGGCTGAAACAAGAGCCAATCTTTTGGAAGCTACCCCGACTGACTGAGCCCTTCCCGGACAAACAGAGTCTAGAGATATGGCATATGGCAGCACATAGCAGCAGATGAGTAGTATTGTTCAAACAGAGCCTCCTCTGCTGTCCGTTCATCAGGAAAAAGAGGGGTCACTGTAATGGATGAGTTAAAACCTCAATTGTTAATTCAATATCGAAACATTGTATATGAAAAACTATTTTGAGCTAAACCTGCATAACTGGTTATGGTATAACTTGCTATTCATAATTGTAAAGATATCAAGTTAATTCTAGATTGCCTACCTAGGTGGCTAGGTTTCACTTACTGTAGCTTATTGTTGTGTTCGAAATTAATCACTGGTGGATTGCCTACCTGATAATATACCGCTTGCATATTGTCCTCGATCTAACGTACTCGGATTGTCCACCTAAGTGACTAAGTTGCACGTACATCTATTTTAGTTTGAGATGCCTGACTTGCTCGACTCAAACATGGTTTTCGACTTTAGATTTTTTACATATGTATAAAAATACACAGGACATACGACATAAAAAGCACTCAATCCACCTTAGGAATATGGATACTACATTTTTTAACAAATATATATTTTTTTTCAAACGAATCTTTGGCACGGGCAACGCTGGGTGGGACAGCTAGTCTTCTATATATCTAAAAATGAATGTATGTGTGTGTGTGGGTGTGTCCATATTACCATGGCAACTATATGTATATATTATTTTGAGATTTCCGTCCATGTGTGTCTCCATATTACCATGGTATCCAATTGTATATTATTTTGAAATTTCTGATGGAATGTCTTGTATATAAATGGTTGCCATGGTGATATGTAAAACATATTATTATTCATATAGAGTTGAAAATTTTAATAGGCAGTCAAGTAGTGGTGTATACGAGGGAGGGAGAAGGGGCTTTCGCCCCCCCACCCCTTGGGCTGCCTTTTTAACGTCATTTTCTATTATAATATTTGACTAAACAAAAGACAATTTAATTTTTGAAAATTCGTCCCCCCCTCAATTGGGTGACTTCTGGATCCGCTACTGCAATCAAGTGCACGGGATCAGATATTTTTATATACATAGATAGATTAGACCTCTGTGCAGAAGATATGCTAATTTAAAAGAGAAAGGACCAACCCCGGAAGGTGCTCAAACAGGTATTTTAAGATATCCTATGGACATTTTGGCTTATGAATGGTTGCAATGGGTTTTGAAGCTATTATTATAATAATTATTGGTTTCCGGGCAACAAAATGCACGGGATCATTTGTTACAGAGATAGGTTAGACTTCTGGACAGAAGATAGGCTAAATTAAAATGGGAGAGGATTGGTTTAAAATTGTTGTTATGGTAACCGTTATATTATAAATAAAAACCATATTATTTATATAAAATTGGCATTTTTGATGGGCAACGAAGTGCAAGCGATCAGGTAGTATTCTATAACATATTTTATTATAATAATTTATAACTAAGTACAAGTTATCTGATTAAAACCAAAATATTTATATTTTATTAAATTTTAATTAATTGACAAGCATATAATCATTTTTCTTTAGGTACCTAGCGAAAATAAAAAGTGATTCTATATTTCTATTATTCTAAAAGAGTGATATTGAATGTCAATAGCAAGTATAGGTACTATAAACATTAAACTCATTACACAAATATTTGAATATAATTGTTATAGTTTGTATACAAATAATTGCAAGTGTCCTATATATTTGATTTCTTAAGAAACAAACTAGCAATACAACTAATGATAATTTTAATTAAAACAAATATTATTTCAAAAATATTAATAACATTTATTCCCAATAAAAAACTTAATATTCCTCCAACGTTACCTAAAACAAAAATATAATATTAAATTAATATTTTAGATTAATATCAGTAAAATTATAATATTGTAGAATAACATTAAATAAATATTACAATAATATTAGTAATACAAGTGGGCCACGTAGAGTGAAATTCCAAAAAAAAAAAATTGAAGGGGAGTGTTGGCGCCCGCAGGCAATTGCATTTTAGAAAACCAAAAAAAAATTTAGAAAAAATTATACAATATTAAGGCATTTTAAAGAGTTCAAACTAAAACGTCCAGAATCTTAACAGAAAACACTGACGATGATTAGCTCATTAAAAAATGATAATACAGAGGGCACCTGCAAGTAATCAATCATCAAGTTTGTTCAAAAAATTCAACTAGAGTCGAATTCCCCAAAAAAAAAAATTGAAGGGGAGTATTGGCGCCCGCAGGCAATTGCATTTTAGAATACCCCAAAAAAAATTAAGAAAAATTATACAGTAGGAAAGACACTTAAAGATTTCAAAATAAAAGGTACAGAATCTTAAACTGAAAAAACGATATTGCCAATGATTAGCTCATTAAAGAATGATAATACAAAGGGCACCTGCTTCTTAACAATATTAAAGTATATACCAAAAAATTCAACTAGAGTCAAATTCCAAAAAAAAAAATTGAAGTGGAGTGTTGGCGCCTGCTGGCAATTGCATTTTAGAAAACCAAAAAAAAAAATTTAGAAAAAATTATACAGTAGGAAAACACATTAAAGAGTTCAAAATAAAATGTACAGAATCTTAAACTGAAAAAACGATATTGCCAATGATTAGCTCATTAAAGAATAATAATACAAAGGGCACCTGCTTCTTAACATATTCAGTATATACAAAAAATTCAACTAGAGTCAAATTCCAAAAAAAAAATTGAAGGGGAGTGTTGGCGCCTGCAGGCAATTGCATTTTAGAAAACCAAAAAAAAAATTTAGAAAAAATTATACGATATTAAGGCATTTTGAAGAGTTCAAACTAAAACGTCCAGAATCTTAAACAGAAAAACAACTGACGATGATTAGCTCATTAAAGAATGATAATACAGAGGGCACCTGCAAGTAATCAATCATCAAATTTGTTCAAAAAATTTAACTAGAGTCAAATTCCTAAAAAAAAATTGAAGGGGAGTGCTTGCGCCCGCAGGCAATTGCATTTTAGAAAACCAAAAAAAAATTTAGAAAAAATTATACAGTAGGAAAACACATTAAAGAGTTCAAAATAAAATGTACAGAATCTTAAACTGAAAAAACGATATTGCCAATGATTAGCTCATTAAAGAATAATAATACAAAGGGCACCTGCTTCTTAACAATATTCAAGTATATACAAAAAATTCAACTAGTCAAATTCCAAAAAAAAAAATTGAAGGGGAGTGTTGGCGCCCGCAGGCAATTGCGTTTAAGAAAACCAAAAAAAAATTTAGAAAAAATTGTACAGTAGGAAAACACATTAAAGAGTTCAAAATAAAATGTACAGAATCTTAAACTGAAAAAACGATATTGCCAATGATTAGCTCATTAAAGAATGATAATACAAAGGGCACCTGCTTCTTAACAATATTCAAGTATATACAAAAAATTCAACTAGAGTCAAATTCCAAAAAAAAAATTGAAGGGGAGTGTTGGCGCCCACAGGCAATTGCATTTTAGAAAACCAAAAAAAAAATTTAGAAAAAATTATACGATATTAAGGCATTTTGAAGAGTTCAAACTAAAACGTCCAGAATCTTAAACAGAAAAACAACTGACGATGATTAGCTCATTAAAGAATGATAATACAGAGGGCACCTGCAAGTAATCAATCATCAAATTTGTTCAAAAAATTTAACTAGAGTCAAATTCCTAAAAAAAAATTGAAGGGGAGTGCTTGCGCCCGCAGGCAATTGCATTTTAGAAAACCAAAAAAAAATTTAGAAAAAATTATACAGTAGGAAAACACATTAAAGAGTTCAAAATAAAATGTACAGAATCTTAAACTGAAAAAACGATATTGCCAATGATTAGCTCATTAAAGAATAATAATACAAATTGCACCTGCTTCTTAACAATATTCAAGTATATACAAAAAATTCAACTAGAGTCAAATTCCAAAAAAAAAATTGAAGGGGAGTGTTGGCGCCCGCAGGCAATTGCGTTTAAGAAAACCAAAAAAAAATTTAGAAAAAATTGTACAGTAGGAAAACACATTAAAGAGTTCAAAATAAAATGTACAGAATCTTAAACTGAAAAAACGATATTGCCAATGATTAGATCATTAAAGAATGATAATACAAAGGGCAACTGCTTCTTAACAATATTCAAGTATATACAAAAAATTCAACTAGAGTCAAATTCCAAAAAAAAAAATTGAAGGGGAGTGTTGGCGCCCGCAGGCAATTGCATTTTAGAAAACCAAAAAAAAATTTAGAAAAAATTATACGATATTAAGGGATTTTGAAGAGTTCAAACTAAAACGTCCAGAATCTTAAACAGAAAAACAACTGACGATGATTAGCTCATTAAAGAATGATAATACAGAGGGCACCTGATTCTTAACAATATTCAAGTCTATACAAAAAATTCCACTAGAGTCAAATTCCAAAAAAAAAATTGAAGGGGAGTGTTGGCGCCCACAGGCAATTGCATTTTAGAAAACCAAAAAAAAAATTTAGAAAAAATTATACAGTAGGAAAACACATTAAAGAGTTCAAAATAAAATGTACAGAATCTTAAACTGAAAAAACGATATTGCCAATGATTTGCTCATTAAAGAATAATAATACAAATTGCACCTGCTTCTTAACAATATTCAAGTATATACAAAAAATTCAACTAGTCAAATTCCAAAAAAAAATTTTGAAGGGCAGTGTTGGCGCCCGCAGGCAATTGCGTTTAAGAAAACCAAAAAAAAATTTAGAAAAAATTATACGATATTAAGGCATTTTGAAGAGTTCAAACTAAAACGTCCAGAATCTTAAACAGAAAAACAACTGACGATGATTAGCTCATTAAAGAATGATAATACAGAGGGCACCTGCAAGTAATCAATCATCAAATTTGTTCAAAAAATTTAACTAGAGTCAAATTCCTAAAAAAAAATTGAAGGGGAGTGCTTGCGCCCGCAGGCAATTGCATTTTAGAAAACCAAAAAAAAATTTAGAAAAAATTATACAGTAGGAAAACACATTAAAGAGTTCAAAATAAAATGTACAGAATCTTAAACTGAAAAAACGATATTGCCAATGATTAGCTCATTAAAGAATAATAATACAAATTGCACCTGCTTCTTAACAATATTCAAGTATATACAAAAAATTCAACTAGAGTCAAATTCCAAAAAAAAAAATTGAAGGGGAGTGTTGGCGCCCGCAGGCAATTGCGTTTAAGAAAACCAAAAAAAAATTTAGAAAAAATTGTACAGTAGGAAAACACATTAAAGAGTTCAAAATAAAATGTACAGAATCTTAAACTGAAAAAACGATATTGCCAATGATTAGATCATTAAAGAATGATAATACAAAGGGCAACTGCTTCTTAACAATATTCAAGTATATACAAAAAATTCAACTAGAGTCAAATTCCAAAAAAAAAAAATTGAAGGGGAGTGTTGGCGCCCGCAGGCAATTGCATTTTAGAAAACCAAAAAAAAATTTAGAAAAAATTATACGATATTAAGGGATTTTGAAGAGTTCAAACTAAAACGTCCAGAATCTTAAACAGAAAAACAACTGACGATGATTAGCTCATTAAAGAATGATAATACAGAGGGCACCTGATTCTTAACAATATTCAAGTCTATACAAAAAATTCCACTAGAGTCAAATTCCAAAAAAAAAAATTGAAGGGGAGTGTTGGCGCCCGCAGGCAATTGCATTTTAGAAAACCAAATAAAAATTTAGAAAAAATTGAACGGTAGGAAAACACATTAAAGAGTTCAAAATAAAATGTACAGAATCTTAAACTGAAAAAACGATATTGCCAATGATTAGCTCATTAAAGAATGATAATACAAAGGGCACCTGCTTCTTAACAATATTCAAGTATATACAAAAAATTCAACTAGAGTCAAATTCCAAAAAAAAAAATTGAAGGGGAGTGTTGGCGCCCGCAGGCAATTGCATTTTAGAAAACCAAAAAAAAATTTAGAAAAAAATATACAGTAGGAAAACACATTAAAGAGTTCAAAATAAAATGTACAGAATCTTAAACTGAAAAAACGATATTGCCAATGATTAGCTCATTAAAGAATGATAATACAGAGGGCACCTGCAAGTAATCAATCATCAAATTTGTTCAAAAAATTTAACTAGAGTCAAATTCCTAAAAAAAAAATTGAAGGGGAGTGTTGGCGCCCGCAGGCAATAGCATTTTAGAAAACCAAAAAATAATTTAGAAAAGATTATACAGTAGGAAAACACATTAAAGAGTTCAAAATAAAATGTACAGAATCTTAAACAGAAAAAACAATATTGCCAATAATTAGCTCATTAAAGATTGATGATACAGAGGGCACCTGCTTCTTAACAATATTCAAGTCTATACAAAAAATTCAACTAGAGTCAAATTCCAAAAAAAAAAATTGAAGGGGAGTGTTGGCGCCCGCAGGCAATTGCGTTTAAGAAAACCAAAAAAAAATTTAGAAAAAATTGTACAGTAGGAAAACACATTAAAGAGTTCAAAATAAAATGTACAGAATCTTAAACTGAAAAAACGATATTGCCAATGATTAGATCATTAAAGAATGATAATACAAAGGGCAACTGCTTCTTAACAATATTCAAGTATATACAAAAAATTCAACTAGAGTCAAATTCCAAAAAAAAAAATTGAAGGGGAGTGTTGGCGCCCGCAGGCAATTGCATTTTAGAAAACCAAAAAAAAATTTAGAAAAAATTATACGATATTAAGGGATTTTGAAGAGTTCAAACTAAAACGTCCAGAATCTTAAACAGAAAAACAACTGACGATGATTAGCTCATTAAAGAATGATAATACAGAGGGCACCTGATTCTTAACAATATTCAAGTCTATACAAAAAATTCCACTAGAGTCAAATTCCAAAAAAAAAAATTGAAGGGGAGTGTTGGCGCCCGCAGGCAATTGCATTTTAGAAAACCAAATAAAAATTTAGAAAAAATTGAACGGTAGGAAAACACATTAAAGAGTTCAAAATAAAATGTACAGAATCTTAAACTGAAAAAACGATATTGCCAATGATTAGCTCATTAAAGAATGATAATACAAAGGGCACCTGCTTCTTAACAATATTCAAGTATATACAAAAAATTCAACTAGAGTCAAATTCCAAAAAAAAAAATTGAAGGGGAGTGTTGGCGCCCGCAGGTAATTGCATTTTAGAAAACCAAAAAAAAATTTAGAAAAAAATATACAGTAGGAAAACACATTAAAGAGTTCAAAATAAAATGTACAGAATCTTAAACTGAAAAAACGATATTGCCAATGATTAGCTCATTAAAGAATGATAATACAGAGGGCACCTGCAAGTAATCAATCATCAAATTTGTTCAAAAAATTTAACTAGAGTCAAATTCCTAAAAAAAAAATTGAAGGGGAGTGTTGGCGCCCGCAGGCAATAGCATTTTAGAAAACCAAAAAATAATTTAGAAAAGATTATACAGTAGGAAAACACATTAAAGAGTTCAAAATAAAATGTACAGAATCTTAAACAGAAAAACAATATTGCCAATAATTAGCTCATTAAAGATTGATGATACAGAGGGCACCTGCTTCTTAACAATATTCAAGTCTATACAAAAAATTCAACTAGAGTCAAATTCCAAAAAAAAAAATTGAAGGGGAGTGTTGGCGCCCGCAGGCAAATGCATTTTAGAAAACCAAAAAAAAATTTAGAAAAAATTATACGATATTAAGGCATTTTGAAGAGTTCAAACTAAAACGTCCAGAATCTTATACAGAAAAAAAACTGACGATGATTAGCTTATTAAAGAATGATAATAAATAAATGAAAACAAATGTATTGAATGGTGCTCGTGAGGGAAACTAAAAATCTTCTTTTATATAGTAAGTATACAGGTACTCATTGTATTCCCTGGTATAGCCGGTTAATGTTTAAAAACTTTTGTACAAAAAGATCTACTAGAGTAAAATGAATCGAAAAAAATTTTTTATGAGGAACCCATGTGAATTAACACTAAACAAAAGAATCTGCTGGAAGGTACATTTTAACGACAACCCAATAACTAGGTATTGCTTATATTATAAATTATAATAAACGAACAGTTATTATGATCAGAGGTGTATCAGTATCACTGTAATATATTTATTAGAAAATGTATAAAAATGAGTGTAATTTATTAAGGATGCAAAATAATTAATCGAGAAAGAGGTCCTTTACGGACTCTACCATGTGATTGTAATTTATGAAGGACATAAAATAATGTTTAATTTAAAATAATATTAAGTTATACATTTTATATTTAAAAACTAATAAGTATTTAAAATCTTATACAATCCTAATAAAATTATATTTTATTATATTTTAAAATACATATTATTATTAGTTCGTTGTGGTAATAAAATCATTAATTAAAGTTGGCTGTATTTAAGTTTTTAATTATACTGGTACAACTCTTGCTGGCAGTCTTTAAGACCGTGTTAAAAACTATGATAATTAGTTAACGTCTAATTTCCTCTCCTCTCCTAACCTAACCTAAAATAACCATTATTTAAATATTTTCTTTCATTGTTATGTTTACAATATCGAATACCTTGATAGTTAGTAGGAAAAGATCATTGCAAGGCTCACCACCAGTGATGATAGTCGTCTATCATCACCATTGGATCCACTAACCATAATAGGTTTACCTAATTAACCCTCTTATGACTAATTAGGACACTTTGAATAAAAAGACTTTGAGTCGGTTGCCGAACTTAAGTGTTTGTTTATCAAGTTTTTCCTTTGATTTTTGACACCTTTAAGCTTATACCAAATATTATGGATGGAGCCATACCTAGCTCACTTGCTCGTGTAAACAATTTGAAGCACATATAATTGCCACGAGTCTTTGACATTGTTATGGATACATATCAAATTATCTTTGTATAATATTATTTAAATCTATTATTATTATTACCTAGTATTATTATTTTATAATATTTTTTTATTTTTTTTAACACTTTAATATATATATTATTATAATTCTTTTTTTTTAAATTATGTATCCTTCAATACTCTGGTATGAATATTCCAACCCACCTTTAAGTTCTATATGTTAAAAGTGAATTTAAGACAGAACTGTAACACAAGTCACGACAGTCTCTCTTTTGTAATAATATTTCTGTTTTCAAAGATTTTCTGTATTTTGTATAATTAGATACAGAAAATAGAATCCGATATCACTTGCACAAAATTGGGATTAACACAATTATATACTTTTAACAACAAAAATTATATAAATATTATTATTTTTGATCTAACCTAATCAGGCAACCGGGCACATCTATCTAATATAACTTATTAGTATTGTACATCTCGTAATAAGTTTTTTTAATGAATGATTTTTTTTTTTTTGAGCTTGACCTTGAGCACGGCCACTTTGACCATTAGCTGGTTTTTTTGGTTGTAGGTTGTTTGTAGTGAGTAGTAACGGTTGGTTAAAACACGTTAGTATGTGTGGCAACTATTTGTTGCTAAAAATGCCGGGTGGTCACCCATCCGGGATCTAGTAACAATGGCCGATACGTACACTTAAAACCTTTCCGCAGTTATAATGTCCAAAGAATATGATCATCCGTTACTTGAAACATTAGTTTTTTCTTTCTCATATAATATTTTTGGTCCATACTAAGTATTGACGTTAATACAAATCTTGTACTAATGTCTCTCCACCTAGTGAGCTGGCGACAGGGCACGTCGCTCTTTTAGAACAATTATCTATTAGGTACTCAATTAAGTCTTTAGATTTACAAATGATTTATATTTTGTAGACGGGATAATTTTAAAGAGAGACTGTGTGAAGTACAGAATATTGTGCAGCTAATCAATATGTGGTTTGCTGTGTACTTTTAAACATTTGTTATAATAATATATTATGCATTTGAACATTTATTACAATTTACGACTATTGTACATTAATTTCAATATAGATTTTTATTTTACACTAACTATAGTATTATCAAAGTCAAATTAGAAAAAAAATTTAAAACTATAATATTTAAAAAAAAATAATTATTTATATTTGTTTTATTGTGTTTGAGCGAAATCCGTCAATCATATTTATGAAAAGTAAATTATTTTTTAATTTTGTGGAGTATTTATATCTATATAAATTAAAAATCTGACAAGTAGTTTTTTTGCTAACTATTTATATTTTAAAGCTTATATGAGCAGAGTAGTAGAATAACATTTTTGCAAGGTTCATTGCATTTAGAATGTAGATATTAGTTAAATCAAACCCCGCAAATGTTTCTATAACATATGAAATAACTGTACGTAACCTTCTATGATATTTTTTTATAAATATATTAAAAGTAAAAATTCAAATTTGGAAATTATAGAAACAGTACTTAATACATTTTCCTTTATTTTAACAGAAATTATTTAGCTAAAAATATAGAAATATCTATATGTACAGCGAGACATGGGACACACTAAGATACAGTCCATAGTTCATAGTTTTGTTTCATTTATAATAATAATGCTTTGTAATAACTATAGTTTTTCATAAATTAATATTTAATTAAGTTTGCTTAATGATTTATTTGAAGTATTTGTATGTATTTTTGGGAGATCAGTATTATTGCAACACTGTTGTCCGTTACCAATACGAGTCTCACTGCACCCCAGTTTCGCCTATACAGCTGATAAATCATTACTTATTACCAGGGCTGTGAATTAAATGAATTTGCATATTTGTTTGATACACAGTATAAAAACTATAAGATAATGGATACGGACAAAATATGTTTTGATTTATTTATAGTTTAAATACGAAATCTTATTTAGCATATAACTTAATGTTTTGGTAAGTTATTACATGTTTTTTGGTCACCTAGCTAGTATGTTAATTAAACATTTATTTTTTTTGTACAAATACAAAATCCAATGTCTATATTTTGGGTTAAGGCATTATAATTTATAATTTGTATTTATTAATTTCAATAATTTTTTAATAATGGCTTTTTTTATAGAGCATTTTATCGAATAGTTAGTGCATTTTTAAAATTTTTTTAGTGCATTCAATTCACAGCCCTGCTTATTACTTTAACTTCCAATCATACCACTACCACAGTTAATGTTAAATATCAACAATTAACAGCTTCTTAAGGAGGGTTCACACTACACCGTGTCGTGTAAAATAATCACGGTCACCACAGTTAGATACCAAACGATACACATATATTCAACTATGCGGTATCGTTTGGTAACTGTGGTAACCGTGATTATTTTCCACGCCACGGTTTAGTGTGGGGGGGGTTCACCGTTTCGTGTGACCCCCCCCCCCTCTTAACTTGATAACACTTAAGAGGATGTCATATTTTTAGTGCACTATTTATTTCCATCTCTGACCCACGCACAATCATAAGCGCAACCCCCGAAAACTTGTAATCCCCCCCCCCCCCCAAAAAAAAATTATTCAATTGTTTCGTAATATATTAATAAACTTTTTTAAAATTCTACTGAAACTCTTAATTTTTGTTTTTTATTAGGTATATTATTATTGTGAAGAATCAAACTTGAAAATAAGAAATTTCTTTTTTTTATAGTTTTTATATTTTCAAATTAATATTTTTATAGTGGTGTGGGGGCAACGGCCTCACGGGTTATTTTTCGTTTAATATCAGCTGGTGATGACTACAGCCTCCAACCGACATTTA
The DNA here is from genome assembly GCA_949089665.1 of Macrosiphum euphorbiae. Classification (NCBI taxonomy): domain Eukaryota; kingdom Metazoa; phylum Arthropoda; class Insecta; order Hemiptera; family Aphididae; genus Macrosiphum; species Macrosiphum euphorbiae. The sequence continues at coordinate 74,065,805 of CARXXK010000003.1, read as the reverse complement.
AGCAATAGTTGCCCAACTGTTTATTAATTGTTAAGATATATATATTGTAATTTTTTTAGTAGACATTAAATATTATTTTTTTTTGTGTGTCTTTGAATTAGTTTAATTATTTATAAGCATTTTAAATTTTAATTATTTACACGCTAGTAAGTCATAACTTATATAATAATTTTAAAATGTCATAATAAAGTAGCCAACGTACTTCGCTAAGTAGTACGTTGGCTACTTGATGCAATCAATACAGATCCACATCATTTTTTTATTAGGCTATAAGCCCGCCCCTAGACCCCCCCCCCCCCTCATCCCCCAATAGCGCCTATGATGTTACCTCGCGTGGGTCAAAGATGGAAACAAATAGTGCACTGACATCCCAACCGGCAACCAACCGATCTTTTTATTCTATCCCATAAGTCTAGGTTGTAAACCTATCGCCGGTAGTTTCAGCCAAAGAGTCGAGTGGCCTTTGCAATTCGAGATCCTTTCCTACGTATTCGGTATTGTCAACCTAACTATTCTACCTTCACACTTTTTCTTCCCCCTTCTCACACAACTAAACTTTTTCAGTCACCCTCTTTTCCTGCACCTCCATATCATCAGTATTCTATCTACCATTCACTTCTTCAGTCTTCTCACCTCTCACTTTCCCCCTACATTTACCTACATCTGTTAGCTTCTCTCACTACCACTTATCATACAGTGACCGAACCACCTTAACCTATCTTATTCTATCCTCTTTTGTCCCTTTCACACTCAACTTGACATTCTCATATCTGCTACTCTCACTCCACTTACCTACCCTAACCTAACATTTCTTTTTCGCATTTCCCTTTCATACGCCAAACACTCTGAAATCCTAATGACCTCTTTCCTTATCTTCGCCACATCATACACTTCCTAATTCCTATTCACTCAGTCTCTAGTTACCTACAAGTCATCGTACTTGATTATCGGTGAAAATATTTAAATAATTAAACGAATTATCTACTCAAAAGAATTAGTACCTACATACCAAAAAATATCATACCTGACTAATTTCCTAATTTTTATCACGACTTAATTGATAGCCAGAATAGTGTTATACCAGTATAGTAGGTAACAATACAAATAATTGAAAAGTTTCTGGCAATACAACCCTGATCGATTAACTATAATAAAAAGAAACATACTGAAAAAAAAGAAAATACATACCCCGTGTCCGAATCAAAATCTGCTATAAAACTTAGTCTTCGAAATACTACAACGTTCACACAATTCAGTCTGCTTATGATATATTATTCCCAGTTGACAAATCTTCACTGACGAATTAAATACCATTTCTGAAAAAACACGCAGCCTGCAGTAAAATATTCAACAATATTCTTATGACCTAAGGGTTACAGATAGTATATTTTATATGTACCTATAATGTTTAATCTCTATTATACCTACTTAACTATTATGTGTTAGTTTGTTTTTTTAGAGCCGACTACGGGAGCAATGAATGTTTTGATTTTACAATGATTGATGAATCTCGTAAAAAAATGTTCTTATTTTGTTGTTAGGTATTCAACAATACTATTAACCGTCGATATTTAAAATGTCCATCTAATGTTTAAGCTATCATTTTCTATACATTATAAAATGTTCAAAATATTTCGACTCGTTTTCAGTGATTTATAGACATTTGAATTAATAAATATCAATACAATTTTATTCGTTGGGTCAGAAAGCTTAAAAATTATTTTTAGTTCCTCGTAAGTTGATATAATATCAGTAAAAAAAATTAGAAATTAATTAGGCAGGTTTTTTTTTATAGGCATTTCTACAAAATGTATCATAATCTAGTCAATTTGCAAAATATTTTATTGTAAGATATTCATACAAAAATGTCTTTGTTTACCTACCCATAATATGAAAATGTAATAAAAGTTTCCTCATCAGTATTTATAATAGCAGTTGAGAAACAATAAAGATCCATAGGCACGATTTTTTTTATAAGAAATTAAAGTTCAATTTTGAACAAAATTTATCAAATTATTATTTACAAATAACTACCTTTTTTTTTTTAATAAAAATTTATAAAATGTTCAACTTTCATTGCTAAGGATTGAACATTTAAAACAAGAGATCTCATAAATAGTTCATACTGTAACCAAAAAATCTAAATAATCAATTTAAAAACACAATTAAATTGTACAGACATTATAAGTTCAAATTTGGAAGAAATTACTTATTAAAACAAAGAATAGCGATTTTAGATATTTTGTTGCAATTTAAAAATTGTAGGTATTCGTGGATTCATGAAACTTTTAGAGTATATCATTATAATTTATATACCTACACGATGACACTTTCAAATGTAATTTTTGGGCAAAAATTGCTTTAACCTATTCTTGTACTGCAAATGCATAATAGTAAAATATATTACTTTAATCACAACATTATTTATAACTGTCTTTGCTCAAAATCGTTTTTCGTTTGTTCGTTTGTATTTTTATAATTTATAAATTAATTTATTATTATTAATAATAATATTAGTTTATTTTATTTCATAAATTTATTTAATACTATATATCAATAAATTATATATTAATTAATAATTTTTGAAACATTGTATTCGAGAAAATAAATAAAATGTGATTTTAATTAGTTTTGTAATGTACCCACCTATATGTAAAAAATAAATGAATATAATAATAACTGTTGAATTTTTAGGGACGCATTCGTGTACGTATTACACTATATTTATATATACGAGTATACGAATATATCAGTATATTATTCATAAGTGCGCACACGGGAGGATATGCAGACATGCAGTTGACCATTCGTGAACTTTTATGTGTACATGGTTACACGTCCCTACTTCCTATGATATAGATATTAGGTGAGCAATAGATTAAGTTGAGTAGGTACCTATGTTACACTAAGTTAATAGTTACCCATAACTTATAACGTTGGATTTGAAAAAAAAATGACCAGTTATAAATTAAAATTGTATTTTATGACTATTATCAGTTAAAACATATATTTCTATAAATTAAACCAAAACATATGTCTTTTTCAAGTAAACAATTTTCATATTCACCTATTAATTACAATTATTCTACGACCGGGGAATGGAAAAACAATTTATAAAATATGCGTCTACAATAACACATTTTTCGTGACATTAAATATTTATCTTAAAAGTAAAAGTAAATATTTAAGCCCCAAAAGAATATGAAAACAAATTTACTTTAAACATCGATTCTTTCGGCGGAATCCGTGACGTGTGTTCACTGCGAGGCTGTCAGGCTGACGAGGAAAATCTCCATAATATACAAAACTTAAAATATTGTGATATTTGAAAATTAAAATTGTAAGGAACGCAGTAAGTTTTTTGCTCGTATCTGCTTAGCTTGTTGAAATTTTGGAATTTTTAATGACGACTGTGTCTTCTGCAATTACTGAGATTTGCCATGGAATATAAATGATAGATATTATACTAGGTTATACTAGGTATATTAACACGCGGATTTTTCCCGGTCCCAGGTAATTGTACACTTTTAACATTGAAAAAAAGACGCTTAATACGCCACCGCATATTACGTAATCCCGCATAATACGCTCTAATTGCTGGCTTCTCAAACATTTTAAAATAGAAAAAACCCAATTAATACAATCAGCGATAAGAATTTCGTTGAAACGTTTATCTATTATCGACCGAGTAATTGATATTTATTATTAACATCTTGATGTGGTTTATACTCTTACTATATTTCGTTAGTACGTACGTACGTTAGTTATATGATCGGACGTTGAAGTGTACACGTGAAATCACACGCAGATTTATAATTTGTATGTTTTGTTTATTGTTATTCGTGTGTGGTTTAAAATGACGAGTGCGTCTACGTCATCTAGTAGTGCCGGAGTGAAAAGGAAAGCTTTGTCTATTGACGATAAATTGAGAATTATTAAACTGTATGATGAAAAAATTGGTGTATTCAATAAACAACAAATTGCCGACCAATTAGGATTGCCCTCCTCTTCGTTGCGGACCATATTGAAGAACCGGAAAGAAATTGAAAAAAAACGCTTTTTCAGGCAGTACGAAACGTCAAAAGGTTAGAAATGGTAAAAATGAGCAGTTGGAAAATATTTTGTTGGAGTGGTTTCGACAAGCTCGCACATTAAATTTGGCTGTAAATGGTCCCGTTTTGACAGAAAAAGCAAATGAGATCGCAAAAAGGTTGAACATAACGGACTTTGGTGGATCTAATGGTTGGCTTGATCGTTTTAGAAAAAGGCACGGTATTGTCTATCGTAAAATTTGTGGGGAAGCCGATGCTGTAGATGACAACAGTATTAAATCGTGGAAAGAGACAATTCTACCAAATTTGTTGAAAGATTATTCACCCGAGGATATATACAATGCTGATGAGTTTGGCTTGTTCTTTAAATTGATGCCAGATAAGTCACTTGTGATGAAAGACGAAACATGTCATGGTGGTAAGTTAAGTAAGGACCGGTTAACTGTTTTAACTTGCTCAAATTGGTCTGGAACTGACAAGCTAAAACTTTTGGTAATAGGTAAATCGAAATCCCCCCGATGTTTTAAAAATGTACACACTTTACCGTGTGATTATAAAGCTCAAAACCGTGCGTGGATGACTGGAAGTTTATTCATTGAATGGGTTCAACAGCTCAACTGCAAGTTCGTTAAACAGAAAAGAAACGTCCTTTTATTTGTCGATAATTGCCCTGCTCATCCGAAAGAAATAACCCTTACAAATATCAAACTTGTGTTTTTCCCGCCAAATGCTACGAGCAAGCTTCAGCCCCTTGATCAAGGTGTGATCAAAGTTTTAAAACAGAAATACCGTAAGAAATTAGTTCAACGGTATTTACTAGAAATGGAATCGGTGACCGATGCAGAAATCCCCAAAATCAATGTTTTAGATGCTATTCATTATGTTTCAATTGCGTGGGATGAGATAAAACCAGAAGTTATTAAAAACTGTTTCAACAAAGCCTATTTTGATAACGTCTCACAAGAAGACCCTCACGTTTTGGACTCAGACGAATTTCGGGACTTTGAGGAGGTTTATCCAGGCTACACATCCATTGACGACCAATTAATAACGAACGAGGCACTAGAACTTGAAGAAATTATCAATCAGGCTACAGTAAACGATGAACCAGATGAGCCAAGTGATGATGAGGAAGAATACATTCCACCACTTCCGTCAATCGCTAGTACTGTACAATCAATATCTACATTGAGACAGGCACTTACTGCAACTGATGGCTCCGAAAACATGCTTCTATATCTAGGTAGGGTGGAAAATTTCTTATTGAATAAATATAAAAATAATGTATTGAAACAACCAACCATTACCACTTTTTTTAATCCAAGAAAATAATACATAATTATAAAATATGTTCCTAATAATTTTATTGTATGTATATTTGATGTTTTTTTATTATTAATTTTAAATACAACTTATGTTACTGTGTAATACATAACAAGTCACACTATGAACATTTTTCTAATTTATTCTATCTATGTACATACATATTATCACATTTAAAACGCTTTTAATATGCGGGTATCGCCTATAGCGCTTTAAGAGCGTAATAGGCGGGATATCGCCTATAACGCTATCCCGCATATTGCGCGGTTTTACGATTTCCCCTTCGAGAGCGTCTTAACGAGGTTTTAC